>VWYH01005698.1:650936-731562 GCA_013399365.1 Pampusana beccarii
GGGCGGCGGCCCCGGCCCCTTCCCCTTCCCCTTCCCGCGGCTGCGGGGGCCGGGCCGGGGGTCCCGGGGTGGGCGGCAGCGCGGGGAGCGGTGGGCGGGCAGGGAGGTGCCGGCAGCGGGGGAGCGGTGCACTTGTTGAAGCGCGGCCGTCGCTGGAATGTGGAGCACGCCGGGCACCCTCACCGGGATCCCGGTGCCTCTCCTGATTCCCACCGCGCGTGGGGAGCCCTGCGTGGGGCGGCGTGAGCGGCCGCAGTCGTGTGTGTGCGGTCGCGGGGAGAGGCCGGTTCCCCTGCTCCTCGAAACCCATTTTTTGATGTCACATTGGTGTGGAAAGCGCTGATCCTCCAGCCAGAAGGGAATTGGTGTTAGACAGTGAACTTGGTTGGCAAAGGTTTAATTAATACTTTGGAAACCTTGCACTGTCCCACTTGATTGTTTTTTTTCCCTTTTGTAGGATTAAAAGCATAAGGTATTACAACTGTGAGCCGCACTTTGCTTGTTTATGTTTGAGAGGTGCTGTTGGTATCTTGGTTGGTACATTACGGTTAAAATATGTACTTTTCCTTTCAGTTTATTGCAGTTTGCTGTTCTGAGGTTATGACTATTGCGAGATCAATAGTCATTACTTATTTATGTTTCTAGTAACACAGTTCTAATGAATGCAAAGAATCTATCCTGGCGTTACGTTTTTCTTCAGCAAGTATTTCTGTAATCTTTAATTCATGGTGCGATAAGTACATAAAATGAATTTCCTTGGTTGCCTTTAGATAGGAGCAAAGGGCCACGCGATGAGCCGCCTGCTCGGGGACAGGAGCAGCTCTCACGTCACCAAGTTTGGCTGGGTGGCTGTTGGCAGGAGCGAAGGGGTCGCTCTGTTTGCTCACGGTCGGCTGTCCCAAGTGAGAAGGTTGTCATATCGTCCCGCTTGCTTGTGTCAGGTAGCACGTCGGTGCAAATCAGTGATTCCTGTAGCACGGCAGGAGTGCTGCCTGCGAGCGCTTGAGTGAAAACTGGACCCCAGTGATGGCCCGTAGGTAGTCTTGGTGTGGAAGAACGTCAGCAGAGGGGATGCTCTTGGCTTTGTCCAGGCTGCGGATCCCGCTGTTGGGCACACGAGAGGAGGCAGCGGCTGTCGGGGATGCTACAGCTCCCTTTGGGCAATGGCTGTGTAAACAAACCCGGGGCGAAGGAAAAGGAGAAGGCAAACTGCGACGTTCCCTTGCAGCAGGATGGAGTCATCCCTCACCTGCACCTCCAGTCAAAAGCAATGGCTACATTTCAATTCTAAAATACCTTGACAGAGCTGGTGGATGTTGCAGCTCTTTACGAGATACGGGAGCCTTGCTACAGGGCTCTGTAACTCGCAACAATTTTCTGCTGTAGTACTATCACTTAATGTTCAGCTTCACTGAACCTCGGCTGGGAAAACCCATTTGTAAGTAGCACGCCTTCTGTTCACACTGCCAAGTGCTCTCTGCTTGCCGGAGCTGCAGGGTAGATCCTGTTGTTATGTGGCTGTGAAATCAGGGTAAATCGGGTCAGAAGGATCAAGAACAATTTATCTCAATAATCCAGATGCAACAGTGGAGGAAAATGGGGTAGGACTTCTATCTTGGAGTAAAGCTAAACTGAAAAAAAAGTTTAATTTCAAGCGGCGTGCTTTTAAACACAAAGGCATTAGGTTGTAGTGTGGTGCTATGGGAGTACTACAATATGCTGGAATACTACGAAACGTAGTTGCACAGATGCGAAGGATTTTAAAGACTCATTAAAATGTGAAAGAACATAGTGGAAAATAAGGATCCGTGCTTTTGCTTAAAAGCTTTGCATATAGTGACAATGCTGAGCTGAAAATAGCTGCAGTTAAAAGTCCTTGCAGTACCTGTAGCACTTTCTGGAACTGTTACTCTGCTGTTACAGTGAGGAAAACACAAGAAACTGCAAGAAGCTGCATGTCTAGCTCAGATAGTAGTTCTCTGCCTGGGTGCAGGTATAAAAGCAGGTTACAAGGAGCTTTGCAAGTAGGAGACCCTCTCATCTCTTCTACGGGTAAGCCTGCATGAAGATGAGAAACAACTCTCAATTGTGTAGTGTGTGGTCCTATTAAACATGCAAACAAAACCCATACTTCCCGCCTGCCTTCCTGGTTTGTGTAAAAGGCTGAAATGTCGTTCCAAGAATGTGCCCTGTGCCTATGTCCTGGTTTTCTTTTACACTAGAAATCTCACGTTAGGCATTGTGTGAGTTGGTGGAGGCTCCACTAGAAGAGGATATATGCTTTTAATAGGTTAATTGCCAACTTGTCTTGACCTGTTTTCAAACGTATGTTGTGAGCGCTTGGTTCCTCCTAAATAGTTAAAACGCTGCTTAATTAGGAAACTCTCAATCATTTCTCAGATCAGTTCATATACTGGCGTTCTTGGTAATGCTTAGCTGTGAACACCCTTTAGGAGGAAGCTTTTAAAAGCACCAAAGCTCAGCTATTTTTGTGTATTGCCGAAATGAAGTGGTAACTCAATAACCTCCTGCCTGAAGTTCCCACTGGGAAGGCGCTGGGTGTAACAAATCCCTGGTTCCCTGCGACGCACCATTAGGAAGATGTACAGGTGTGTGCTGAGCAAGCTGCCTGATGCACAAGCTGGGATGGGGCTGTTCCCCTGGGCTGTCAGCTCACAAACCCGTTTCCCTTCCTTATCCATACCTATTATTCAGTCTTATCTTTGACTGTAAGTTGTTTGGGGCAGAGATCATCCTGCCTGTTTTTCTGTTCCTGGTACCTGATGAGGACTCCTCAGCGCCTTTGTGATACAAACAATAGTAGATTTTGCTACCCAGTGTGTACTGGCAACTTTGCTACAGTGCCTTAAACTTAAGTTTTATTGACATAAATCCTTTTGCTACTTGATTTGGAAACACTAGAATATACAAAACCAGAAGAGTAAAATACTTTAATTTTGGAGATACATGTTTGAGTTAATTGGGTAGTCATTACATTGTGGCCTGTGTCCTCTGGTATAATATTTTGTTGGCTGTGTTGCTTATAAGTTCTAGACTCTGAGCAATCCAATGAGGAGCACTGCTTGCAGGAGTTGTCCACGCGGAAGAGGACAAACAGTCATATTTATAAAATGTAGGGGATGTGCAGGGTCAGGCTCATATTTTTCTCCTTTTCAGCATTCAGGACCTAATTATCAGGCAGCTATAGACTGGTGGAGTTCAACTACTAAACCCAAAAGTAACAATCAACACAGAACAGTCTGAAATATTTAAGATGCTGTGGACTTGACTGAATAGGGAACAGTCTTACCAAAAAAAACCAGCCTCATCTCAGGCACAATTTCTACCCTTTATAAACTGTGAACAGAGGGTTGGCTGGGATGATGCTGATTTGATGTGATTGTAATCCTTTAGTAACACTGATACTGGTGGTAGCAGAACGTCCCATTACAGCATAATTTAGGCATCACGAATGGATCCAGCTGTCTGAAGACGAGTACCATGGACAACTGGAGGAAGCAAAAGGAAATTTCATTTAGTGAATTTTCATGCCCTGGTGACAGCTGCCATAAGTGTAGCAGTTGTATACTTTCCTTGGTAAGAAGATTGTATCTTTCAGAGAAGTCATTTTTTGAAACCAGTTAATTAGGACAGTTATTTCTGGCCGTGGCATTTGTACAGAACAGAAGGCATGATTGTTCTTATGTTTGTTTCTCTGAGTCCTTTGATCGACTAGAAGCTCTCAGTGCTTTACGCTATAAATTACCTCAATACTTTGGCAGTTCATTTCTTTTTCTTGTGTACTTGGTTAGGAAAATGCAGAAATCCTTGTGACTCAGCTTCAGACTACTATAAATTATGAAGAAATGGGGGAGGGGGTCACATTTCAAATTAGGAAAGGCAATTCTAGGAGGATGGGAGGAATACTGGTCGCTAAATTTGAGATAAGCATCTGCTGGTATCTCAAAATCTGAGCAGCTACTGCCACCTAGAGATGCACGACCCAAACACTCTGCTGTGCCTGGCTTTGGCAAGCGGGGCTGGACAACTCAACTAAGCAAGGCTGCTAATCCAGATCGTTCTTACTCGCAGCATTAAGTTTAGTGTATGCATGTGGGCTTTATTTAACCCTGTAACTGAGGTGGTACCTGCGAATCCTCTTCTAGCCATGCAGGTAACTAATCTTTATGGAGTTGTCCTTGTGAGGCTCAAATAGTTGAACAAGAAGGATCGCTTTCAGGAAATAATGTGCTGACTGAACTTTAGGTGACACCTAAAGAAGTATTTGCAAGTCAAATTTATCCTAGCTTGTTACAGCTGTAGGTGAGACTTGATAGTGTGTCCAAAAGCTTGCACCAAAACGATGCAATGTAGAACTGGTCCCTCAAGGATTTTGGTTGGGTTGTGGGGGGTGTTCTCCCACCCTAGTATTGAAGACTGCTGTGTAGGGGATGTCCTTTAGTAGATATTTGGTGGAATAGAAAATAAATTTTGATTTTTGTAATGTATCAACTCAGCAGCCTTTAGCTTGGCTTCACTAAATCCAGGATTTTTCCCAGTTTGAAAATTAAGTATCGAAGTTAAACTGGATATGTGAGTATTTGTTACCTCAAAGCTAACAACATGGGATATGCTTTTTATATCACCCCTTCATTCTTAGGACATAGTTTCCTGTTTTGTTTTGAGCTCACAGCGTCTGATTTGTATGTTTTGTATGTTAGTCTTTGGCTATAGCAGGTTCTTCCTCTGCATTTGAGAGAGGAGAATAAGCACAGTTCCCTATTTAATTTGTGAGGAACTGCTTATAAAGAGAAACATGGTGCCTTTTTTACCCACTGGACTCAATCTCATGGGCAATTATTTCTGTTTGACTCTTACAGACACAGTAAGTATCAGGGGGGTTTATGGTAACTTCTAGCTTATGGCTATCAAATGCACAGTGGAATAAAAAAACCAACACGTATAAACTTCAGTTGGAGCTGAGAACTTCATTCTTGCACAACCTTGAAAATGCAAGCCACTAGTTGATGGCATGTGCTGCATATCTGTCCAGGTTGTGGTTTTGATAATTTATTAAAATACTATAAGTCTGCCGGTGTAACGTATACTGGGATAAGTGCTTAATGTGTAGCTTCTGAGGGAACAGAGTTTTCCTGGGGGAAACTGAGGAGCTGTGATAGAGACATTTGCTGTTCAAGTCAGGAGGCAACCGCAGACCTTCTGTACCATGTGCAGGTGTATGAGGAGAGAGCCATTGGACCAAATTAGCGTTTGGAAAACTACCCTTGGCCCCACTGGAGTTCCACATCCAACTTCTGCCTCTCCAGTGTGTGCACTGGGCAACAGGTAGGCTTGTAGTCCCTTGCATGCACGTAGCTTAGCAGGAGGAGCCTGGAAAAGCGTTGAACTAGGTGAAGTCTTGAGCAAAATGCTGTTACATGTTCTTTATTAACTCAGCAGGCAAAAGACTTAGAGCATGTTGCAGCAGTTAAGGCTGTAACAATAAGAACAGGACTAGAGTATTTTTTTCAGGATCCTGTAGTATGTATCTTATAAAAGAGAGTTAAGCATAATCTTGTGCCAATTCTAGCACGTTATACCTTATCTAACATGATCAAAACACTGCTTTCTTTAAATGTAACAGTTCCTGGAGAAATGCCGTTTTGTCTACATCAAGGAATTAAAGGTTATGATCTCTGGATTCCTTAGTCCGTTATGCCATTTACTTACTGAGCTTTGTGCAACATTTAGTATCCATATGGTTTAGTTTACCCTTCTTTACAGTGGCCATGGCTCTCGGTTCAGCACTTGATATATTGAGATGAAAAAGAAATGAAATCTAAACTTTATTCAAGGGCTGGATTAGTAAACCAGCCTCCCCTTAGTCATTGCTGTCACCATACTACAGAAGCGTATGGGCACTCTTGAGATGAGCGACAGGACTTGTTTTGCGGTATTTCTAGATAATTGTGCCTGCTGGCTGCCTGCATTAAGACTTGGATCTTCACTTGCTATTTACATTCCTTTTGAGTTGATAATCCAGTTTGACTGAGCCATAAATGCCAAGAGAGAAATGCTATTTGATAGAATTTGCACTGAAAGCCAGTGAGTCCAAGGGAGAAGCAAAGCCACTAACAAGTTCAAGCTGGCAAGGGTAACTTAACTGGAACCCATGCCAGGAAACTGTGGTGAAGTATGAATTTGCTGCTGAACATCATGACCGGCCTTTATCTTTATAATAGGTCGAACCAAAACTAGAAATAAACACATCTGAAGTTCTCCACTTTTTCTTTTCCAGATTAAACATTACAGTTTATGTCAATGTCATGATTAATTTTTTTTGTTGGCAGCTAATGTCCTGCAGACTGGTGAAGGAGGATTGGTTTTATTTTATGGGAGGCAAGGAAGGATGTTTCACATCTCGTTATGACAACAGGGTACTTACTCGTATGGCATTGGCAAGTTACTGCCAATGGAGTGGTGGAAAGAGTGCTCCTTTAGATCTTCTCACAGAAATACAAATGTTGTGTAACGACTAGCAAATGAATGTCTGAAAATGAGTTTTCGCCTTAAAAGCTAATGATTGGCATCTGAACTTAAAGAACAAAGCTGCCTTCCTCGGAAGACTCGCTTTTAAGTCCTTTTCTCTCTCTATTTTGCACTAATGATTCATATCTGCTGCCCCCAGTACAAAACTTTTCAGCAATTGTAACTGGAAAAGTAGCAGGAATGTTAATGACCAGCAAGGATGTTGCAAAAGGATAAGTGAGTCAATGTCACATGCTTCCATTTAAAAAAAAAAAGGGGGGGGGGGGAGCAGAAATAAGATTTAAGAGGAAACTACTTAGAGGTCTAAACCTTCAAAGAAGTTTACCTCTGAGTTTGACAAACTTGGATGGGACATCTTGAATTCCATAATCCTCAAGATTGAAGTCATATCACCTGGTTCTCAACCAGTTTTGTTCGACATACGATATTGTTGTATATTTTTTTCCTTGCTCTGATTTCCTATACCTGTTATGAAAATTATAGAATCTTGTGCTTGGAAATACCTGAAATCATTTCCTCTGCCTCTAGCTAACAGAAGGACAGCTATGTGATAAGAACTAGAAAACACAATAAATAAGTTCCAGGTCTGCTCTAAATCAAACACTTTGGAGCAAGACTTCAGTTGCAAAGCAGCACCAGACCTGTTAGTATTCCAGTTGTACTCACTAGAAAATGACTGCAGGGGAACTGCAGATACTCTGCATATCTTGTAATTCAAGTTCAGACACACTTCAGAATGTGACCTGTAGTTTTGCTGAGGACAGTCCTGAGCCATTTTTATTTTTCACAAAAAGATGCATCTGTGGAGATGTACTGGGAAAAAAAAACAATGACTGGAACCCAGTCATCTTCTTTCCTTTCATGGTTTTGATGGGGATGGTGCTGCTACACTGGCTTCATCCCCTGTAAGGGCTCAGCATCTCATGAGTAGGCATAGCCTTGCTCATCTCTGTTTTATAAGAAGTAAGGCTGACCTTTGGTCAGCTTCTTGGTCTGTTTGTAATGCTGGTAAATAACTACTTGGGCAGTAGTAGTTTACTGTGGGAATAGGTCTTTCCTGAATTTCATAGCAAATTTGCTGTGTAGAATTCGCTGGGTAAAAGCATTCTCTGGATGAGATGGGAAGTGGTTTTGCATTTCAAATCAAACCTCTTAGAGCTTTTAATGGTGAAGAATGTTTCTATTTTAACACTAATTTTGCCTTTCTTGTTGTTCTTTGTTATATAATGGTGGAGCCCACAAATTAGAAGCATGAAGCTAAAAGCTGAAGAATGAAGGAAGAAACAAAAAGCCATATGGCAATAGCAGGAGGTCCTGCCACCCCACCTTAGGCTGGTGACAACATGCCCTACATTTAACCTACAGTCAGGAACTAATTAACGACACAGATGGAAGTGAGCTAGCATATGTATTCAAAATAATACCCCTAAGGTTTTAGTCAGCTGCCCTGCCTCTTTTCTGGGTTAGACATCTAAGTTACCACAGAGAGATCTGCAAAATATGTGAATGATACGTATGGTTCAGGCAGGTTTGGATTGGGAGCGGGGGCTCCCCTCTGCTCCTGGGGTTCAGCAGCGGCTTGCTGTGCCGTCTGGGTAAGTTGTTGATACACGTCCTTGTGGGCTTCAGCCTACCCAGAAGGAAAATAGGGTTTCTGATGTGGTTCCGCCTCACCTAAGGATGTTGAGATTAAGCATTTGCAAAGCACGTTGAAAGCTTTAATAGTGCGTTCTCCAAGAAATGTTGCACAGGTGGGGAGTCACAGCAGCACAAGTACCACATCTCTCTGCTCTTGCAACTTCTCAGTGTTTTTTCCTCTCTAGAACTACTAATTATCTCTGATAAGACAGCTCTGCTTTTGATTTTTGAATAGGATAATCTACAGTGTTGTGTCGAGATTTGAGAGAGGGAGAACCCTTGGCTGTTTTCAGCAGACTAATTGGGTAATTTAATGTTTCTCGCTTTAACTTTCTCTTTCCCACCGCCAGCTCTCTGAAGAGAGGCTCTCCTTCCCTGCGGGGCAGTAGGATCTGTTTATGTAAAGGGACAGGTATTGAAGTTTTTTTTAGAGAAGTGTTTATTTAATGACTGAAATCCCGTATACAAATGTACCCTTTGGAGCTCAAGGGCTCTTATAGGGAGAACAGTACACTGGCAGCAAAGCCACTTATTTTCAGCGGTGGGGGGGTGTGTGCCTGAAACAGGACACCCAAGCGTGGAAAGGAGGAAATTCAGGTGGTGTTGGGCTGGATTTTGCATACTTCTGTTTATAGGCATGTCTGGGCTATTTATGTGCTTATGTCGGTGGGGGAAGGGAGGAGCTGGTCTGCACACCTAGAAAGCTTTTTTTTCTTCCTCTTCAAAGTGTAATTATTACCAAATACGCATGTATTCCTCCAAAGTCCTGAGTGTCAGGAAGCTGTTTTGCTGAAACAGGTCACATTTTGTGCTGATACAGCTATGGGCTATAGTTAAGGTGTTGGCCCCGTCGGATTTTATGACTGCTTAAGTACTGGGCCGCCTTCATGGCTGGGATAAATCTGTGAATAGACCACTATGGATTTATACCAGGTGGTGACTGTGTCTGCCCAAATTGGGTCCACTGGAACCTACTGCTTCAATGAACCCCAACAGTTTTTGGGAAAATGCATTTCCATTATGCCACAATCTATTGTTACATTGGCTGACGAGTATGGAAAGTTATGAGCCAGGTAAACTATTTTGGAGTAGAGGAAGGACCCAGTGTCCATGTAATTCACAGGAATCGCAGTGTAATACTCCTCTGTGAAGGAAATTACCTCGTTATACAACTGGGAGAGGGTAGGAGCTCGATAATTATTTTTTTTTCCTGGAAGGCTGTAGGTTTTTCTTTATTTTCCATTAAACATTCGTACCTTGAGCAGCACAACTAATGAAGTTTGTTTTCAGACACTCGCATCTTTGCCAGATGTACCTCCTCACCCCTTTTAGTAATTCCAAACCCTCTTTGTCAATGGGGCTTGTGAAATGAAAGCAACGATACACAGTGTTGTAAGTCTGTAAGCAGGTAAGCACATAACTCTGGTGTTTGCCTGACTAAGGATGGAGGAGGGGGTGAGCTTATTTGGGTGGGTCGCGGCTACTTGCATGCCGGTTACAGCATGTGACTGGGCAAAGACTGCCCGTAAAACTTTTATCCCTCTGTTGAATCCACTCGAAGTTGGCCCCCAAATTTTTAAGAAAGATCAGGTATAGAGAAGCAGGCATAGCAATTGCAAAAGTCTTGTTGCAACATGAAGCCACTTAAAAAGGTGGAAAACAAAGCTGAAAACTATAATGCTTTAAAATCTATGGTGTGCTGCCTTGTCATAGTAAAATATCGATGGTGAAAGTGCACTTCTTGACAAAGTGTTTTCAATATAGTTAATATATTAACATGGTTTTCCAACAGTGTTATTTCCAAAGATAAAGCCGTTGTCAGAACAGGGCACATGCAGGGCTGGCTGCCCAGCGAGGTGGGTTAGATTCCTGTAGAGTACATCCTTGTTAAATACAAATTCCTCATTATTCTGGTAAGGTAGATTGAGGTGGCTTTGCAAACTTAGAAGTTTCTGCTCTTGGTCTGGTTGTTCCCGTGTAACTTTGGACTTGAATACTCCCAGAAGCTGGTCTGGTACCTCAGGGTAAACTTTCATCCCTTGCCCCGTCTATGGAAAGTATTTCCATGGAGATGCCGTGCTAACAACTGGACTGAGCCTGTGTTGAGAGAAATCTGCACTCGAGGGCTGGCAGCCAAAAGATGACTGATAACACCACTAGCAAATGCAGGCATATTGTTAATACCTGTCAGGGCTCTGACAACAGGCATTTCCAGTTTCTGGTTCATGCACATCACAACGTACAGATTTGCTTCATTTCAAGGGACCGACTATGGCTAAAAGCAAGGTATTTGCGTACAGCGATGCCACACACAGTCAGGGTCTCAGCAAAGGTAAGAGTCTTGCAGTAAATGGGTATAGCCCTTGCTCTCCTCCCTTCCTCTAGAGAAAGCACTGCCTGCCCAAACCATGGGTGACTGCTCCATCTGATGCTTATGCTTTTTAACCATTGATTTTCCTTGGCTAAGCTTCGCTTACGTTCCTGTCGAGTGCATAATGTTCTATAGGTCCTAGGAAGCTTGCCACTTGCAGCAGAACCGATGGGTGCGTGGGATGGTTTACATGCTGTTCAATAGTTTACAGGCACTCGTAAGATCCAGGCTCAACTGGTACAGCAGCTTCTGGGTTGTTGCAGGGCTGCTGGACACATGTCACAGCACAAGGGATCCAAGTCACGCTAGTTTGCACACAACATGCTCCGTTCTGTTCCTGCTCTCGGGTGCCAATTATCCTTGACTTCAGTGGGAGCTTCATGTGTGTACTTGGCAGAATCGCTTAGTCCTGTGACGATTCAGCACGGTCTTTCATATCAAAGAGCCCTAGTGAAGTGGAAGGCAAACCGCAAACGCTGCTCGAAGGTCTGAGGTTCTGCCCTGACGTTCTTCCACGCACAGGTTGAATTAGCGTTACATAAAGCTCTAGTGGCTAACAAAGCAAATGATTTCAGAGAACTGTAATTATCTGCTCCCACGGAGGAACCAGATAGTATCTTGGCACGGAGTAATGGTTTTGTGGTTGTTTTTCTTGTTTAGTGGGGAGTTTTAGGTAGCCGATGCTACAGGTGAACTTTCCTTTTGCAGTAATATTAGTTCTGAATGAACACAGCAATTGCATGAATGTATCTTGACAAGTACTCTAAACCAGATTAATGCTGTTTTCTAAGCTTGAAGTCAATTTTGAAATTGGAATTTGCCGATGCTTGGAAGTCATGTCACTAATGTGCAGTATTGCTGGCGCGGCAAGAGTTGGATGGCGTGTTACCCTACCCACGATACTCCTGATGAGCAAAAACACACCTGCTGGTAGCGCTTTTATTTGAGGAGGGCTTTCATTGCATACCTAGGTATTTCAATGTGAAATTTTGGAAAAAAAAAAAAAAAAAGGTTTTGCTAAAGCATATTGTGCTTGATATGTGTAGTGTCGTGCACACAAGCACCCTTTTGGAGCCAAGTTTGTCTACAGGAGGGACCACAGCCCCCTGTGTGTGGGACGCTGTACAAACAGCTGGAAAGGCAGGTTGTGTGCCACTGGTTCAACGATCGCTTCCCATTGGTAAAGTGTAAAAATAGTGCACATCTGTTCTCTTCCATGGCTGTTGTCTCCCTGGAAGCTCCGATACCATCTGTGAGACTGGCCCGCGATTCCTTCAGTGCGCGTACTGCCAAAATTCATCCTGCCCGTTCCCTGGTATGGGCAGAACGGGTCTGAGATCCATCCCACAGAAATCCTACTGGGAACTCCTTGCAGCCCTGCGCTTGGCCAATTTAAGTAAAAGCATGCTTGTAATGAGGAGACTGTCTGGTCTGCGCCCATTAGAGCAGCTGAATTCTCTTTCTCGGAGCTTTGAAGCCAGTGTGCCCTTTGCATGGTTGTTTGAGTGTCCGGGAAGGTATGATGAAAGTTTGTAGGAAACTCTGATACATAACTCTGTGAAAGATCAGGGGGTGTAATGTCATGGCGTTATTATTTCACTGTTATTTTCTTTGGGTTCTTTCCCTCTAGTTGACAGGAGTTGTGTTTTGTTGGGTTTTTTTTGGTGTTGTGTGGTTTGTTTTTTTCCCATGCCTTGGGGAGAGAGTCCAATAAAACTTTGGAACCCCCCAAAACCCCCTTATAGTGCTTTAAACAGATGCATACTTCTCCAGAGCAAATATAGGCATTCCTGGAGTTTCTTTGCTCTCTGAAGTTGTACCATAGGCAATATTTAGTAACATAAGATGAAAGCAAATTTCTCATGTTAGAAGTTGTAGTTTACGAACTACCTATTTATCTTAGTCTTCAAAATGGTTCTTAGTCTCTGCCATCTCTGGCATTATGGCTAAAGAGATTTTTATTACCTCAGGGAAAACTAACATGAGAATAAAAATAAAATGGTTTTTTTCTTCCCGACATGAAGGACCAACTTACAAGAATACAAATTGGGTGTGGGTGTGCATGTGTGTGTATTGGGGGGGAGGCCGCTTTATTTTCAGTAATAACAAGTAATTATATAGTTTGCTGCATAAATAGCCGCAAGGGTAACCAGAGTGCGTCAGACATCCAGTTATGCATGTGTTAAAGGTTAATACTATTTGTTCTCAGTACATTTAGTCTTTGCAAATCATGTGCTGACATGCATCCTATTTTGGTGTCTGTTCACACACTCCAGTAATGATGCGTAGAGCAGGAACCCATGCCTGCACCATTCAGTAGTATTTAGTAAATTGGACTTTTGTATAAAGGTCCTAGAAAATGGCAAGGCAGAAAATGAATGTCTTCTCGCTGCTAATTTTATCTTCCACCTCACATTCCTTTCTGGAGATTAAAGCATTATGAATCTATTCACTGCTGAAAGTTATTTCAACTTTCATGGCACATATCAGGATGCAGAAAAGCAAGTATGTGGTCACAGCTGTTCCTCAGGTCTCTCTGCTGGAAACACAACCTGTTACGTTCCTAGATTTCTGCTTAAAATAACAAAATAATTAAATAAAATAATTAACTGGTGAATCCTCATTAAACACAAATACCGAAATAAATAGTACAGCTAGGTAATTGACTGCATATGTAAACTAGCTGTAGATAACTGACATGACCTTCATTTAACGAGCCTCCTTCCCATTAGTGGAGACGACTGCCACAATTATGTGCCCTTATTCTAGCTGTAATTGTATGGACTTCAATAAAGTACAAACTAGGTCACGTCTTTCTGAGATCTGGTCCGTGGTGGGTGACCTCTTTTCATTGCTTCAGCTTTGCTGTGCTGCATGAGAGAAGGAAGGATGTTCTTGCAGCCCCGAGAATGGATGGCATTCGGGAAGCTGGTCTCAAATGTGACTTCTGATAAACATCTCGCGTGACCTGAGGGAGTAGTTTAAGGCCAGGTCTCAAGGAGACTAGGCCAGGTCTCAAGGAGACTAGCGTATATCTGTGTTAGACAAGTTAGTGGGTGTATACAGCAGTCTGTGGCACAGCATTTGAACCAAGATTCCCTTTTCTAGAGAAGTCTTTGCTCTTTTATGCCCAGTGTTGTAGCTGAACAGGAGGAGTGGGAAAGGACTGCAGCTTTTAGTTGTTGTTTCTAGAAGATGCGGAGCAGTGATCTGAGCAGTTTGAGGCTGTATCATGGGGTTTTTTTATTTTGTATTTTTCTATCTGCATGTCTGACTAAAAGTGGCCGTTGCTACTCTGGTTTTTTTGGCACTCTGTTGTCCTGATGCTCTCAGAACACAGAGTGTCAGCCGGGTTGTTCCGGTTAAGAAATACTCAGCACAGATGAGCATCAATGAGAAATAGTTGTTTAGTCTACCAGGGGTAGCATCAGGCATGGGTGTTCACAGAAACACTGGGGCATCTCCATGCAAGGCCTCGTAGTGGTGGATGTGCCCAGCATGGGAAGGGGCAGGACCTTGCTTGGTAATAGGATGCTGGGAAAACAGCAAAATGCGACTTTTTTCCCCCCGCATTCCCACCCCGGTTCCGCTTCCGCGCGGGGTGACATGGTCACTGCCGTGTAATCGGGAGGATGTTTGTAATCTGTTAGCGTTTGGGGTTTACAAGGCACGTATTGTAACAGGACAGGCAGTATCTTTAATCTTTGCAACATAATGAAGGTTTGATTTTTGGAGAGCAGAGGAAAAGGACTGGAAGCTGCCATACAAAGTGTTTCCAATGACCTTTTTGGTGCTACATTGGGATATTAGTCCCGCTTCAGTAAGAAAGAGATGAACTGTGCATCCACGAGTCAGTTCAACAGTAGCAGAAAGCTTGTGTGTTTCTACCCACGGAATGAGATTTAAATCTTATGCTGCTATAGCATGTTAAACTAGTAGATTTTGAGCAGCTGCTACTAGAAATTGCTATGGACTCTAAAACAAAGACATTTCTTAGGTGTTAAAATATTACTTCCTCATATTAAATCACTTGATATCATTTTGCTGCCAAAGACAAGGGCTGTGTATATTGCTCAAGTCACTGTCAAGGTAGAAAGAAGAATCTTTTCACATCCTGCTTGCAGAGCTCGGCTTAGAGTGGGACTCATTTACGAACAAGTACATGTTTGGTCTGTATCTGCTTGCTAACGATATTTCATGGGTCTGCACTGCTAAAGCTTACTGTGACATACTCTTCTACTGTTACAAATGGGAGGAGGAGGGGTGGCTTTTAGGCAGACACATTTTCTTGTGTATTATCAGTCTGTTATGTGGATAATGGCTGTCTTAAAGTTGTTGGTTTTCAGAGCCTACTTGTACATTGTTTCTTGCTACCCTAGATAATAGCAGTGGTTGTAAGTCATTGGATGGGATGTAAATTGATCAAGCTTGACAGTAGTTTCCTTCCTAAATGGAAAGCAAAATTGATTAAGGAAGGATTAATTGCACGAGAGATAGACAGTACTGTTAGATGTGGTGGCCAACCAGCCATTGGTGGAGGATGCTGAGGGCTTATGGAAGTGAACTGGTGAGGTTTCTCTGCACCTCTCTGTCCTCTGTCTTCTTCCTTGTAAGAAAAATGTCCATGTGAATGAAGTTGCACAGCGCCATTCCGTTCATTTCACATCCCTCCAAGTTCATTGCTACTGTGAGAGGTAGACAGCCCCAATGACATAGTGAAGGATGTGGCCTGGCCTAGGAGTCCTCCTATCCCTCTGTTCACCTGTAGAACATGAAAATAAATGTTTGGCCTCCACCTGGTGCACTTAGCCGATGGGTGCAAGCTTCTCTTTGTGTTGTGTCCTCCCTCTCTTACCCCAGAAGGCCCTTTGGGGTACTGTGTGCTCAGACAGGTCCGTCCTCCAGAGTCGAGCTTTTGGCTGGGACCTCTGGGTACTGCTCTAATAAGAATAACAGGAACTTGATTAGAAGCCAGAAGATCTGTGTTCTGTTCACTGCTCTGGTGGTCACAAAGTGTGATGTGGGTGTTTGAGATTTTTTTTTTTTTTTCCTTTTAAGTTTTATATAAAACAACTCTCAGAAGAGAGGGAGTGTACGAGCATTATTTTTTCTGTTGCTTGTTCCACTAGCTCTACATTTGTATGCTAGCTGAACCACCTCTTTTCCC
The DNA here is from genome assembly GCA_013399365.1 of Pampusana beccarii. Lineage (NCBI taxonomy): Eukaryota > Metazoa > Chordata > Aves > Columbiformes > Columbidae > Pampusana > Pampusana beccarii. Next base: position 666,662 of record VWYH01005698.1, read on the forward strand.
TCTTGTCTCCTTGTTTGATAGAGGAAGACTGATAACCTCCTTCCTTGTGTTGTAAATCATCTCTGTAGTGTCTCTCTTCCTCCCCTTTGAGGAAGAAATCTGATATTACTCCCTGTAGAATGTTTTTAAAATCTTAGGATGAAAAAAATCTGCAAAATATTAATGTCTTGCATGGTTAGAGCAAACACTATGTTCCTGTGAGTCACAGATGTCAGGTTTGTTTAATCTTAATAAATCTATGCCATAATAACAGTTCTAAACAGGAAGAGAGATGGAGGGTTGAAGGAAGAGTTGTGATGGGTTAGAGAGGATTCTTAGCCAAAAATTTATTTAGCAGGGAACCGAGAGTGAGGAGAGCGTGGACATAAACCCAAACACTTCCTACCCCCCCACTTCATTAAGTAAACTTTGAGACCTACAATTTGGGCACTGCCTTTCTAGTACATATTTCATTTTCTTTGTATGTTTTATGATAGATTGTCTTTCCATGATCAAGTCTTAAGAGTACTAGTTTCCCACAGTGTATTTGTAGGAGATGAAGTAAGGCTTTTTGCATAGCACCCTGTTGGCAAACAGGAATAGCATTTACTCCAATGAGAGCTGCCAAGTATGAGGTACTTCCGAATGAACTTCAAAAGCTCTGAAACAAGCATTAGCTGCTTCTTCAAAAATGTGAACAATGCCATTGCTTTCTAGCAAGCAGAGCTGGTGAGAGCAGGGATCGGAAGGAGGGAAAAATAACAACTGGACGTGATGGATGTTGTAGTAGCACTTGGGATCAGACAGAAAGTATAGCTCTCTGTCACTGCGGGATTTGGGGGGTCTTGTTGTAATAGTACCCAAAGTGTGTACTCTGCGCTTGAGGGGGAGACAATCATAGAATCACAGAATGGTTTGGGTTGACGGGACCTTCAAAGCTCACCCAGTGCCCCCCCTGCCATGAGCAGGGACATCTTCACCAGCTCAGGTTGCTCAGAGCCCCGTCCAGCCTGGCCTGGGATGTCTCCAGGGATGGTTCATCCACCACCTCTCTGGGCAACCTGGGACAGTGTTTTACCACCCTCAGTGCAACAAATTTCTTCATGTCCAGCCTGAATCTCCCCTCCTTTAGTTTTAAAATCACCACCCCTTGTCCTACTGCAATAGGTCCTGCTAAAAACTCTGTCCCCATCTTTCTTGCAGGCCCCTTCTAAGAACGGAAAGGCCGCAATAAAGTCTTCCTGGAGCCCTCTCTTCTCCAGGCTGAACAACCCCAACTCTTTCAGCCTGTCCTCACAGCAGAGCTGTTCCAGCCCTCTGGTTGTCTTGGTGGCTCCTCTGGTCCCTCTCCAACAGGTCCATGTCTGTCCTGTTCTGAGGGTTCCAGAGTTGGACGCAGGACTCCAGGTGGGGTCTCAGCAGAGCAGAGGGGCAGCATCACCTCCCTCAGCCTGCTCTGAGGAACGCACCATCTACGGAGGCTTAGCAAAATGCTTGGGAAGGAGCAGTCCAGGCTGTTGGGAGTGCTGGTGGGGATGGGATGTGCTGGTTACAAGCCAGTTGAGAAGTTTTCTTACTGGCGCGTGTTCCTGGTGCTACCCCTTCTCACTCCATCAGGACAGAGCCAAGCATACACATAAGCCTCAAAATGTGGGGCAGAAGTTGGGGCAGAATGTGGGAGACAGGCAGTTTCAGTATGTCCATAGGGCTGGTTGCGCTTATGGTTTTCGTGCTGGGCTCTGGGCTTTAACTAGGTTTAAATAGATGCTTTGTCTGCTTGAGAACAGGCGATACGGGGCTCTGGGAAAATACAGTACAGTGGCTCTGGTCCTGTCATGTCAGTACAGCTCTTACCAGCTCTATAATCCATCAGGTCCCTTCCATCACATTCACATGATGCAAGAAATATATGCCCAGCTCAAATTTAATGTGGCAGCAAGCATACTGTCCCGGACCACTTTCTTGTTCTGTATTTATACACACGTGCCTTCTACTTTTAGATGAGGAACTGACCTGCTGAGACCTCAGAATTTGTACGGCCTTTTCCTGTGTTTTGAAGGTTGCTTTCAAAATATGAATGCAGTTTATCCTGGTGCTGTTCAGTTTCTTGGGGATAGAACGATGAAATATTTTTGGCATAGAGAGATCTTAAAAATTAAATATTTGCATTTGCACTTGAAATGGAAGTCTTGCCTTTCACACTTGTGAAGCAGCCTGTTACTGCTGAAATGCTGCATTGCTAAACAGCAGTTCTGCTTTTGCTGTTACTTGAGATGGGTGTAATCTGTCAATAAAGAGTCTGCATAGTATCTAAGACTTGCTACAGAAAGACTTGGGCACGTAAGAACTCTGGCTTGCTGGTATCAACGTTGCCTAAGCTTTGGCATCTGCTGTATCTGAAATTCTAAATCAAAGGACACCCTTGTGCGCTGTATCACCAGTAATGAGTTGCGGCTGCATGCAGCAGATCTCCGCACAAAATGCATAATGTCTCGAGACAACTCAGATGAATTTTTATTACTCCATCCCTTGTAAGTTAATTTATTTTTTTTCTTGTTCTCGTCCTTAACAGTTCCACCAAGTGAGAAGAGTGATGACCATCCTTTTCCTTACTATGGTTATCTCATACTTCAGTTGCATGAAAGCTGCCCCGATGAAAGAAGCTAGTGTAAGAGGACAAGGCAGCTTGGCTTACCCAGGTCTGCGGACCCACGGGACTCTTGAGAGCCTAAATGGGCCCAATGCTGGTTCAAGAGGATTGACATCGCTGGCGGACACTTTTGAACATGTCATAGAGGAGCTTCTGGACGAGGACCAGGACATCCAGCCCAGCGAGGAAAACAAGGATGCAGACTTGTACACATCCCGCGTCATGCTAAGCAGTCAAGTGCCTTTGGAACCCCCGCTGCTCTTTCTGCTCGAGGAATACAAAAACTACTTGGATGCTGCAAACATGTCCATGAGGGTCCGGCGCCACTCCGACCCAGCTCGCCGCGGGGAACTGAGCGTATGTGACAGCACGAGCGAGTGGGTGACAGCGGCGGAGAAAAAGACTGCAGTGGACATGTCCGGGGCCACCGTCACCGTCCTGGAGAAAGTCCCGGTGCCCAAAGGCCAACTGAAGCAATACTTCTATGAGACCAAATGCAACCCCAAGGGGTACACGAAGGAGGGCTGCAGGGGCATAGACAAGAGGCACTGGAACTCCCAGTGCCGAACTACCCAGTCTTACGTGAGAGCTCTCACCATGGATAATAAAAAGAGAGTCGGCTGGCGCTTTATAAGGATAGACACTTCCTGTGTATGTACATTAACCATTAAAAGGGGAAGATAGTGGGTTTGTGTTGTATAGATTATATTGAGACAAAATTATCTATTTGTATATATACATAACAGGGTAAATTATTCAGTTAAAAAAAAAAATAATAATTTTATGGACTGCATGTATAACTGAAGTTTATACAGTACAGTGGTTCCACAATCTATTTATTGAACATATCCATGACCCGAAAGGGAACAAAAGTCATTTGCGCACAAGTCTAAAAAAAAAAAAAAAAAATAAAAAAATTATTTAATAAATAATAAATAAAAAAAAAAAAAATAATAAAAAAAAAAAATAAAAAAAAAAAAAAAAAGGAAAAACAAACAAACAAAAAAGTCTGCATTACATTCCTCGATAACATTGTGGTTTGTCGCCGTTGCCAAGAATTGAAAATATAAAAAGTCTAAAAAAAAAAAAAAGAATAGAATTGCATGCTGCTTCAATTGTGAATTGATGATAAACTGTCCTCTTTCAGAAAAATAAATTGAACCAAAACATTCCGTTTACATTTTAGACAGTAAGTATCTTTATTCCTGTTAGTATTATATCTGTTTACTGCTTTTAACTTCTGATAGCGTTGGAATTAAAACAATGTCAAGGTGCTGTTGTCATAGTTTTACTGTTTCTCTTTTACTTTTGAACTCCCATCAGATTGAAAAAGAAAAAAAAATCATTACCTTATTCTGGATTAAAAGCAAATTTGTTTTTTTGTATGTTGTGAAGGTGTTTGCAATAGCAGTCCAACTACTGACAAAAAATAATAATAAAAAAAAAAGAGGCAACTGAAAAAGAATGGTGATGTTCCACTTCACGTTGTTGAACTTCAGGCTTAAAGACAGCACTTATTTAACTGTATGGCAACGTGCCATGGGTTATTTTCTTCTTTTTTTTTTTTTTTTTTTAATTTGCTGTCTTTTGAGACCTGCATTTGCTTATACCATGTTTGTTTGTGTTTGGAATTTTTTTTTTTTTGCCTTTCCTCCCTCTGGAAGAATGTTGGTTGTGATCTTTAAAGCTTCTCACTTACCATACAACTGGAGCTTGTCATATAGAAAATGTTCTATAGCGTGTTGAGAGCAATGATTTTCATGTAATAAAAGACTCTGCGCTTGGCTCAAACGTCTTGGTGAAGCACGAGAATGTCACTAGAAAAGGAGCTAGAGAGGTGATGGCGGATCTGAAATCAGGTTGGTCATGGGACTGAATAGCTCAGCCAGTTCAGGGACAAACAACAGTGTTTTGGGTTGATGGAGCATCTCCAGGTCGCAGTCAGTGCTGGTTGCGCTGGTCCTGCGCCTCCTTGGAGTTGCCTTGGCCAGGGATGCAGGGAGCACAGCCCCATCCTCCAGATCACGGTGTGCAAATGGTGGTGATGCAGGGAGTGATGCAGAGAGAGGCCCTGGCCGAGAGCAATTCACCTTGATCTATGTGTGGCTCTACCTCTGCTGTCAGCCTTATTTTATGAAACAAATATTGTCATTAAAAAAAAAAAAAAAACAAACTTTTAAAGGAAGTGAAGAGTGAGTGCTGGAGGAGTTGGCTTAACATTGCTGATGTTCTGATAGATGTGCTACCCCTCTAACTCTCCCAATAGTTCTAAAAAGGCAGGTTGTAAGCCCAAGAGCACCGACTACAGCGGGCAGAGAGGCAGAAATAGCTCATTAGCGAGCTCACTGAAGGCAGCTGCTATATTTGTAATTCCTGTAGACGAAGAAAAGTAGCTGAACAAAAAGGAAAATACTGCAGAAACTGCATTAGTCTGCCTTGCTGTTGAAGTTAATTAAAAACCTTGACTGGGCCAAGCTTATTTGAAATATGATCCCCACAATAATTCTCATTGCAGAGGATATTTAATGCCGAGTTTGTTGTAACTAGTAGAAACCCATGCTGAAAGCTAACAGAGAAACCTTCAAAATCAGTGATTTCTTCTAGTTAGGGTAGAAGGGCTTCCCTTTCCCTGAAATAACTGACTGGCAAAGGAGAACCATCCCAGCTGTAAAATGAAAACCTGTTGCATTGGCCATGTGTGCGCTGGACCGTCAATGAGAGGAGAGGGTTGTGTGACCCACTTGAACTTCAAACTTCAGCCTTCCCCATCAATTGCAGATATTCAGGCTCCTGAAATCAGAGTTGTAAATAAAACCTACTGAAGTATCTCAAAATTTTTAATTAAGTATTCTTCACGCAAATTGAGCATCAGTGTAACGGAGAAATGCATTTCACTTTGGCCAGTACCTATATGTATATTATAATTCTTTGCATTTAATAACCCAAATGTGGCTCAGGATGTATTCTCAGCAGTATTCCTAAACTACAGCAGAGAGATGGTGTAGTGGTGGCTCCCCTCAAAACCAGGGTTGGTTGCTTAGCAAGGGGAAAGGATGATGCTAATGGCTGAATAACAAACAGATCACTTGTCTAGAATGGGGGGGGGGGGGAAAGATAGCTAGGACATGACAGTAATCTAATTCAGAAACAGGAATAAAACAGTACCCAGTTCAAATAAATTGAATTTCCGAAAGAGAAGCGTTAATGCATAAATCATGCTTGAAATAAAGTTCCTCGTTTCCCAAAGTCATTTATGGCAATATCCTTAAGTCAGGAGTCCTCACCTGGCATAGGGGAGGGTGGCACTGGTGTGGCAGAATAAAAGCAGTGGGGTGGCAGGTTCAGAGGGGCGAAGGGCAGCCCGTGCAGGTGGGGGACTAAGGATGGAGCTGAGACCCATGTCCTGTAGCTACATCTAGAGCGGTATTCCCCATAAAACGCCAATTCTATGCCAATCGATGTAACATGCAACTGGCAATTAAACTGCAGTCCCATGGCTCTCACCTGCCTGACCTAATACATCCATGATCACAGGCTTGGCAGTTTTAATTAAAACAGAGATGGGGCGGGAGGGGTTGGTTTTTTTTTTAATGTCACTTAATTAAACTCTTGCTGTGGTCTGTTTGTGACAAAGGTATATCATGCATGTCAGCAGGCCTAGTGCTGTGTTAAAGTAAAGACTCTTGCAACTGTAAGTTAATGTCTGTGGCCTTGTTCTCTATTATTCACCTTGTGTAACATAAATATTTATTGTATATTTATATAATTTTATGGTTTTTTGGGACAAACTGAAATTGGCATTAAAATTTAAAAGCAACTGCGTCATATTGTAAATATAATTAAGCTATATTTAAGTGTACTGATTAACATAATATATGTTTAACTATAGAGTTTTTTATGTTTTTAAATATATTTTCAATATATATATATATAAAAAACTTGGGGTTTTTTGGGGAACCATGTGACTCTTTTCTCTAATTGTAAAACAAACTTGAGTTTTACTATAAAGATGTGTGTTCTTTGTTTTAAAACAATTTTTACTTTATTTTAGCAATAAAATCTCACTCCGAGGGCAGATAGCCCCGTTTCATAGCTGGACAGTTAGCATTGGGAGGGGAGGGGTGGTAAGAATTTACTTTCCATAAAAGTTTGGGATGCTTGCAGAATGATGCATTTCCATTTAATTCTAGCTCGTGAGTCCTCCTGAGACTACAAACCCTTGAATTACACATATATATGATTTTATTCGGCCATAAAATAATGAGCGTAATGGCAGTTAGAGGGAGGGGTTACTAACCTTAGTAACTAAGGGATAAGTGAAACATAAACTCCATAGCTATAGTCCAGTCATGTACCTGATTTTTAAATGGTGGCATGTATATTTGTAACCCCTGCACTGAAGTTATTTATGACCCCACAGAATACTAGGAGTGGAATTCCTTGGATTTAACATATCGTTAGCATTTCTAGAAGAATATGCTCCCCTATAACTGCCAAGCCTTTGTATATTTAATTATCCCATATCCCTAGAACAATCAGTAAATCCTCATGATGAATAGAAAACTTTCATATAACTTAAGGGAAAAAAAAAAGAAAAAAGGCACAAACCCAAACTCCTAAAAAATTCCATTGCTGCTGATTTCCCAAGAGCCCAGTGCCAGCAACGTCACCACAAGAACTGAGGAAATGGTGCTTCTGCAGATTATCATTTATATTAAACACACATGCTTGCACGTTGCTCGCTTTATTGTTGTCTTAAAATGTAATAAGGCAATAGAAGCAGTGACAGACACCCAGACCTTTGGTGAATGGAAGGACCGTTTCCCCTCAGACCTGCCTCTTCCCCAAGAGAGGACAGAGATGGGTGAGGCTGTTTTAGCCTATTTTACTGTTAAATATACAACGTAGGTACCTAGGGAATAAAACGGGTACCCTCAAAATATATGAGCTACAGAGGATGATACAGGAGCTGAGCATCCATCCATATGATCTCCTGAATCCTAGCTCCGTAGGGGAAAAAAATAAGGATTTTTTTCCATAGCTTTTATCACTTGGAGGAGAAATAAAGGCATATAGCTAGACTTTTAAATTACTCAGCCAGAAAACAATAGCAAGCAGTAAAAGATGATTTTTGAAGAGAATTTCAAGGCTACACTGAAGTGCAATGAGAGGGGGGAGGACATTTATTTCAATTTGTCCCAGGTGGATCCAACACATTGCTTCCACAGGCTACTTCTCCTAGTTAAGATCTCATTGAAAAGATGCCTTCTGGCAGGGCAGTTAAAGTAGAAAAGGAATAGATGTACTTGTTTGGAGTAAATATAAAGAGCACCAAGGCTTCACCTTTAAAGCAATTTTAAAGTTAGGAAGTTTTTGCAGGGGGATGTTTTACAAGAGGGTATTTTTCTGAACCATTTTGAGGGGGTGTGGGGTTGGTTTTTTTTGTTGTTTTTGTTTCAGTTTTTTAGCCACTTGCTACCATTTTGGGTAGTCAAACACTGTTGTTATAAATCAATGGGGTTAAGTGGAAGAGCGTTTTTGATGCCTGTGGGAGAAGAAGGCCTGGAGATAGCATGAATGAGTCCAGCTTTTCCAGCCAAGGTTTGGATTCACCTGTGGAATTTGAGATGCTTCTGGAAATCAAGCCTTTTAAATCTCATCCTGTCGGATGGTGGCAGAAGGCACTCAGAGGTAAGCTGCTCTTTGCTACACCAACCCTCTCTTGAGGGGAAACAGCACAAAGCTGCTGGTTTTTGCTTTGCTACGCGAGGATGAGTCTCTAAAACCTGCCTGCAACCTGCTCAGTTCTCTCGGTGGTCCGTACTGAAGTCACAAACATGTATATGTATTTATCTGGGTGTAAGATAGCTACTGGTACTGCTGGTTTGTTGATCAGGCTGGGGCTGTGTTGTTGACTCCAGATAGGATTGCAGCCGCCTCACCTGTCACTGCAGGTCCCAGCTCCATGGGAATAACCTGCAGAGGCAACGCAGGGGTGGAAATTCCCAGTAATTCCCAGTTCCTGGGATGCCCAGGCAGCAAGGGCTTCCCTGCTGCCAGGAGCCCTCGGCTTGCAGCAGACACCGCTGATCTCATCAGCGCAATCGGTGCCAGTTTGCTCACGCAGGGATTTCAGGAGATGAGGAGGAGGATTTGGCACTGAGCTGCAAGGCTTCTCGTCTAAATCCCGCCTTGCTGCCCTTATCAGATGAGCAAAGCGCCCGTGCGGCAGTGGGAAGAGGCAGGGAGCTGCCTCTGCCCGTGATGGTGTAGCAAGGGGATGCTGTGGTGGGATGTCCTGCCTTGTCACCCTGAGGCTGGTACCACCACACAACTGTAGAAGGCTGGGGCTGGGCCTGGAGGCCCTTTGAATGGGGCCAGGCAGACAGCTAGAGTAAAATCGGCTTGGGAAAACTGGGCTAAAACGTTTGGAGATGGAAGTTGTTTTAATGTGCAGGGCCCAGCGAGCAGAAGCCTGAGTTCCCAGTGTAGGTGTTGCTCCTACCCGTTGGCAAAAGGTGAAATAACGTCTTTATCTTCCTCTGAACCTGAATAAGCTCCCTTCCCATCACAGTAAAGCATGCTAGAGGAGGAATTTCAAAAGCATTGATTTATTTAATAGTAATCTCTCAGGTGATATGCAAACGGATGGGTTACTAGGAGGGAATACACTCTGCTAGGAGTGCAGAGTTTTGTACTCTCAGAATGGCATCTCACGTATCTGCACTCCGAAAATGTTTCCCCTTGCTAAAATAATCCTTTGCTTATGCCATCCCCTCCTCCTCTTTATTAAAAAAAGACCCTGAGCAAACAATCTGGTCTAGTTTAAGCCTATAAAGTACTGCAATTTCTAAGTTAAAGCTGCAGCTCATGTACGTAAACCAAACTATTTTCTCCTACTGTGTTATGTTGGTTGTAATAGCCCTTTAAACTACTCAGGCTCTAAGTAAGAGCGTAGGGACGTACTGCACTAAATATTCCTGCAGCTGGCATCTGCACTGAGGATTTTAAATTATCCTAATAAGGTTTCCAATTATAATTTTTTTTCTGACCTTTAACTAAAGACCATTCTGCTGGGAGACTCATTTTTGCTCCAACCCCAGCACGGTCCTTCGTGGAAGTCTCACTATATTTGGACTCCAGTCTTGGGAATCTGTTATTTAAAGACAGTATAAAGTATGTGTGGCCGTGTTTGTGTCACAAAAATAGTTAGTGCTGCCAACTTCACCATTTACATCCGTGAAACAGCCCAATGAGGCCATTTCACTCCCGGTTCTACGCTTCCTCTTACTCAAACACACGTAATATGTGCATAGATTGGTACAGCTGTAGAATTGAATGGAAGGACGTAAGCAAAAGAGCTTTGGAAAAAGTAAAAAGCACAAATCTAGTGAGCTTTGTTGGAAGTGATGTGTTGCAGGACAGTGGCATCTTCCGTGCTGCTGCTGCCCCTTTTTGCAGCAGGATGGATATCTTCACATTCATGAGTCCACTTTCTTGTAGAGCAGGGATAAGCAGCAACAAACGCATACCTAAAGACCTGTTCAGTTACAAGAAGGACATTTACTTGAACAAACAGCACACAGACAACTCTCTTTCTTGCTTAAACTGTTCCGCATCTCTTTTTTTGGTCCCTCTGACCTACTTTATTCTTGGGACAAACAGAGTCACCATTCTTGATGTCCCTGTGTAGCACAGCCCACCTGGGGAGCAACAACACCTGTCTCCGAAATAGCAGGAGTACATTTATTTAAAAACAAACAAACAAAAACCAAAACAAGCCCACACTACACCAGCTTATAAATTAGGGTCCTTTTTGCCCTGTTGGAGGTTCTGTTCCGTAGGGCATGGTCAAAGGGATGTGACGCTGGGGTAGGCGCGGATCTCTCTGCTAACAGAAGGTGCCTGCCAGTGCTGGGATGCAGCAACAAGGCGACTTGTACTCGTTTCACCTAATGTCGAATCGCCTCCTAGCCGGTTACGTATTTTGGCCACTATTCCCTTGGATTCGGTTGACATATTAGTCTTAGAGATGCCATAGTCTGGCTGTTTAATTCTGAAGGGTACACTCGAAAGTCTCACTCAGCTTCAGCTTAACTAGTCACAACAGCCGTATTATCTTATGCTTTTCTTCCTTTCTATTTCCCCTCCTTGCTGCCAGCTGTGCTGGTGTGGAGTACTAACCTCCCCGTTTCAGGGGATATAAGTTCAGACATGCTCATCCAGCCTTGCTAATAGCTGCTGGTTCATAGCTCCGAGCCACACAGGTCTGTGCCGAAGAGCTGAGAGAGGGAGGAGAAGGGCCGGGGGGACGCGGCTTCAGAAACCAAAGGGGACCCTCTGCTTGGGAAGGCAGGGCAGCCCGCAGCAGCTCTCCCTGCCTTGCTGCACAACGCTTGAGTCGAGATTTAGTAGGTATGAAACAGGAGTTCTTGTTAGCACGCTGCACGGCACCGCGTAGGTGACCCCATGCTCGAATTCCGACACCTGGTAGTCTCCACTTAGCGCTTCAGGAGGCGTAAGCCACATTTGTGTTCTCAGAAGCCTTGTTGCGACTGAGCTGTCTAGTGAAATGGAAATTCATCACCTGAAGTGCTAAAAAGCAGCTTTGTTTTCCAAGGGGAAACTAGGGCAAACACTCAGAAGAGGTTATTGCAGGGAAAGCATCGGTTTGCACGTTCCCTTAGAATATGCATTACCTTTGGTATCCCAACAAGCTGAAAATCTTCACGTGGCTGTACGAATTAAGGCCTTGATAGTGTAGTATTTTTATTCCGGGAAGCCTAGCGAGCACAGGGACCACAGGACCCTATTTGCCAGCATTTAAATTCAGCTTGCATAGCAGGGGACACCAAGGAAAGGCAGATGAGCACACGAAATCTCTTCATAAATCTGTCAAGTAGGCATCCGCATTAGCAGTAGCAGTGCTCGTCTTGCCTGAGCCTCCTGTAAATTAAACCAGAGATTCCAGGCATAACTCTGCATGTCCTTACGGCTTGATAATTGTTGCCCGCATAGCAAGTCGAAGAAATAATGAGGATAAAGTAGTGCAAACAATAGCTATATAAGCTAATTAGCCCTGCCTGTCATTTAATTCAGTGGATGGGCTGATGATCTAAAGCCTTGCTTGAACTTTCAAGGCAGGAAGTTAGTTTGAGGAGATCCTGAAATAAAGCGTTCCTATAGCCTGAGATGATTTTAGGGTTCTGCAATACATTACCCACTCAATGGTTGCATGACAAATTCCCCTTTGGGACCACGATACTCTGTTAGGTGCTTCATAACATAGTAGATAGCTACGATTTCTAAGAATTGGTGCAACATCTCTAATAAAGTATGTGTCAGGTATTACGCAGGGCTATAACTACGGTATAATTTATAGTTTGGTGCCAGACTAATGAAATGACCACCTACGCAGTGATGTGTTGGAGCATTTCAGAACAAAGCTGCAAGCCCAGAAACCTCTGCAAGTCTTCTTTCTTGGAGCTTTCATTTTTCTCTCCCTTAAATAGGACAATTTCTCCTTAATCACAGAGCCTAATTCTGCCTCTGAAAAGGACAGTGTCTACTGAATTTAGCGGGAGGATTGAAGAGCAACTCAATAAATCAATAGAGAGTAAACCTAGCAAAAGTCGTTCTGCGCAGTGTCAGTTTTAGCTCAGGAGGTCCCTGAGCTGAGGATTAATGGAAGAGTATTCCAAGAGGCGATTTTTGTGAAATTGCGCCATTTCTACCCCCATTCTGGGCACGGGCTGTTGGCCACCACTGGAGGTCAAGCATGAGGGTGGCCAGACCCCTGGTGTAATTTGGTGTGGGCTTTCTCAGAAATGCATTTCAGTGCTTGCAGAACCATGTGAAAAAAGCCACTGTGGCAGGGGGGGCTGACAGGAGGATCCAGACCCTCCCCAGCCCTGGGGACCACTGACCCCAAAGCAGGAGTGAGTGGGACCTCGTCTGGTCTGGGAGGAAGAGCCTTCTCCTGGGGGCTTGAAAACAACCGCATATGTAACTTTTTTCCTGCTACTTTGGTCTTTACGCTCCTAAATTGTATGAGTTCAGCTTTCTGGTAAATTAAAGGCAGGCCAGGGGTCTGTTTCAGATTTACATACATGTATTTGAGATACAGCTAGCCCAGGGAACAGAGCAGGGATAAGAAACCCGTCGTGCCTCGGAGGTGCCACAGACTTGACACACGGCCTCGGGCCCTCTCGAGCTCTCCAGCTCTGCTTTCCCATCAGGTTATTGTCTGTTGTTGTTGTTGTTGCTGTGGATGTTTTTGATTATATTTTTCAGCAGGTTGCTAGCCGCAGAGCCCTGCGCCCGGGCGCGGGCAGATGTCCCGCAGCTGTGTGGCTGGCCAGGAATTCCCATTTTGCTTTGAAGCAAATGAGCTTGTTCCCCTCCCACAAATGCTTTTAATTCGCCGCCATACAGAGCGCAGACCCTCTGCTCTGGCTTAGGGCTGTAGCTGCCATCTATTTCTGCCTCTTCATGTGCTGTAGATCATACCCAGAGATTTCAGCCATTACTCAGGATGGGGTTTTGCTCTATCTACTCCTAAGCATCGTGGAGTCCCTGTAAGGAGGCACTTAAGGGCTCGCCTTCAGAATCCCGCGCTGTTTTGCGATGTGTCGGTGTTAGAGCAGTATAATTATTTCCGAGCTGGTGCTCTGTTCGCTTTGCAGTAGGGGAGGCTGGCGTGTTTTTCAGCACCTGGCGTGTGGGTGCAGTTAAATCCCGTCGGGTGCTGCCCTTGCCCGGCAGCACCCTGATGGAAAGGCGGCGCCTGGCACGCACCCACGCCACGGGCAGCACCCTCCCCTCCCACCCACAGCCTGGGGAGCCCCAAAACTTACAGAAAACGAGCATGTTTTTGTGCTGGAGGAGAGCCACAGCCTGGCTCCTGGAGGAAGAGGATGGGCCACCCAGACCTTCTGGGGGATGGACCCTGCCAGGCCCCACGGGGACCCTTTTCCCCTCTGAGTCCATGATGTTCAATGGCTACTGCAGATCTGCCTTCATGTGGAGAAGTTTCTAATGCTGCCTTTTTTTTTTTTTTTTTTAAATCCTATATCATCAAACCCAGACAAGCTATCCTGGGCCCAGAAAGTGTGCATGGGAAGCCTCTGTGCACCATATGGCTGCAGAGCTCCTCTGGCATCCCACAGCGGGGTGGCGGGGAGGCACCCACATCTGCCAGGCTGGTGTGATTGTCCTGTGGACCTTGCCAAGCCTCATCCCAGCCTACTGCAATGCCATGGCCCTCGTACATGCCAACCCCCACCTCAGATTGACAGACTTTTAGGCAGGGCCTGTTATGATAGTACAAAGGGTAACTAAAGGCAGGGAGATCCAGGTTAGACATGAGGAAGAAATTTGTTGCACTGAGGGTGGTAAAACACTGGCCCAGGTTGCCCAGAGAGGTGGTGGATGCCCCATCCCTGCAGACATCCCAGGCCAGGCTGGACGGGGCTCTGAGCAACCTGAGCTGGTGAAGATGTCCCTGCCCATGGCAGGGGGTTGGGCTGGATGAGCTTTAGAGGTCCCTTCCAACCCAAACTATTCTACGACGATTCTTTGTGCACCAAGAGGCAACTCCCTCAAAGTGCCGCATCCTCAGCAGCACCGCAAACCCCACGCTTCAGGATGGGGTGGCTGCTACACATCTGGTTTTGTAGGCTCATTTCTTTGAGTGCATTCATTCCATTGCTCAGTTCTCGGGACTGTGAGTGCCCAGCGAGCAGCCCCGCATGGTGTCGGGGCTCGTGGGGAGGCAGCCAGGCACACACTGGGCACGTATTGGGCAAGAGGGTTATGGGTAAGAGGGTGTTCCCTACAGCCATTTGGCTCGCAGGTGCTGGAAGGTTTGGCATCCGATCGAAAACACTAGGCACTAATTGCAGTTCAAAGGATCAGGACTGAAAAACAGCGTCTGTCGGAGGCACTGGGAGCAGCCAGCGGGAAGCTGGATTTCCCATGAAGTGCAGCATAAGCTGGCAAAACCCTGTCATCAGGGACATTTTAATTGCCTGTCCTTCTGAAGTCTTGGGGGAAAAAAAAAATCAGAGTGATATTTTGGAGAACTTATTCCTTTCTAGCGGATACCAAATGTTTCAAAGCCATTTGCAGCTTTGCTTCCCTATAGGCAGAAACTCCTACGAGTTCAGATAACTGGTGCTGGGGAGTCTGCCCATGCAGATGGAACTGGACTCTGTCAAATGTGTATATTAAACAAAAAAAGCCTACTTCTTGGCAAAGCTGAGATCACTGTGAGTAGTAACTATGGAGCTGCAAGAACTTGTATTTAAAATGAGACATTTGAGCTGCAGAGATTAAACTTCACCTCCTCTCCTCGGCAGGCACGCTGATCCCTCTTCATAGGCCACCTTGGTCTCCGGAGCAGCAAATCTAGTGTTGTTCCTCAATAGATCTATTCTAGACATGAGTGTACCTGGGAGAAGAGTTTGGTCCAGTGAAATCATTTGAGTCGGGAATATAATAATATAACAAGTATAATAAGATTTGATGATGTAATTAGGCAAAGTGTTTCTTTCAACTACTACCACTGTAGTTCTGACCTGCAGTTTTCTTTCTTTTGAGATGAGCAATATATGATGCCAAACACTCTTTTTTTTAGTTTTGAAAACCATATTTATGAAGACTTCAGCACGTCACTGGACGCAAAACTATCATTTCTATAAATACATGTTGCATAATATCTGCTCATTAATGCTAAAATATCTACAATATAAATATTTTGTAATATAAATATAACTCTACGTTAAATAACTAAACAAAACCCATGACAGGCTGTGTGAGTCACTAGTGCAGATATATGCTATATTGATTACCAATGCAAAGGTCCAGTTTGTGGGCTGATTTTATTTATCAGAATACACGTACTGCTCCAAAACTGGAGATACTCCTACCCATAGAGTATTTAAAGGATATTCAAAATAAAATCCCCCTCTGCAAGTATAAAACTCTGTCAAAGTCTGCAGACTCGTCAAGTACACTTCAGGCTTGAAATGATGGAAAAACATGGTCTCCAGACTTCTTTTTTTTTTTTTTTTTGGCCTGGCAAATAAATGCTGCAACATCTCCTGATGAGGTCCCTGGACCCATCCCTGCCCTGCATGGGGCTGGGCATGTACCGCAGAACAGCTTTTGGATGGGTCCAGCTCAGCTGGGATCCAGCTCTTGCTGTGCTCATATCCCACAGATACTCGGCTCTAATCCAAAACTGGGCGTATCGACACCAGCCCCTTGAGGTGGGTGTACACGAGGGTCTGAGCATCCGACTCCTGTGAGCCTGGGTAATCAGGGACTGGGAAAAATACCAGGACCTGGCGTTACTTGTGTGAAAATTCCCACGGGTGATGATCTAGCACGGCTTTGTGACCACACCGTCGTTGGTCTCATCCCCTCAGCCCCAATTCTCTCCTGTTGTTTCTCTAACTCCTCTCTTGGAGGGGAGCCCGGGGTGAGGATGGGTGTCCTCCACGGCCACTGCACAAACATGGCCCTGGGGATGGGCCATCTTGGGGCAAAGCCGCGCTCCCTCCATGAGAGACCTCTGGAGAGCCCATCCCCATAGATGAAGCGGCCGTGGGACAGCTCACAGGGCATTTATGGGGGGTGGCTGTGTAGGTCTGTGCTTCAGAGAGCTTCCGAGGAATTAAAAAAAGAGGATGAAGCCATTTCTGTCAGAGGGGACAGGGCTGGTCCCAGGAAGGGGTAGCTTGGGGGATCTACACGGCCTGGGAAGAAATGGATGGGAAGCTTCCTCTGTGGCTTCTCATGGGCTCTGAGGAGAAAAGGCTGAGGTGTGGCATGTGGAAGTGAATAGACGGAGCAACCGAAAAGCCAGAGAAAATGCTGGTGGCTGTGTGAACGCCTTTGCAGGAAGGAGAAAAGAAATGGGGCAGATACAGCTGGCTGGGAGGGGAGGTGGTGTGGAAAAAGAAAAAGACCTCAAAATCCCAAATTGAGCTGCAGGCCAGGGGATGCTGCAGAACGTAGCATGTTAGTGAGAGGCTGGAGGTGCTGGGGCAGCCAAACGCGGAGGCTACAAGCTCGATGTGGGAATTCGAATGGAGCAGCCTCCGCTCAGGGCTTGTTCGTGCTTGTGCGCTCTCGGTGTCTGAAATGGAGCAGCTTCGCTAATGAGCAGATGTTTTCTCCGTGTGGCTGTTACGACATCCTTGAGGGTTCCTGCTAGAGATGTGTAACCAAGCCCTCCCCGCCCACGCTCCGGCTTTGGATGCAAGCTGTAATACACAGTTGTGCAAAACCATTCACTTCACACCGCTCCTGACAGTCCGAGGTATGCACGGAAACTGGAGCTTTGAAAATAAAAAGCATCCTGCTACTGCTATAAATGACTCAGCATATCTGATCTTCAGATGCTCTGCAAC
Organism: Pampusana beccarii; assembly: GCA_013399365.1. NCBI lineage: Eukaryota > Metazoa > Chordata > Aves > Columbiformes > Columbidae > Pampusana > Pampusana beccarii. The sequence continues at coordinate 683,708 of VWYH01005698.1, forward strand.
ATGCCTTACCCAGAACATGAATTTGGGATTCCCAATGTGCCACCTGCTCTGCCTGCTTTGCAGTTTCTTCTTACCTGGCTCTGGAGATGCTCAGTAAGGTCACCCCAGTCCATACCCAAATAGAGCGTAGGACATACAGGGTACCAGAGCTGTGGTTCCATCCGTCTCTTCCAAACTAGCCAACGTTCAGCATCGCAGGGCAGCCAGCTCAGCTATGGGGATGCTAAGGGTGTAAAACAATATCAGGGTAGCATAGAGTAAAAACTGAAACGTTACGTAAGCCACAAGCACTCGCTGCTTCTGTGAGAGCTTTAATAGGACATCAAAAACTTTTCAGAGAAGACCCCCAGCCATCTGCATGCACCTGATCAATGCAGCAATCAGTTGAGAGCACTGGCAGGGACAGTGTACAAAGGACGTTGTTTGTGCCGCATCCAGCTGTAAAGCGAAAAACCAACCCTGTGGGTTTTAGATAGCACGTACGGTAATTAATGGCTTGGTTATAACCTACCCGAGGCATAAGGTTGATCTCTTCCATTTTTCTGGGAAAGTCTAGTTCAGTTTCTCATTTATCACCTGAGAATTAACATCTCGCACAGACGCTACAGAAGGTGGACGAGTAAGTATCACCTCAGCGCTAAAAACATTTTCATAAAAATGGAACAAATAATAATAATAAGTGCTTGTTTTGTTTTTCCTAATGGGTTACCTGGCCTTTTAAAATAAGTTTCTTCACTAATCTTATTTAAGTATGCAGTTGCGTCGTTCTCATCTTTCACTCTGTGTTTGAGTGGTATTTCTGAACCTCCCTAATTGCTGCCGTTATTTGTGCCTGAGCGGGGTGAGGAGTAAAACTCTGCTTTGATTTAAGCAGATGTGTTTGCATATCGCCTTGGTTACCATTTGCATCGAAGGGAAAAAGATCACAGCCACGGCATCCTCTGCCTTTCCTGGCGGAACCGTGGCTTGTGGAAAACACTAAATGCTGAAGAAATCATCAATAAATCATAACACTCTTCCCTGTTTGAGCAGTTTATCCTGGAGAATCTGAAATTGCAGTTATTTTCAGAATACTGCTGCGAGGTCCGCGGGTGTTTTATGGTCGGGTGAACTCAGCACAGAGTGTTTAAGGGATTCGCTCAGGATGTTGCAGCAAAGTAATGGCAGAATCACCACGTTCCCTTTCTTTTCCAAATTGGCCCATCATCTTTCGTTTGAAAGAAAATGAAAAAACCCTCGAGCCTCCCTTCTCTGCATTGCAATGGGGAAATAGAGCGTTTGCAGTGGGGAAATAGAGCGTTTTCAAGAGAAGGGCCTCGCTTTTGGTGCGAAGGCACTTGGTGTTATGATCGGGAAGAAGGGAAGGCTGTGCCGGCAGCCTGGCTGGGGTGGGCTGAGGTTGAGCCCTCTGGGGACACCACCATGGGGGACAGGGCAATGGTGGCACCGCCTGGGGACCTGCTGGTACCCCAGGGGCTGCCACTGTCCGTCCACATTCCTTCTTTCCATTCCCCTTGCATTTGCCCCATTAGAAGTCCCCGTGGCCATCGGTGGGGAGCAGGCACCTTGGGGTGCAAGAGGCAGTGGGTAACGGCAGAGCCGATGCTGGGGCGGCTCCGCTCCACTGTGGAGCTTCTGCACCGTACAGGACCATGTGTTTGTAACTCAGATTGCGAGTGTGACACGTGGCACTCGATGTGCGTGCGCTCTGCTGCTTGGGATGCCTTTGCAGTCATCTTTCTCCTGACGCCGAATTAAGGTTCCCACGCAAAACGTTCAACAAGGATTATCTTCTATGCAAAGCAACAGTATCCTGTTTGCAAAGCTTGCCTCTGCCGTGATTGCTGTTGACATTATCTTTCAAGCAGCTAAAGTTCAAATGAGAAACAAACTGTCTTGGGAACAGCGTGGGGGAGGACCAGGGCAGCGATAAGCGGCGGTGATGAGGGCAAGGAGGGATGCCAGCATCTTCTAGCAAGGTTACAGCCTTGCCTGAAATGTTGGGATTAAAAGGCACCCAGCTGCACAAATAAACTGTTGCAGTTAAATTAATCCCAGCTCAACAGAGCTGAATCTCTTCCACAGGTTACACCAGCGCTACTGAATGGCATTAAAGCCTGGCTGTGTGATGACACCTGGAGATGGGCATCCCCAGCATTGGGGGATCCCAACCCATGGCTGCTCAGGCAAAGGGGGGGTTAGCTGAACCCTTTTCCCCTGCTCTGTGTATAGTTTTCCCACACAGCTACGCCGTCTGTAATACTCATGGTTACGGCTGCCCCAAGTGTAGAGCTGAACCTCTATTCCTGTTTGGTTTTTTTTCAACCGTAGATGCTCAGGTACCTCTCATTTGCTTCAGGAGCATTTGGAATTCACGTTTTCTGTAGCCATGGGGGCTGGAAACCTTTATTCCTCTAATAAAAGCTGAGATTTTCACATAATAACATGATTCTGGTAACGAGAGCTTTAAGAAAAAGGTCAGATAATGTGACACTTGCAATAAAAGCTCAAGATTGGACAAAGCTGTATTTAGTGCAGTTCCCAGCTGAATGGGGAATTGCCATTATACATTCAGTTTAAAGTACACTTACGTTTATTCCAGGAAAGCTCTAATGCAACCTTTTCCTATTAGCTAAATAAAAGATTAAGTTAATGCTGCCACTTATTTTAAAATTTACTGAAAGTATCAGAGGGGGAGGGGGATAAAAAGGTGAAGACTTTAGTAGATGAGTCGCTACAGAAATACGCAATGTTGCTAAAACTTTGCTCAGCCTCATTCATCAATATTCAACAGTAGATTTCACTAATATAGTCTGGAGGAACGCTTCCTTGTTTTGTTTTTAACTTTTTGGTCATTTTACTGAATTTCTGGTGTTGTTTTCTTAGTCAGTGTGCATGGGTCTCTTCTTAAAAGCAGGAGAAGGAGTTTTGGGGCACAAACTGCTCAGAAGTGGGTTGAATGGGGACATCTAGGGGCAGGTGCTCTTGGTCTTTATCCTGCTGGGGGTTTGATACGGGGACAGGGTTCTTGTGGAAATTAAGCATCCCCCCTCCTTTCACATGGAACAACAATTGCTTTACGTGGGACGCCTGGCATCAGGTTTTACCCTTCCAGCACTTTCGGCATAAGCACGTAGAAAGCATGACTATAAATAACATGAACACAAATTTGGGCAAGTTAACTTTCCCTTCCAGTGTGGCCCAGCTCAGATTAGGAGAAGTTTTTTGTTTCTTTTTTTTTTTAATTTTTTGTTTTTCCCCATAATTCTTAATGGATGGCAGGCTTTTGTGTCCACAGCACAGAGGGCTCAGGGGGCATATAGGTTAAAATACTGAGAAATAATCTTTTTTCTTTTTAAGTTAAACCATAACCTTTGCCCCAAAAGACTTTGCAAAAAGGTACCTATGACTCTTTAGCTAATGAAAAGGATTCCACCACATGCTTCTTTTTTTTTTTTTTTTTGAAAAGCAGAAAAATATGTCAAAATTGCTTAAAAATAAGCTGTGGAAATAACATTCAGTATTGTAAATGGGAACATGAAACTATCTGTGGTCGAATTTGTATGTTTATATTCATTAAGATTCCTCCGGAAAGGAAGTTTTATTCCATTTTTCCTTATTTCACTACTTAGCAACAAGATGTTTCTCATATATCCATGCTTGCTTTTTACCAGCACTGCTGATGAATAATGTGATTTCACATGTTCTTGCCTCTGTTTACCAAAACATCTTTAAATTACTGAATCTGGCCCTGTATTAACCTTTCACCATGGGCTTCATTGGGTAGGCATAGCACAGGATCTGTTTCTTACCTGTGCTCCTTCCTTCTCGCTTGCTAATTAATCAGTTTCATACCATTGATCAACTTTTCGTGGCTAAAGGCTGTTTTACTGTATACTGAAAATACACAAAGAGCCGCTGCTGTAAAGGTCTGGTGTTCAGGGAAGGAGCGATTGCTGGCTCCAGCAAGCATCTAGAGTAGAGTAGCATCTACTGGAAATTAAACGAAATGACAGCTCAGAAATGCAAAGTACAATAAAACGTTGGCAGGACAGAGGAGGTGGCTGCTTCCAATCCTGAAACGCAAACTTTCCATAGCCCATGGGACAATGTGATTAGGAGAAGACCAGCCTGAATAAATCCATATAGCCAAGCTGTTTGGCATATTCCTCAGGGTTTTTTGAGGTGTGGAGCATCTTTCTTATGAGAAGAGCTGGGTCCGTTCAGCCTGGGGAAAAGAAGGCTGAGAGGCATCTTAATTATGCTTATAAAGATCTCAAGGGCGGGTGTCAAGAGGATGGGACCAGGCTCCTTTCAGTGGTGCCCAATGACAGGATGAGGGGTGACAGGAACAGAGTGACACACAGGAGATCCCATCTGAATATGAGGAAAACTTTGCTTTGAGGGTGTCAGAGCCCTGGACCAGGCTGGTCAGAGAGGCTGTGGAGTCTCCTTCTCTGCAGACATTCAAACCCTCCTGGACACCTTCCTGTGTGATCTGCTCTGGTGAATCTGCTGTAGCAGGTGGGTTGGACTGGGTGATCTCCAGAGGTCCCTTCCAACCCCAGCCATTCTGTGATCCTGTGAGGTTCTAAACGGAGGAGAAGCTCTCACAGGGGACAAGTCAGTGCTTGGTCCCAGCTGCATACCTGCCCCCTCCTCTCTCCACAGGTTGGTGGGGACCAACGTCCCAAGAGCATCCCTGACAGGGGAAGAGATGCTGGGGCACAGCCTCCCTGCTCCCCCATTTCTGTCAGCCGGTCCCTGCGTTGTACGACATCTGGGCACTGGTACCCTCCTGTCCCAGAGCAAGGCTGTGACCAAAGATGCTCCACGGGAAAGGAGAGGAGGGGTTTTTCCAGAGCTAAAAGCGAAATCCTTTCAGGATTTTTGCCTGGGATTTCTGTGTGGGGCTTTACCCCCAGAGGTAACGCACAGCCGGCTTCTCTGCATCGCTGCGCGTAGGTAGCTTGAACCATGCAACTGGAGTGAAAGAGAGAAGGTACTTTCACTAAGTGGGCTGCCATTGATTTTCATATGTTCATAGGTATTAGAGAGGAAAAGGACCTATTAAATCATCTAGTCAGTATAATCAGTGCAGAACTATTCCCTGCTGGACATTTACTGGTGGTTTGTCAACTCTAGTTCAGGAAATTGAGTTGTAGTGTTCAATATAATGGATTCTAAATTTCCATTTAATATCAGTTTTCTTTGGTTTCTGCTTTTACATTAATGCATTGATGTGCTCTATATTGATTGACTTTTCTTAGTGTAATGAGAACAAAATGCCACTTATCATTTAAGTCATTTAACTCAAACTAGCAAGATATCAAACTAGCTCCTCCCAGGGGAAAATTGTAATGGCTACAGCAGAGACTCATGTCAATACAGAAGTGTTGGCAAGACAGATAATTCTACAAATGTTTTAATTTATTTCAAAACAATGCTAGAGAGTTACACAGCTGCATATACCATCAAAAACTACTCAAACAATGAATTAAATCCTCAGCGCTAATCTTGCCAGTCCTACTTGTCTTCCAGCCTCCTAGCAGTTTCATACATCTTATGCGCTCAGCTGCCTTTGCAAAAAATAGAGGAAACTCTTCAAAATCATGTGAAACAGAGCAAACGGAGCATTAATCTTCGAGCCAAATCCCAACTCTGCTGTGAGTGCTATGCCGTGGAGAAGGACTGAGGGAATATGAGTAGACCCACTGCATTCCCCCACCTCAACTAATAAACCACGATGCTGCCAGCAGAGGATTATTCATAGATTTCCATGTAGCAGCAGACCTAGCGTGAGAATAGGTGACAGAAGGAGGTTTTGATCCTTATAAATAGGTTGCTGAAAAGATGCTGTGATTACTGTCATATATATCATTACTTAATATGAAAAATATCATACCCTCTAGTTCATACCAGGCTCTTATAAACATGTTCTGAGTTTTAACACCCCAACTGTTTTGCAAATGGTGCCAAGCTGTTATCCGCTGGAAGAGAGCTCTGGGCTTAAACATCTGTAGAGCACAGATGCAGTGCAGTGTGATGTGTAATCTAAAACTGCCGGAAAGCAATTAAAGTCTTACTGTTCTTAGTAACACACCACTGGAATTATTTACAGTGTTAATTTCGAATATCGGGTAACAGCCTACCCTATATGTTGGGAAAGAAATGATCAAACTGAAGATGTTGTACTCCTGTGACACGTTCCTTGCACCAGATCTTTATGAATTTTTAATAAGTTTGGGGTGAAGAAATAAGGCAGATGATACAACATTTTCTCTTTTACAGAATGATGCAGTTGTTTTTAATCACGAATTCATGAGAAGGTATGAGGAGGAAAAAACATCCCAATCCTTCTTTTTTTTTTTTCCCTCTCTTTCTTGTGTTGTCTGCCATCATATTCACTGTGTCATGGTGGTCTACATCTTGACTAGAGCGTGCAATTACTTGCAGGAGTTCAGTTTTTACCCAGGATTTCTCTGAAGTGTTCCTATCCAGCCTGAAAATATAAAAGCCCTACGACCACTTCTGACTGTCAGCAGACCTGTTCTCATTCCCTGCCAAAAAAAAAAGTTCATTACAAATGAACTATTTCAAGAGGATCTGAAGTGCACTTAGACCAAGCAGACTGCTGTCAGAGATTTTTTGCAGAAGGCAAAGAATCAGAAAATTTCCCGTGACTTCAGGCTGTTTCCCTGGAAAGGTGTCAAAGACTGAACCGAGGAGAAGGTGGTTGGGAGCACAGCTAAGTCACACTCCTCATTTCCAGAATTAATTATAGTAGTTACATATGGCTGCTCTCCAAGGAAAACAAATCTATTCATGCTTTCTCCATCCATCTTACTTCGTTCCAGAAGCTGCTTTTGATTCATGCTCCACAATTTTGTAAGTGAAGTTGGAGGGGAACATAAGGGCAGCCAGGCTGGAGGTCCCTGCAGCCCAGCAGCCTGTTTCCAGCAATGGTACGAACAGGCTACGGAGAAATAAGAACAGAGCCAGTAAATACCATCCTTCCCTTAATGGTTTCCTTGAAAACGTCTTTTTGCAGATGAGGGAACTTCTTGAGCTGATACTTGCTGAGCCCACACAATGGTCCCACAGACATCTTTCATCCTCGGGCAGGCAGTGCCGGGGCCATGCTGTGAAGGACCATGTCCACCTGCCTTTTTTGGCTCTGGCTCCTCCTGGATCCCTCAAATTCTTCCCATTGCTTGTAGCAGAAGGTGTGTTGTGAACACCCCATCCTGCTCTGCTCCCATGACTTGAGACCTCTGGCTTCTCTCCTCAGTCACCCTCTCTCCAGACGGAAAAGTCTTAGCCTAACAACTTGTTCCTCCAGGGAAGTGTTTGATATTTGGTCATGCTTGTCAACCCCTCTTGACTTCCCCCTCCCCACCCCCCAATTCTGCTATAGCTGCTTGAGACCAGCACTGCATGCATGCTGAGAACATCCAATCCATACTATCAGAGTAAGCTTATAGTAGCAACACTGACCTCAGAACCGAGTTCAAACCCAATTTTTCACCTCCTGTTCTTTGTAAAGTGGAGGCACCAGGCACAAAATGGGAAGCAGCAGCTGGAGCTGTGTGCAGCCACCCAGAGCCAAGAAGCAGTCATAACACGTAGTGCTGCCTGCCCATCCACCGGCCTCCTTCTTAAAATAAAAAGGATTTTCTGCTCCCTTTCTCCTGCTCTTCATCCCCATTACTGTTAAGAACCTTTCTCACAACTTGGTTCCTCTTTTTGGGTTAGAAACACTTTGTTTTTCCCCGTTCATTTTTGGTCTGAATTCATTCATACTGATATAAATTCTCTTGTTCTTGCTGTTACGGGTTTTTCTTCGGCTTACAGATATTTTTAATATCCCCTCTCAGCTATAGTTTAGCTAAGGCAAATGAAACAGGCTCTTCTAATGAATGTCCTTCTGGGACAGTTCAAGATAAATCACTAAAGCCAAGTGTCTCTCCACTAATCAAGAGACCTTTGGCTTAAGGAACTGTCCAATAGGTACAGTTTTTAATCAAACAGAAACAGTAATAGCATTCAACATGTAAATAGTACAAAATCTCAAACACGCATTAGAAGAGCTAGAACTAAACTAATGGAGTCCCTTGCCCCCCTTGTTTCATGTGGGCCTGGAAGTCTTTCCCAAAACATCCAGTTTCGCTTTGTGCGATAATGGTGAATCCTTCAGCTGTGGTCGTTGTGGCTGTGGTACAGATTTGATCGGAGTTACTTCACTTGTCATATTGATTATCACCAGTGGACCTTACTGTGTGACATTACTAGACAAGCAATGCAATGGCTCTGATATAAGCAATCGCTTATTTATCTTTCATAGTGTGAGGTGAGGCTGTCTTAGAAGAATGAGGACGTATCTTGGAAAAATTCATCGCAAAGAAATATATTTCTGTTTTGTCCCAGAGACCAATTTTTTTCCTCTTTGGATATGGGATCTCTTGTTTGACTTGTCCTATATCGTAACCACACATATAATGCCTCTGTAATGTTTCTTACTCTGCCAAAACTTCTTAATCTGTTGCCTTTAGTCAGGCTGGTATGTTGAATGCAGCTCTGGATTTTGTTCTGCTGGCTGGTCAGATCCTTAGAAAGTGTGTCTGCAGTCATGAAAGTGCTCATAATGTCTGTGTAATTTGCACATGGCTGTATCTTTGGTTCTGGGGATCTTTCAAGATACGTCAAGCGTTAGTTTTCCAATGGCAGTAACATCAGTTTCAGCTACGGTGATCTTTTCAAAAGGTGATACTAAACTTCTTATGCCTGTGAGCAAAACCCAAAGTTGCCTACTCTGAACATACTTGGGTTTAATATTTTTAGTACCCCAAATCTGCTGCCCTGTGGTTTAGGTGGTACCGCAGTTCCTCCAGTAATCCTCTTATACCTGTCCGTGAGGAACCTGAGTTCTGCCTCTGATCAGAGACGGTCAGAGCACATCAGGAGTGCGGCCACACCCGTTAATTTAATAGAAAGTAATGGACTTATTACGATTTGCATCACATGAGAAATAGCCACTGTTTTCCTACTGTCTGTGTTTTGCTACCTTAGGTCTTCATTCACTACAGCAAGGGAGGTTTGTCCCATGGGGTGAGCCCTTCGCCACCACCATCTCCTCCATGAGCTCGGTGCTTCCTCCAGGTCAATTGACTTCCACCACATTGTAGGGTTGAAGTGTTCACTATCCCTCCGTGCTCGGAGACGATGGTGCCCATAGACGTGGCCTGGTCCCAGTGCTGGGACCTGCTGGGGCTGGGGCAGGCGTGCTGCGACCCATGGCCACGCAGGAGGTTCGTCACTCTGCTCACAGGCTCCTTTTCATAGCCGATTCGCCCTTTTCCAGCCACCGGCACGGCACGTGCTGTATTTGAGGTAGCTTGTTGCTTCTGATAGCTGCTCGGTTAAATGGCATTTATTATACTGCATCGGTGGTCTCCGTGGAGCAACGTCTGAGGTGCCAATCCTACAGCTGTGCCTTGCATAAAGTACAGGTGGAGCCCTTGATTGGCGGAACATAACAGGAAAAATAAACAGAGGCAACTTCCAAGCTAAAAACCTTAACCACCTCAGAAAAATCCAGTAAGAGTTTATGCTCTCTTCTTCTAAGCAATTCAACCTGCTTATTTTAAACCCAGATTTAGCACGGACGCGTCCTGTAGAGCCATAAATCAGGGCAGTCTGTCTCTTTGCCAGCACAAGACGGATGCCTGCTTCGTGCTAATGACTATTCAAACTCTACTCAGGCTCCGAAAAGCAGGGTGGAAGCGCGGGGCTGTCCAGGCACGGTGCTGAGCCCCTATCATCTGGTTCTCTTCATCCCACAGAGCAGAGACATACCAGCAGCTGCCTCGGCCGCCTGGCCCCGCAGAGGCTCCCGGGCTGCTCCAGAGCTCGTTCCGTGCCTCCCGTCGAGCATCTGCTCGTTACTCACCCAATAACTGTCCCTCAGTGCTCTCCCTCCAATTATCCCGACTTCCTGGATCCCGTACGATTGCTCGCATAAATGTTACGTCCATTACGTGCGTAGCCGGGGCAGTTTCTGCAGCTCCCCAGTGCAACTGGCGTGCCCCCCCACCCCGCTTCTCCGGTGAGCATTGCGGGTGGGTTTTTATTGCCGCGAAGCTGGTGCACAGGTGCCGGAGGACAGCAAAGAGCACAGGGAAACAGCAGCGTAACCAGCTTTTCCCAAAACTGAGCCTGTGCTGAAATGCCGGGTATGAGAGTGAAACTTTTCCTGGCGCCGTGAGAGTTCCCTGGGTAAAATCCTGCATAATATGCCGAATAACAACGTGGGGCAGGCTCGTTCCCCACCCCACGAAGTGATATTAGCGGAGGTTTCACAAGGTATAAAATAACAGAGAAAATACGCCAGTGGGTGGCAGGGTATGGTGCTTAGTCACTGGATGTTAAGCTTGGATTACAGATTCTTTGGGGATGCCACATCAATAAGCATTCGGAGGCAAGTGGGAGTCATGGCCACGTCTGTCACCGCAGTTGTCCTCTGCCCCAGGGAAGGGAGGCAAGAAAGGAAAGCTCCCCAAAGCCAAAATGGCTAAATGCATCTCAGCAGGGTCTTGTTACTCACCTGGCGAAGGTGATAGGAAAAGAACAGAAAAGATAATCTTAAAACAGAGCTAGAAATGCAGCTGTAAATTCCAATAAATCCTGATTTTTACATTTTCTTACTGTAATTTCTTAAATAAAGACATCATTTACTCAGTAAAAAACAATATCACCCTGGTTTCCATCACTGTGGAAATTAATCGGTTTTCAAAACTTGATAACGGACACTTCATTGCTAAATTTCAGCTCAGGTATTTAAACACAATCTTTAGTATAATTTCAGCTGCATGTTTTATTTTTTTTATGTTCCTTTCTGAAATACTAATATATTCAGGCATGAACAGAGGACATCCTTAGATGTCCTCATCAGAAAACATTAAATGCTAAAGGTGTATGGTAATTAACTTGTGCTTAGAGAACTTCCTACGAAGGTGTTGCATAAATCCAAAATTATAGCAGCCAGAATTACTTCAGAATTCATTTCATTACATAAATATGCATCAGCAGATCCTGACATTTTACTCCTGTGGACAGAAATAGAGTTTTAGTTAATATTTCTTACCTGTGGTTTTGGAATAGCAGAAGGTCATAGATGCTAGAAACAAAATAGATTCCTTAGTTTTTGCAGAGGCAATGTAGCAAAGAGGCCTGAGGAGGAAAAAACCACCACATATTCTGAGAAATTATTAGTGTCAGACTTGCTAACTGTTGGGCTTATGTGGAGAAAAGCACCAAGAAAGCTTCTGAAAATAAGTTAGAGACAATTTTAGTACAGATTTATTCAAGGCTCTGGGCTGTGGAAGAAATTGCACCTGGCTGTGCTCAGTGGGAAACGGCACGTGCAGAGAAAACAGACATGAAATCGGAAGATACAAAGGTTTATTGAGGCATATGAGGGACTCCACTGTTGCCCGAAATTTAAGTGCAATTGGATTAGGAAAAGCCTCTCTGAAAACAAAACGCAGCCTTCCCACATCAGGAAACAGCAGCATTTCCAGGCCCTTAAAACACTGAGTCAAAATGTGGCCTCGCTTTGTAGCTCTGGATTTTTGGGTGCCCTGCTCCTGGGGAACACCCATGTGTGAGACGGCATCGTGCCCCCCCTGAACCCATGAGAAACTCAACTCCACGTGTACCACCCTCACTTTTCAAATATTTGGGAAAAAAATGCTGTGGTGGTGGGTTGACCCAGGCTGGATGCCTGAATGACTCCTTAGCTGGATAGGGGAGAGAAAATATAGCGAAAGGCTCATGGGTCGAGATAAGTACAAGGGAGATCACCCACCCAACACTTTCTCAGAATGGTCTTTTTGCCACAATTTAACTCTTCTGCTTTTTACAGGTACCCCATACACAAGTGGTCTCTTTCCTCTGCTTCTGCCCGTTTGGGTTTTGCACCTTTGCATGCAGCTGGTGTGTTTTAACTCACTGGGTTACTGAATTTATTTTTCCTTTAAAACAGAAATAGTTTGGAAAACGCTTTAGTAGACACACCTCTTGGGTCTAGCCAGAAATGGTAGATCAACTATTTAATGTAAATAAGAGAAGAATAAGCGCGTTATTGACCAAAATTGGAGTAGGCTCCTTAGAAATACGTTTACCACTAAGTTGCTGGGCTCAAGCAAGAATTTCCAGTCGAAACAAGAGGTATAGGAAAGCAGGGAAAAGATGAAGCAGTTCCAGAACAAGCAGTAACTTTGTGATTACTTTATTCACCTGGCAAGAGGCAGCTTAGGATCCTAATTAGGAACTAGAATGTGGGGGCTAGAGGTATTTATATGGTTTCTACAAGTGATTATATACTTGCCTCTCTCTTCGAATAGAGCTATTTAATCTTGTATACATATGTCAATATACATTGAGCCAAAGACTGCAAATTACTCAGTTATTTTCACCAAAAAAAAAGAAGAAATCTGCGATTCTTGTAGTTGTTTGTGATCTGCGCTGTAACAAAAGCAAGCATTTAAAGGAGTAGGGAAAAATTACAAAAAAAGCAATGGATGGTAGAAAAGCCTTAGAAAACACAGTAGCCCCGTGGCTAGTGAGCTGACCTCAGATGTGGCACATGTGGGTTTGACTCCCCGCCTTGCACTCCATCTCCTGTCCACAAAATGCCTGGATATTCTGCAGTCTCTCTCCTTCTGGCTTATCTTTAAACATTTTAAGTATCCTGGCTTCGTCCTGATGCAAATGAAATTAAGTTCCAAGCCTTGTTGTTGTTTGTTTTTATTTAAATCAGATACCATTTTTTCCAACCGAGCCTGCTCCTTCACATTCACTTCTAAACACATCGGAGTCTTGCTGGAGCGCTAGAGACAGGGTCTGGTTTTTCTGGTTTTTCCTCTTCTAGAAATTTCTTTACAGTTGAAGCACCACAAACCTTTTAATCCTTCTCCTGCTGTTTGAGATGTCTTATGTAACCCTTAATAAAAGCACGGCTACAGAAATCTGCTTAATATTGCCCGAACTTGCGGGTGATAGCTTGGACTAGGATTTGTTGTGGTTCTCAGCTACCGGCGCATTGTATAAGTGAGGAGGGGTATCTTGGACTTTGGGCTCTGGTAGGGTGTTTTTCACAGTTCTCTGAGTAAAAGGAATTTGTTTTGGGAACAAAAGGATGCAAAACAAGATAAAGTCTATCGCTGAGTATGGTGGAGCTGAGTCAGGCTCCGTACTGCCCTCCCGCACACCAGAGGGTTGGTAAATCCAGCCCCAATGGGCACTTATTCCTCTCAGAGTTATCCATCATCCTCCCCATAATAAACTTGCGTTGTTAATGCGTAGGAACACTCTTTCGCCCTGAGGGCATCACAGAATCACATATAGTAACCTGTTTAGGATGATGATTTTGTGGGTCATTACACCTGCAGAGATGGGACATTTCACTGTGTCAGAGCTTTGTATAAGTTTTAGCATGTAGTGAGTTTTAATGATAAAAGTACACGCTGACTTTTAAAAGTGTGGATTTTCACTATGAGAACAAAGATAAAACAATAAATCTCACCATTATGATTTGCTTAATATTAAAATTTCTTTCCTCTTCCTGCTAACTCACCTTTTCAATTTTTCAAAGCCAGAATCTCCATAGTGTCAAGACATCTAAGCCACAATCCAAAGCACGAGGCTACTGAACATCACTGAAATCTTTTTAATTAAACCTCTGCTTCTGAGGAGTTCTCAGGAGGAGAGAAGCTCTTGGGAGAGGCCTCTTTGGGCGCTGCCAGCACCTTGCAGAAAAGCAGGACCTCTCACATCCACCCCACCAGTGTCCCTGGGAGCTTCCTAAGCACCTTCTGACCAGCAGAACACAAATAGGAACCAAACTTCTGTCTTTGCAAGATTCCCACCTGGGAAACAGAGGAAAATTCAATGGTTAAATAAAATGCGTCTGAATTCAAAGATTCTCGCCAGTTTGGCAAGATGGTTCATTGGCCAGGTTGTGGCTAGGTTGTATTATAAAACCGGACAAACTGAACGAGTCTAGATATATATTGTCTTCAGCTGAGTGCTGTCACTTAGAAAACACTTGCGTTTTAAAATCTGTGCTGTCCTTTAGTAGCACGCGTTATCTTTAATGATGCAGTTCTTTTAGCTGTGGAGGAATACCAGCGGCAATCGGACAAGCTTAGTAGGCCTCTGATTTTAGTGTTCTCTATTTGTCTTGTGTGGCTCAGTGCAAAATCCATTTTATTTCTTGCTACTCAGAAATGGCAGGGTGTGAAGAAGAGGCGGTGTGTTTGCACTCCAGAGGACAGGAGCTGGCTCTGCTCCTTTTGGACCACCATAAACTACCGGGAGCACACGAAAGAGATAAAAGATACTTACAGTTCTCACTGCATAGTGGAGAGATGTTTCTGTTGTGTTGTATTTTATTTTATTTATTAGGGGTCTCAGATTTGCCATCACGAAACTCACAGCACCCGAGTGGAGGGGACAAAGCCTGGATCTCATCAGGGTTTCTATATGTAAAATCAGGGTTTCTGTGTGCGTATTTTCTAACATAATCTTAGGGATGTCTGCAGATCCAAGATCCATTTACAGTTCCAGGTCAGTTCACTTGCTGATTTTGTTTCGTTTTTATATGAATGCATTTTTACTATTACTTGCCTCCTGACTTTTTAAGTGTATTTACTCAATATACAAAGAGTTTTTAGATATTTTCGTAAAGTTTACTTTCTAACTGTGCGAACCAACAACAGAAAATATGAAAAAAAAACTGTGCAGGACTCAGCTGCCTTAAAAAGGGACATTGGTCTTCCACCGGGGCCAGGAAATCTCACCTCTTGGTGTTTCAGAACCATGTCGTAACTCCTTACAGCAATGGACTGATCTTCCTTCTAAAGGCATTTGATTTTTTGAGGGGGGGGGAGTTGCCAGTTTCAGCTGAAAAGCTTCTTCAGAATCAGATGTCATTAAGGGCAGGCAGCTCAACTTCTGATATTAAAATCTGATTTTGAAGCTTTTTTTCAGGCTGGGACTCTGGGTGTTCCTCAGCAAGCCAGGGATGTCATGCGGAAATATTTTCACTGAGTTGCAAGGCTAAAACATATAGGGTGTGCATCCCTGAAACCACAGAACAAATAGGACCAAGGGAACACAATCCCTGTCTGTAAACACTAATGCACTGCTCTGATTAAAGTATTTATGTTCAGAGGTGCAGAAATCCATATTAAAATGTTTCAGAAGTGCCGAAGTTGCCCAGTCTCACTGTCTTGCAGCTGGGCTTAGGTTCTTCCATCATTTATATGCTTTTGGTCTTACCTAAAGTTCTAAATTTCATTAATTTACTTGCTTCCATTGAAATTCCCTTTGTCTTAGGCTGAAAATAAGTAGCAGTTGCATGTACTCATAAACCCCTTTTATTGCCTTCCTACACAAATTTGATTTCAGTCCTTTGGCTGAAACGTAAAACACAAGGAAGCACACTTTAAGAAAACTAAAACCCCATGTTTCCCAAATGTGCAAATGCAAACGAATGTGTTTCAGATTTCATTCTGCACTGATCACTACAATACAGCTTGACAAATCATATTGTGAATTGAATTGCTTCTTCCATTTTTTAGCCAAAAAAAAATTTTAAATGTCAAATCAGTTGCAATCCTTTATTCTTTGAGCACAGAGAACACTTTTACCACCAAACTACCAAATATTTTCCCATTTACATCACGCTCCCCATATGCGTAACTACAAGAAGGAGCAGAAGAAAACAGGAAAAGATAAAATCAGACAAATAAGACTTATTTCTCCCTTCAAAATGCGATCCTAAATGCAGACTCTAGAATAATTAGCAGCCTTTTACACTCAGAAACAATTTTAATATAAATTATATTGTAACCTGGGACCCAAGCCTGCAAACATTAAAGAATATGAGGTTATTTTATGCATGTGAGTAATTCCTCTTGAGAATATTTGCGAGATTAGAAACCAGAGTAATGTGATAAAATAGTATGGAAGGAGATTGTATTACATCTGTACAGACTGTACCCGTCCAATACCGCTAATATAGTCTATTTAGTATTAGTCAAACTCACTGGCTTCGTAAATATGACAAGATCAGATATTTCAACACAACAAAATTAATCTATCTCTAGAACTATCAGGTGGGCACCTTTGATGGGGAAAGTCTAGGTAAAGACTGAATTTTGGGAAATAATCACTATATATTCCTCAATATAAGCAAGTTCTGAAAATCCTTATTGACGTGGAGAAAATACATTAATGGTATGTACTGCACCGTACACACAAAGAGGTGGATACCTGCGTGTTACCTGTTTAGTGTGGTCCAGCCCTACCGCTATTGCAATTAACAGCAAAACTCCTGGGGCTGTAGGAACCAAACCCTGCCCATACAATCACTGCAGCCATAAGATACCAGAGATTTAGAGACGTCAGGGTTGTGTGTGTCTGCATCAGCAAGTGATGTGGCCCTACACAACTCTGCAGGAAAATAATGTTATTTTTTTAATTATTCAAATATTTTTAAAGTAAATTTTGCATATACGCTTTAAAGCGCTTTTCTCTGCGTTTTAAAAGTGCAGCGATGTGCCACAGAACGCTTCCGGAGATCATTAAACTTTTTGTGACATTGCTAAAAACAGAGTCAACGTCTTTGAAACATACGTTCCTTTCTGTAGGAGAGGACTTCATTATGTGGAGATGGAGAATCTGTTGGGGACCCTAAATGGTGGATGCATTTTTGTAAGCATAAACAGTTTGACAGTAACTCCACTTAAACGCTACATTAGCAGTTTGTATCCATTTTGTTACAATCAGACCTTTGAGAAATGGTATTACAAATCATTTTTTGGCCAAAAACACAGAAGAGGAAAAAAAAAAAAAACAACAAGAAACCTCTCATTACTAAGCCAGAAATGTGTTACCCATCATACAGCCAAGCCCATCTGCTATTCAGTCCTAAATCCTAAACATGCAACGTAATTGTATTCAAATTTTCTTATTCACACCAGGAGAGCAAAAACCACCTTACTGAGCTTGAATGGTCTTCTGGGGTTTAGTCCAACTCCCACTTAGGTCAATGGCATACATTTAATGACTTAAGCAGAGCTTAAACAGAACGTTTTGAGATTTTAGAAGTCAAACCAGTGTTTTGTCGAGATTTTTCTGCTCCCAGTGAGATTTCTCCTGAGCTAGCTCATCTAAAGGCACACAGGGAAACGTCTCATTGCAGGACTAGCCAAGGAACACTGGAGTCAGTGAAGACTCAAACACAGCCTGAGACAGCAGAGGAATTACCACGATGTCGGGGAAAAAAGCCAAAAGGTGAAATTAAATTCCAGCCCAAACACTCAGAAGATCCTGAACAACGCAGATGCTCATTCTGTACCATGACCCTCACTGATCATCGCAGCTCATCTGCTCGGGATAGCTATTCTCAAAAGATGTGAAATAGCAAGCTTTGCGTTGCCTGATGAAGACATACAACGTAAGATTTCATATAACTCTCACGAGTTTTTGTTCCTGCTCAGCTCTTTTCTTATGTAAAGAGGAAAATCTCTCATATGTACTGTAGAAATAATATATGCAGTCTGGCTAACATGAAGTCTGCTCTGTGTTATAAAACACCAAAATCGTTACATATAGCCAGTGGTTACCTAATAAGTAGCAAAAATATTTTCCTACGATTGTTTTTGTAAGTGTGTGTGTAGTAATTGAGATCTGGAAAGTTTTCCATAAGCCTCTTCATGAAAGGCTTTGTGGATATTTGTATTAAATTTTAGGAGGAAAGATTGTCTCCTTATGAATTGCTCCCTTAGAGTGCAGTCTAAATTCAATACAAGCTGACCTTTGGAATTCACTGCTGACACCTCTGTTTGTGCAGGACACACACTGAATTTGCAGCTTCCACCCCTTTCCTACTCAGAAAGCCCCGCTAAGGTAAAGTGGGAAGATAAGCACACTACAGAGTTTATTCTTCTGACCACCCTTCCCAGAGGCTGAGGCCACAGGTTGTTTCCAGTGATGAAAGCAGAGGGAAGCTCAGGATGTTTATGTTCTTCTATCAAAAGGCTATTTCGGGTAGCTTTAGTTCAGCATTAGTTCTTCTTCCCCCCTAAAGGGGACCCACAAGAAACCTGGAGAGGCACTTTTTGGATGGGGCTTTGAGCAACCTGGTCTAGTGGAAGGTGATCCTGCCCATGGCTGGAGGGTTGGAACGAGATGATCTTTAAGGTCCTTTCCAACCCAAGCCATTCTACGATTTAATGTTGCCGTCTCTTTGCTCACCACTTTGTCTTGTAAGCTCCTTCAAAAGGACGTTAAGCAGAGCACAGGAAAGGCAGGCAGATGTTGTTAATGCAATCTCATCTCTGTCACTGTACAGAAAGACACAACTTAATAGCAGACTGTTCAAAAACAGCCCTGTTCCCTTCGAGGTGAAATGGCTCATCCTGTGTTTTTTTTCTGAAATTCACCAGTAAACACAATTCCATTCTCTGAATTATTTCAATTATGCACCAAGGAAAATGTGCTTACAGGCCAGAACTGTGCCAGCTCAGTTATTATATTATGACCACTTGCATATGGGAAGTGGTAAATTCTGTCAAACCAGTGTTTGAAAGGAGGTTTTGGTTCTGTATAGAATACTGTACTATACAATAATAGTATTAATACATATGTAAGTATACTGTTAATATAATAACACTATTTTGTTTTGCAAACAAAGGTTTGCTGTCCTTCAAAGCGTAATGGTGAAAGGGTTCCTGCAAAACTGTAGTACAGAGTGTGCTTGTTAAACCATACAGGAAAGTTGAGCCTATCTCATCTGTGTGAGGCCCTCCGTAGATATTTCACATTTAATTAAAAAGGAGCACTTGCAAGATCAAGTAGTTTCTTCCGAGGAAAAAAAAAAAAAAAGGCAGATGCATTTAATTATTTCTGAGTATTCATTGTAATTAGCATTTATATGCAGCACTGACTTTCTAGTTTGACTTTGCTTCCTCTGTCAGCCTTGTCATCAGTAAATAGCATTTTCATCTATAGAAAAGGCCGGGGGGAGATGATAATGACAAGATTTCCCCCCCAAAAATCAGTAATGGGCAGGGCTTTTGATATGTCTGTTATGTACTTCCACATTTACCAGGGGTGACCAGAAAATTTCAGAGACAACTCACATAGTGAAATTTAATGTGGCAAAAAAATCATTGGCATGGAGATTAGGTGGCACATACCAAAACACTGGGCTCTTTCTACATGCTAATCAACCAGATCAATCTAAATGCATATTCTGTAACTCGTAACAAACCAAAAATCTCTTCTGTCATACGAAGTCAGAAAAAAATTGCTAGTATGTGCGTTATCAAAAGGTACAAAGTTCTTCAGTAGGCACAGAGGCCTGGACTTTGACAGGGACAACAGCAACCGGAGTGTGTGGCAGACCATGGAACTTGCTCCGGACTAGGCCAATGAACCAAAGTATTGCTGAAACTGCAAATCCTAATGAAACTGCCAAAGACTTAAAGTGATTAAATTCAGTGGTATTAAAGCGATAAAATTCTACCAGCACGGTAGTCCTGAGGCAAAGGGATGTCTTAATAACCCAAAAATTAAATTCGCACTCTCTTCTCTGCCCTGAATCATAAATAAAAGTCCTGTCGTGGTTAATTTGGCCTTTCGGGTTTCCCAGGCATTGTTCTTTGTGGACAGCAAAGATTCCTCTGCAATTTTTATAAGCATATATTGTGTCTTGATACCCATTACTAGCCTATTTTTTTTTCCTCCACATTGCTGTACTGTGTTACACAACTGCCATTTCCTCCTTAAAGGTAACTGGACGCATACACAGCTCTACAGCAATTACCTGGGTAATTGTTTAAGTAAAATTCCTTTCAGTTTGGACTTAACATTTGCTTAATAGCATTAAAAGCACTTTGAGGTCATTCTTGACCACATGCACATGAAAACACATACATAAACGCATGTTGTGGGCGTATGATTTCTACTATCTGTGCATTAAAATAATGCACTAACTAGCATTGTTACACTTCTAAAGATGCTATTGGGATGATTAAATTTTAGAACACTCTGTTCCAATGTTTCTACAGCATCTAAAGAACCTTAAGAGTCCCTCTTTGTGATTAAATCATGTCAGCTAGATGTAAAGAAAAATATTACCTAGTTACAAGACCCCTATGGACTGCTCCTGTTAACACAAGAACACGTGTACACACATATAGGTCCACGCACAGGGAAAGCAATCTTCCAAGAGAACTAAGACATACATTTACACACTGATAGAATCATATGGACACAACGCTCGCTGCAACCCACATGCATTTTCTTATTTTTCTGAATGCTTTTGGGGTTTAGCATGTCCAGTAACAAACTATTTAAGCTAAACCAAATCCAGCTATTCTTGTAAAAAAAAAAAATCCACGTGAGAGAGGTTCATGGGAATGATCGCTTGCACAGTTGTAAAGTGTCCCTTTCTCATGAGAAGGTTGAGCCCAGACATCACAACCGAGTAGAAGCCCAAAGGAAAGTGAACAAAGTTTATTAAACCACTCATCTTCCTGCATTTTGCCCAGATAATCAGAGTCTATCTTGTTGTATTTGCATTCCCTCCACCTGTGTCTAACATCTAGAATTAAAGGGCCTACATTTGGCTGTCTGGTAAGATACTACCATATAAATATTAAGACCGTATGAATTAATTTATAAAGCAAGCTCATCATTTTACTCACTTATAGATTAACTTCTGGCACACTAAGTCTTCTCACCTAAAACAAAGTGTGCTCTCATTTTAAGTTACCTTACACTAGAGACTGGCTTCCATTTTCTCTTGGACTGGTAACGCAACTATTTTGCAATGAAGACACAGGCTATATCACTTGAATATTGATAATTCTTCAACAGTAACTCTAGAGCATCACTGCAAAAAACCTGCAGGATGTGCTTGCTCCCAGAAGTCCTAGTGACATATCGTACAGCATACAGCATCAATATTTCATGTGCCATTAAAGTGCAGCTGGTAACACCAAGGGTAATTCATCAATGAAGATACAAGTAACTCTGGTGAAAATGTCACAAGCTTGAGTGACAGAGGCAAATGGGTCTAGACTAATAATTTCATTATAGTTAGCAAAATACATCAATTGAAGTTTAATGCTTTCATGCTTCTCCGCCACTAATGTGCAAAAAACGTTCAGGGAGGAGCATCCTCCCTTTGGGAATTGCTTCTGGGACTTGTTTTTCCTCCAAACACTTCCCAGGATAGGGATTTTCTGACTAGGATGGCACAGTTTGTCATGTTAATCCTGAATCTGCCAGTATCCACCTATGCTTTGACTTTTTCTTGAGAAAAACACAGCACTTGGCAGTTCATTGCCTTTTTGTGGGACAGGGTCAGACTTCTGACTTACACAGTGGCTGTTTCCTTCATTCAAATACATTTTCTTATTTTTGAATACAAAAAAATGTACTAAAATACCTTTGCCATAACAAGGCCTGGCTTTTTAACGTAAGATACCGCTGCAAAAATACAGCTATGCACTTAAATGCAGTACTTCAGAAAGGAAAAAAGCAAATGGGTATTAATGTGGTTTTTATATAATCTGTAGCCTTTGTTTTCATTCCCTCTGTTGATGTCCTGTATTGGCATTCCACTTCTTCCACTAGAATATCAAGCCTGTTATTCTCCAGTTCTCCTGAGGGACACAGAAAAGGCACACACGCCAACTTTTAGCTTTTTTATTAAAACACACAGCAATGTCAAACTTTATACTGAAGTCTTTTTTCTCTCAGACAACTGGTTGAGTTGCATAGGTGTTTCAAAAAAGCAAACGCCAAACAGAATAAGCAGCCACTTCAACTGCTTCTTTTCCATTCTTTTGTAAGATTACAAGCCCACAAAGTTTTCCTGCTGTCCACAGAACTTTTGGTGTAAAACCACCCAGCTTTCTTGAGTAAAAGATAATCAGAGAAAGTAAGTTCTCTTTTGGAAACAAAGAACAAACAAAAACCAACTATTACATTATCGGCATTCTTCACAGATCACAAATTAGAAACCCAAACTTTGTGGTTGTCATTTTTTTGTTATTGTTTTAGGCTGGTGGTGTTTGGTTTTTTGTGGTTTTGTTTGTTGTGTTGTCTTGGTTTTGTTTTTGTTTTCTACAGGTATAAATCACTGCAAATTCCTGGAATAATACGGTTTAAGTTGGACAGTGCTATGAAGCAGACAGTGGAAGCGCTACATAAAATGTACTTTTCAGATTTTCTAATTCTCATAACGTCACTGTCCAGTTCACTGCGTCTACAGGGAAGTTAAAGCAGCTGCTTTAACTTCTGAATCTTTAGTCTTCACTGAAGTCAGAATAATGCTACTTTGAAGATACTTTTAAACAGGCACCCTCATGACACGTCTTTTGGAAAAATCTTAAGATTTATGAAATATTGCTGAAGACTCATTTTTCTTCATAGGCTCATCTGTTCAACGCCAGACCAGGCTATTTAAAATTTCAATCACTTGTAGCAGAATGGCGGTTCCTGCACCACTGTGATGGAAACATCTGGACTTTATTCCAGAAACATTCTACAGTTCCAGCTGCTAAACCACTTTTTCTTGCTGGGAACTAGTCTGGGAGGGTTTAATTTTGTTCACCTGCAAAATTCCATTCAGATGACCTTTTCATTGAAACACACACGTAGCGTCCTTCAAACTGAGAGGAACTGGCATCGAAATGAATCACAGAAAGGAGCGAGTACATCACTGTCACATTAGCTGACGCTTTGAGACCTGTTGAGAACTATCCTCTTTCAAAGCAAAAACCACAAAACATAGACAAACTCAAAGGTGAATGTGAAGAGCGATACCCTCAGAATAAATTAAGAATATATAAACGTCATGAAGTAGTCGCCTCTTTTCCAGAAAAAGCCTTGCAGAATGTGTCATACTTATATCAACTTAATACAGAAGATAAATGCAATACATCAGCCCCACACATAGAATAAATTGATAATCAACAAGAAAACGTGAAGAACACGCTTCACATAAAAGGAGGTTGGAGCACGGAGGGTGTTGGTCTCTTCTCCCACATAGCAAGTGACAGGACAAGAGGAAATGGCCTCAGGTTGTGCCAGGGGAGGTTTAGATTGGATATTTGGAAAAAATTCTTCACGGAAAGGGTTGTCAGGCCCTGGAACAGGCTGCCCAGGGCAGTGGTGAAGTTACCATCGCTGGAGGGGGTTAAAAGGCATTTAAACGAGGTTCTTAGGGACATGGGTTAGTGCTAGAGTTAGGTTAGGTTATGGTTGGACTCGATCCTGAGGGTCTCTTCCAACCAAAGTGGTTCTATGATTCTATAATAACATTTTAATATATTTATTTCTTTCCATATATATATTCCACCTCCAGGGGCACTCAGGGTGCACGGAAAGACACGCAGCCCCTGTGTGGTGTTTTTAACACGTAAAGACTCCTCAGTCACGTTGGGTGGGGGGAAGGAGAGGGCATTTTCTGCTGAACCTGCCATAACTCTGGCTGGCACCTGGGCCACCCACAGCCAAGGGGCCCTGTCACCAACTCCAGTGACCCGTGACAGAACCTAGGGAATGGCAGGAAGATGTGCCAGGGGAGACGGTCAGCTGGACATGAGGAAAAGGTTCTTCACCCAGAGGGTGCTGGGCACTGGAACAGCCTCCCCAGGGAGGTGTCCGGGCCCCAAGCCTGACAGTGTTCAAGAAGAGACTGGAAAACACCCTCAGACACACGGTGTGAACTGTGGGGTTGTCACATGCAGGGACAGGAGTTGGACTCCATGATCCTTGTGGGTCCAGCTCAGGACATTCTGTGATTCTGTGACACACCCACACACAGGCCCAACGCACGGCCGAGGGGACCGCTCCACAAGAAAACCGGGCCGCCACCCTGACCAACGGCGCTATCGCGACAGCGGCCGCCATGTCGGCGCCGGCCCCGCCTCTCTGCGCGTCACTTCCCGTGCGGGCCGCAGCGAGGAGGAGATGGCGGCGCTGGGGGAGCCGGTGCGGCTGGAGCGAGGTGAGCGCGGCCGAGCCACGGGCGCTCCCGGCGGGTGGAGCTGCCGCTCCAGCCCGGCCCTGCGACGCGTTGCGGTGGGTCCGGCCCGAGCCCTCGGCACGGCCTTGCCCGGCCCGGCCCGAGGGAGCGGCGGCCGCCGCGCCGGGGCTGCCATGGCGGGGCTGCCGCTCCGCATCGGCCCGGGCACCCACCCGCTCCTCTCCGCGCACACAGCGGCTTTGGGAGCGTTTTCCTTCGCTTCTGGCTCTTTCGGGGTGTCGCTGGGACTCGCGTCTGACGCTGTTTTTCGTGCTGCCCCCGGAGGTTTTTTCCTCGTTTTTCAGCGTGCGGGTGGGTGCACCAGGTCCCAGCCCTTGTGTGGATGTGGATGTGGATGTGTCCTGTAGGCTGTGTCCTCAGCCCCATAACTCCTTGATTCTTCTTCTCCCCTGAGAAAACTTCGTCTTGAACCAAGCTGAATTCTTAGCTCTAAGTTCAATCTGTTAAGCTGTGTCTTAGCAATAATAGTTGGGTTTTTTTTATAGGAGGCATCTGACACATGCAGGAGTCCCACTACGCTTGTTCGTCATTCTGCTTAACTCTTACCCTCCCACGTTTATATTTTCAGCCCGATTTTCCAGTTTGTGCTCTTAATTTGCATGGTTAATACTGTGCAGTGTGTACCTAGAATTAGCGGGGAAATAGATAAAATATAAAACCTAGTCGCATACTTTTTTCTGTAGTACACTTGTGTCTTTTATCCAGGGCTTTTAAGAAACAATTATGAACTTCACGGTGGTTCTTCAGAGCTGTGCAAGGTCCGCAGTAGCTCAGTGGACGCATGCTTGTACAATATACATGGTTGGTTTATTAGCGTGTATTTAGGAAAACGGGGATCGGAAGATGGAATTTAAATGGGAAAGGAATACTGAGAATGAGAAATCCTGTTTTTGACAAGGAAAGCGCTTCAGCGGAGTGCAGGTGATTGGATGAACTGAATGTTTGCCCGCTGCCATTCCCATTGGGACCACCACCCTTTCTCACCGTGCTAGGTGGTTTTTTTGCAGCCAAGTAACACATTGTATACACCCACTTCATTATGTTTGGTACTATCGCGTGTTATTACCACGTAATTCAGTTTTTCTGTTTGCCTAATCCTCCTTCCCATTCCACAAGTGAAACACTTATGTGAGAGAAAGCCTCTAAATAGTGACTTACGTAAGAACTTTGCTGCCCGCTCCGCAGCTCATCTACCCTCCCTGCTCCAAAGCTCGTTAATTAGGGCAGCTGCTTTGGCAGTGGATTAGTTGCTCTTGGTAGGTCTGTGGAGTTAAACCTCGGGGAGCATCCTCCTCCACCTCATTACCCTGAAAACAAACAAATCTGCAGAGTTACTCAGGGATCAGTGGAACAAAGGAGCTATTTAGTCTTCTGGCGTATTGGGTTTTTTTTTAAGAAAAGAAGAAAAAGGGAGCGCTGGGTAATTGACCTACAAAAGCAAGAGCTTTGTTTACAGAAATAAATAACCTCTGTGAGTTGTATGGGGTTGACTGCAGATAACGTGATGAATCATCATCAGCTTGAAAGTGAACATCACTAAATGTTGTTGGCATATAGCATAAGAGAAACTAGTGTAGAAAAGTAGCTGATTTTAAGTGGTTACCATATGCTTACCATCGGGGCAATTGAAAATCCTCCCTGTCTGTTCTCTAAGCTGTATTGCAAACACCACCAGCCAAGTTCACTGGAGTGCAGGGATGAAAAACAAACAAAACCCGCAAGCATTTAGCATTTCGAAGTTATTCTTATGGTTTGGTGGTGCTGTGTGATGACTCTGTGTGCACCTTAGGAACACAGACTATTGGAACATAAGGTGTTGGTGGATCAGGAGTATCTGTGAGGATGCTGCGTTTTTCCTCTCTGTGTTTTGTTCACACGTATGGAGCGGTGGCATCTTGCTGGCTTTTTCTTCCACATTCTTTTAGTTTAAATGCTTGTTTTTTTTCAGGACTTCAATCTAGTGTCCTGTGATCACAAAAAATGGTTTGTGAAGAACAGGCAGCCAATCCAAAAAGGTTAAAAGAAAACATTTTTTTTAAGTATGTCTGAATTCCATTTTACAATGAGTTTTATGGGTTTTATTTAGTCACCCACTGCTGAAGTTTTTTTACATTGTTCTTTGTTGAAATCCATCATGGAAACAATTGCATAGCGTTCATTTCAGTCTGTTGGGTAAAAAGGGACCTGGAACTGGCATCCATTGCCTGTATCTACCTGAGCAAGAGGCGCAGTGTGATAAAAGGAGATCCGTAGAGTGCTGAGGACTCAGCTTTCATGCTGGGTTTGTCCACTTTGGGTTTTTACTTTACAGCAACGACTTGGTCCTTTGAGCTGAAAGCTCTTTTTTATTAAAGTGCATCTTTTGCTTCAGTTTCATCTAAAAGGAACTCAGTGTATCGCAGTCACTTTTTGACAAGCTGAATCTGCGCTCTACGCTTTATGAAAGACACAGCTGGTTCCCAAACTAGCCCATTTTACCTTAAGGTATAAAATGCTGTATAGTCAGATATTTTGGCTCTTAGGAGATCCATGTAGGAATTATATCTAGTTTATTGATGAAATTAGAAGGTCAGAAAAGAGGAGAAATGAGCAAATGGAGTTCTGGAGTCTTGATTTTTGTAGCTACTCTTTGGATCAGTAGATTGCTGTCAGCCTATAAAATTTCTTGTAGTGTCCTAATCAAAGTGCACCTTATAGTTTAATGTGGTTCATGGTTCTGGAGACGAGAACCTGAGTGGGGATCTTATCAGTGCTTATAAATACCTGAAGTGTGGGTGTCAAGAGGATGGACCAGACTCCTTTCAGTGGTGCCCAACAATAGGATGAGGGGCAACGGGCACAGACTGAAACACAGGAGGTTCCATACAAATATCAGGAGAAACTTCTTTACTTTAAGGTTCCAGAGCCTGGACCAGGCTGCCCAGAGAGGTTGTGGAGTCTCCTTCTCTGCAGACATTCAAACCCACCTGGACACCTCCCTGTGTGATCTGCTCTGGTGACCCTGCTGTAGCAGGTGGGTTGGACTGGGTGATCTCCAGAGGTCCCTTCCAACCCCAACCACTCTGTGATTCTGTGATCACAGGTTTGAGAACAGCTGCGTAGAACCGTACAGTTTTTGTGCATGAAACAAGCGTTTGTCTGCAAACATCTGCAAGTATTTAAATGATAGCTGCGTTGTAATTTACATACTTACTAGACTCTTCATGAATATATGGAGTGTTGCAGGATTGGAAGCGCTGCTTTTGCCGTTTGTCGATCATTCTACTTCAAGCTGTTCAGTGCGAGACTTCATGAAATTCAGATAATTTGCATTACTATTGCTGAACACAAAGATTACTGAGAACGTTGGCGGATTTGCATCACTGAAAGACTGAAAGATTAATAAACAATCACATCTAGAAGCTCTTCAGTTTCACCAAATATTTTGTATGTTACATAAAATACAAAATGTGTGTTAGGAAATTAAAAGCTTTAGAAACACGTTTTTAATTTTGTCATCGTTGTACAAATATCAAATCTGCAAGCCTGTGTGAAATGAGGTCTCTGCAGATTTGGGATTAGTAATAGCTAAAATGTAGGGGTTTATATTTCTTTGCTTTAGATACCCGATGCTTGTAAAGCTTGAGAATGCCCCTTAAAAAATGCCAAATTCTCATGGGGCGTAGAAAGAAGCCTTGACTGCCATCTGAAATGACTTGTGTCCTGTGGCTGTAGTGAAAACACTGGGATGTCGTTCCACGGAGGGTTTGTTTCCAGCCCGTGGTACAGCCCAGCGTTAGCTGTGCCGGTGGGTGACCAGCCCGTGAGGTGAGGTCCTGGTTCATTCCCTGCGCCGCCGCATCCCGGTTTGGTGGTTGCTAGGACGTGTCTGACTGGGAGTTCACAGAACGTCACTGTGGGTTGTCTCTTCGTTTCAGAACATTCACCCCGCTGTCTCTCCATCCTGTTACGTAAATTCTCCCTTGGCCTTTAGGAGGAGTTCGTGGCTGCCGCACGGTTTGTGTGCTGACGTGGTGCCTTTGACTAGACGTGTGCTCACAAGACAAATGATTGCCTAAAGGTTAATTACAGAAAAAAGGAAGCAATGCGTTTGGGATGTAGCAGTGTCCCAGACTTCATCCTTTCCTAAAATCATCTGTGCCTTTTTTATAGGATAGATTAATCACTGCTTCTTTGCCTTTGTGATAATGAAGGTAATCCTTTCTGTCTGCTTTTCTGGGAGACTGTTCTACTTCTGTTCAAGCACTTGCATGGTTCAGAATCATCACTAATGTAACGCTTTGGAAATACAAGGGAGGGAGATGAATGTATTCTACTCTTGTAGGGCTGCCAGGAGCACGTCACGTAGCGTTTGATGCCCATCTCCAGTCACACTGCTCTGGAATCCAGTCCTTCCCAAGGAGTTCGGTTTCATGAAGCAGCACCCGTGTTTATGAGAATATGGACACCATGAATTCTTAAGAGCAAATTCCTAGGGACTGGAACAAAGAGGTTTGGGGTTGAGGATTCCAGGCTACGCAGATATTCTCTCTCAACTGAGAGTACCAAAAAGGAGTTTGGTTGTTCTTCTGAGAACTTTGGAAAAAAAGTAGGCCAGGTAGTTCTGAGCACTGTTGTAGGGAAAGCATTAAGTTTACTCTTGTTGAACTCATTTTTTTGAATATAGAACAAATCTTAGCATATTGCACAGTATTCTAGCTGGTTTTGACAAAATGTGATCTATGCCGTAGGTAAATTATGAAGTTATGCATATGAAATGTTGATAGTGAACGTATCGATGAAATATTTCTGCCTGATTTAAACTTCAAGGAAAGATCAAATTGTCTTTAAAATATACATATGGCGGTGATACCTCCATATATGTTACAGGGTTGGATCTTTGTCGTTGACTTAAAAATAGCGGGTAAATACGGTGTTTTATTGTAACATTTTGTAGATACACAGTTTTATGAGAGAAAGGAAACTAATACATATTTTTAAGGTGTATACAAGTGCGCGCACACACACAGACTGCTCCATTAATTTAAAACGCAACAAACAAACACAACAACAACAAACTTGAATTTGCTCAGGCATTCCTCATTACCAGTGCTTTGTTTTTCTTTAGACATCTGCAGAGCAATCGAGTTGCTGGAAAAGTTACAGAGAAGTGGAGAAGTGCCACCACAAAAGCTACAGGCTTTGCAAAGGGTCCTTCAAAGTGAATTCTGTAATGCTGTAAGGGAGGTAAGTTATCTCGAGTTAAAAATCAGTGTGTTTTACTTTTTCTTCTCTGTGTTCCATGCAATAATCTGATTTTGTTCTTTCTAAAAGCTGAATTTGACCTACAGAGCTTTTAAGAGTTCAAAAGAAGATAATTTTGGATGTCTTACGTGCATTAAATAATTGATCAGGAGCAAATAACTTTTTGGAAGTTACTTGGGGAATCTGTCCTTACTGGCAGCTAGCAGGCTGTTACCCTTGTGGGATGTAAGAATGGACAAAGTGCAATTTGCCTGTTTCTTTTAAGCCAAATCCACGTCACCTTGTGCGTCACCTTGAGGTGGAGCCTTGCTTCACCTCATCTTTATTCAAGATACTTTTGGAGATTTTACGTGGTTAAATATGCCTCGCTATCAGTGCTACCACTGATGACAACACCTGGAATGGTTTAAAAGATCTGTTTGTAGACAAAAATGTCATCTTAATGTCTTCATCCTGTGGAGGACGGTGTGTTTATCGCTTAGCAAGTCCAAATAATTGGCAGGTAGATGTGGGGGTGTGGGTTACACCTCAGTGTTAGCACCTCCTTAGCATTAGTATTCTTATTGCCTCTGTGTTTTCAATACAGTTTTTTTCTTAACTTATACAGTCAGTTGCATCAGTTGAAGGAAAACTTGGGGTTTCGCAGGGAGAGATGGGTTTGGGAGGGCTTTGAGGAGCTGTCCTGAGGTGGTTTTGCATGCATCCTTGTTGAAGGGTTCCAGCTTGAATCAAACAAGAGAAGATAGTCGTCCGCGTCTCCACTCAGGTGTGTTAGACTAGCAGTAAACTCCTGCATTTGTGGGGAGGTCTGAATTCTGTGGAAGGAGGGAAGATGTAGGTTGAGCTCTAGGTACGAATGGATTAACTGAGCAACAGAGATGCCCAGAGAGTTGTTTCTTCATAGTACCGTAGATTGTCATTTGACACCTTGTAGTGAATAACTTCTTACTAGAGGTGTGTACTTTTTAATTTACACATTTTTGAGTTGTACCTGATATTTTCCTATATTACCTAAACATAAAAATATCTGGTTTTCCCATACTTAAACTGTTTTGTCTCTAAAGGTCTATGAACATGTATACGAAACTGTGGATATCAGCAGTAGCCCGGAAGTTAGAGCTAATGCAACAGCAAAGGTAAAAGCCAAAGTAAAACTTGTGTAGAATACAGTAATTTGTTACTTGAGAAGCAGAAGAAGATTATGTAAAATTCAGAAGGATATTATCTAGATGTCTGATAAAGTGGATAAGCTTAACAGGTTATTAAAAGGTATAATAAAAGACTTGTTATTTTTAAGTTTCTTCCGTTTTAATTTTATTCTTGGAGTTCTAAATTTTTCATGCTAGTGTTGGTATCTGGGGAATTAATCTCAGTTGTCTGAATATTTAAGTACTTTGAGATAAAAATACTTCACTGTGTCTAGCTAAGGGGTCTATATTAAATTTCTTATAAATAGGAAAATCTTGTTTCTTACAGGCCACTGTAGCTGCGTTTGCTGCTAGCGAAGGTCATTCCCACCCCAGAGTGGTTGAACTACCCAAAACCGAAGAAGGTCTTGGATTCAACATTATGGGAGGCAAAGAACAAAATTCTCCAATCTATATCTCTCGAATCATCCCTGGAGGTATAGCTGACAGACATGGAGGCCTGAAACGTGGAGACCAGCTGCTTTCCGTCAACGGAGTGGTAGGAACTGGTTCTCACTTTGTGTAGCAGTAACTATATGTTTCCACTTGGGGGCATATGGAGAACATGTTATGCATGGCAAAAGCTCCGTATCTTTTAGTCTTGACAAAACAGTTTATTTTTGTCCTTGCAAGAACAAGTTGCTGAGGTTTCTGTGTCGTTTTGTGCGTTGAGGGTTCTAGGATTATGCTTTGGTTGTCTGTCTCAAGTGGGAACTGGGCTATTTATGTCAGTATTTCAGATTCTGAGGGGCTGTATGAATTTAGTCAAAGTTTTGTTTTGTGAAATAGTAGCTACTGTTATGGCTTCTTCTTTCTACCACATTTCATGATGCAGATTTTAATTAATATAGTTTTCTGCACCTTCTAAGGTAAGTGGTAAATTATGCTATTCTGCATTAGACTGACCAGATTCTCGTTATCCCAATAAAAATGCCAGTGCATAATGAAAACTGAAATAAGATGGAACTACAAGATGGTGTTATCTTCACTTGTGTGGTATTTTTTCTTCCACCTAAGTGTACTGAGCTTCAGAAACAGAGGCTTTCTAGTAAATTTTCAGGAGTATATGTCAAAGTACTGTTGTGGGTATTTATTTTTAATAAGTATCCTCTTCTGAAGAGTTAGGATACAAAAAGCAAAACACAGGGTGACTGGAAAGAGGAGGCTGTGGCCAGGCTGTGACTTAAGGCAGCTGCTAGTCAAATGCATGTAAATATCTCTCAAACCCTTGATTTTTATTTACAGAGCAGCTGTATGCTAGCTTAACATCAATGTTTTCATCGTTACATCCGCAAACAGGATCTTATTGTAAGACTGAGGGTCGAATTAAATCTCGTGCTTTTTAACCCAAGTGGGTTTTTATGACGTATGAAAGGAACAGAGAGTTACTGGGTGTCTGTGCTCTGGGAAATCCCTGCTAGTACAGATCTCTGACATACTTGGCTCCTGAATATTACCTGAGAGTCCAGCTGCCCGTTTCAGGAGACACGAAAGAAGTCATGGCCATAGGGACGTGATTGCCCTTGGCCTCGCCTTCCTGGTGGTTTAAGGAACAGGTGCAGAAGTAGTGTCTTCAGACGAGGCCTTCCTTGCCCACAGACCCTCTTAAGGAAAACAAAAGCCCCACTGCACCCAAAACTCAACCTGATCATCAGACAGTTGGTGCAGCTAATCATGTGTGCGTGCACGTGTATAAAATATATATAGCCGTTGTAAGAATACATCGAGTGCTTAAAATACCGTTGAGAACGTTAATATGGTCTCAGAACGATCATCTGATATTGACAGATGGAATCCTGTTGTCTTAATACATGACAGGCATTGTCTTGTAATTTCTAATTTAATACTTTAAAAAAAAATCCACTGCCAAGATGGCAGTGAATGTGCCTTAAAACAAGTTTAATTTTTTTTAATTTAGAAGATTTTGAGTATACTCTAGAATTTTAGGTGTTTTGATATAATTAAACAGAGCTTTACAAACCTTGTGTTAACAGTTTTAAACAGAACAGCCTACACATCCGCTTGAAAAACAAACATGAAAACATTCAAATGTATGTGTTGTCTTAATTCCAATAGAAGAGAAATAACTTGGGTGTTTTTAACTGTTGCCTTTCTTTCTCTAAGTAACTTTATAGTAATGGGGAAACCCTCCAGTCAACAGGTACCTCACCTGCCTTCCAGCTTCTAATAGTGCCAGTAGACTTGGGGCAGTCCCATCATTGTGTTTAATAAGTTTGGGAGAAATAAGTTTTGCTGATAAAATGTGTCCTGTCCAGGAATGTGTGTTTGGGTGCAATTGTTGACAACCTTCGCTTAAAATTTGTGATTAGGTGAATCTAATATAACCCTAATAAATTCTAAGAGTTGTTTTAGGAAAGTACTTTGATTCTGTTCTCACTGAGGTGGGTCAGGCTGTTCTTAATCAGTTTAGAGGAAATTACCTGGAATATCTTATATTTGGTGAGAGACACGTGGAGCATTAAGATAAACAACATGTTGCATGTCGGTTGTGCTGTTGCAGGTGCCCAGTGTGCATTTTTTTTGCCTTGTTATCACCCAAGAAAACATCAAGAAAGCAGCTACCTTGCAGTTGTCTGTGGCAACTTCTTAGGCAAATTGAGGGTGACTACTGGATTTAAAATACATCCCGAAAGGAGAAAACGGATCTTGAATTTTAAATAAGCGTCTTCCTGAGATTTTTAAGTGTAATTTTGTAATTGCCTAATGTTATCCTAATTTCGCTTACTGTATGTAAATACAGTATTTAAGTGTTTAGCATAAACCTAACCAAAAGTTTTGCACTACTCTTTTGTTAATACTATTTAGTATATTTGTCATCACGTCTTACTGATTTGCTGACAAATAAATCCTGCACTTGGGTGACGTTGTCCTTGTGCAGTCTTCAAACTAGAGTTTTTCAATAGTTGATTATATAGAAGTTGTACAAAAAATGAAAAATATTTGGTTTTGGTGTGTGTCTTTACTAATACCGTACTTGATGTTTTATGCTTTGCAGAGTGTCGAAGGTGAACACCACGAAAAAGCAGTGGAACTGCTGAAGGCAGCGCAAGGAAAGGTGAAATTAGTTGTGCGATACACGCCAAAGGTCCTGGAAGAAATGGAGTCCAGATTTGAAAAAATGAGATCGGCAAAACGCAGGCAGCAAAATTAACACTGTATGCAATAACTTAAAGAGAAAATATATTCCATTTACATTTTATAGTTTGCTTTGTGACTCAGTTGATCCAATGCCTGGGCTATGAGAGACCATGTCCTTTTTGTAGAATCGCAGGACGGTTGAGGTTGGAGGGGACTCGTGGAGCTCATCCAGCCCAACCCCGCTGCTCAGAGGAGGGGCAGCTGGAGCAGGTTGCTCAGGATGGTGACAAGCTGGGGTTTGGAGCATCTCCAAGGATGGAGACTCCAGAAGATCTCTGGGCAACCTGTTCCAGTCTTTTGATCTCCCTCACGATGTGGAGGTCCCTTCTTAGTTTAAATGGAGCTTCCTGTGTTTCCATTTGTGCCCGTTGCCTCCTGTCCAGTCACTGGATGCTACTGAGAAGAGTCTGGCTCTTTTTTAACTCTTCCCTATTCGTCATTTACACACGTTGGTAAGATTGCCCTTGAGCTTTCTCCTCTCCAGACTAGACAATCCAGTTCTCTCAGCTTCTCCTTGTCTCTGAGATGCTCCAATCACTTAATCACCTTTGCAGCCCCTCACTGGGATCACTCTTGGATGTCTTTGTCCATATTGAACTGGGGAGCCCAAAACGGGACCCAGCACTTGATTTGTGCCTCACCAGGGCTCAGCAGAGGGGAAGAATCACCTCCCTCGACTTGGCAACGCTCTTCCTAACGCAGAGGGCGTGTGGTGGCTCATGGTCAGCTTGGTGGCCTTCTCTGGAGCTGGTCACCCCCCAGCCTGTGCTGCTGCACGGGGTTATTCCTCCTCAGGTGTAGGACTTGGTGCTTTCCTTTCCTGAGCTTCCTTAGGTTCTCGTTTGCCTGTTTCTCCAGCCTGCTGAGGTCCCTTGGAACGGGTCCCCAGGAGCATGTTGTGTCCTGCCATCCACGTTAATGAAAATGTGAAATAACGTGGACCCCGGGACAGAGGCTGGGGTGCACCAGTAGTGACCACAGGACTCTGTGCCGCTGATCACAGCAGCCCTCGGCGGTTCTGCCGTTTGTAGAATGTTTTCAGTCGCCACGTATTTCACAGTTTAAGAGGAATGTGTACTTTTAAAGTGGCCTAAGATACCCTCAAAAACCTATGTGTTCGTATTTCTATTGATTTGGTTTTTTTATAAGTCTCTTTCATGTCAGATCTTTAAGCATGAAAGTGAATTTACAGATTTTTTCGAAGGCGTTTAATAAGACATCCTTGTACAATTGGCATCCCTTTTTTTTCTGTTTTGGCATCACTTGACATAGAATCTGTAGGGGTTTTTTTTCTGAATGATTTTGAAAAAAGATGTAGCAGAATTTTAGCACTTTTCTTAAGAATATGTTGTATATCAACTACAAAACCTAATCATGATCTACTGTGTAGCTGATAATGATACCAGATTTTGTAATTTTTTTGTGAGTACATTATTTTTACACTTCTGCTAAATTGTAATTCATTACTCTGGAAATTGTATTACCTCACCTGTAAATAATTTACAGTTGGTGTTCTCATATAATGATTTTGTAATAGCCGACATTTACAAATTTGCAACAATCATTCCTGTAACTTATATTATTTGATACTAATTTTAAAGCAGTTAAGGGAAAAAATGTAATTGTGTATGCAGTTCTGGATTGACTCTCTAGATGTATTTTTATATTCAGAAACAGAAGATATATTAGTGCACTGCAAAAGAATTCCAGATGCTTCCCTGACTTTCTGCTGTTTAAAAGAAATATTCATCTTAACTGTCATACCTCTCTTGTGTTTTTTAGTATGTTCTATTGTAGTCTTACCTACAGACTGACTGTCTTAGTCTTGGAATAGTTAGCACCTAAATTATTGTTACGTTTATAAGAGTAAGATGTTCTGAGGCTTATATTCCAGGTTACCGTGACACGTGAACTTGTCTGAGGTTTTGTTACTGACTGCTTCCAACTTGGAGGATTCTTGTTTGTACCACAGAAGCACCGCATCACCGTTGCTATAAAAATTTACCTGGAATGGCGCTGTGGTGGTAATGAGGAAATCTCCAGCTGTGAGCGATCAATGTCTTATCTCAAGCGTCTGCTGTTTTGAAGAAGATTTCTGGACAGAGGTCCACTTCTTGGAATCTACCAGGTTTGAGGCCGTACTTGCGTACTTTGGATTTTGGAGTATTTTTAAAATTTTTTTTAAATTATTTTGTATTGTGTTATTTGGAGCTTCACCTTATGTATCTAGAATTAGCTTGGTTGTCTACTGGGTGTCCGTTCGCTTGTATGGCAGCTATGAGTGCATCCTAATTGACTGTTAGTAATTGGATTCTTTGAAGCTTAAACGGCAAAGTGCAGTTCTTAACACGTGGCTAATCCCTGGTCTTTTCACGTGGAGCAGTATGATCCATTGTGAAATAATTCAGTATGTGAAAGAAAGGAAAAGGTTAGTGATCTAAAAATGACAGCATGAGGTTTGTGCTTTGTCAGTTGATCTATTGGAAAAGAAAAAACGGGGTTGCTGCAGGCAAGTGAGAAATGTGGTTGCTTTCTGCATGTTTCTAGGCATGGTGAGCCTGCGAAGGGAAATTTGGATTTTGAAGATACTGATAGTTTGAAAATGCAGTATAAATATTTATCAGTTAGATGACATTGAGCACTGAATTGCATGGTTGATTATCTATCACGGGCCTCTTTCGAAAGGCCTCGTGTTACTGATGCAACCGTGTTGTTGAATTGTATATTTTTATGGAACAACTAATGTTTAAAGTATTGAGACCAAAATCACTAGTTAGACCAATTGTGGATGTGTTTTAATTTAATTGTAAGATACTAGAGATTTGTTTTAGAGCTATATATAAATATATATATTAAGGAAGGGTATGGATACGAGATAGAAATGTGCATTTTAAAACCTGTAACCCTCTTGTTACTGAACAAAGATATGTGCTTTGTTACTCTACAGAAATATCTACTCTAGTGCAGCTAGAGCTGCTGAATGCAGTAGCATTTTCATTCTGAATTGTAGCGTTTGGATACGGTTTGTCAACTGCTACAAAATGTGGGGAGGTATATCTGGGCATATAAATCGTATGTGTAGAATTTAATTAAAAGTTTTTAAATTGCAACAGCAACAAAAAAAAATCCAATAAACAGATAACTCATTAACAGTCGTCTTTAATACTATGAAAATCCTCTAATATTAAGGATGGGATGGATTAAAATATGCCAAGAAACTTGGTCTCTGTTACTACTGAGCAGTGCCTGTACTGTGTTCATATGCAGTCCCTACACTTCCCATCCTTGGGTATGCAAACGGATTAAGAAGTATCATTTCTGCAGATAACTTCTGCATCTATTGCTGCTGTGAGGGATCTTTGGGTTTTATCAACAGAAAAATAAAAGTTAAATTTCATGTGCATTGTGTTTGTGGTTTTTTGTTTGTTTGTTTTTTTTCCCCCCAATCAGCCATTTTGGGCCCTGTTTTCCGATTGCTGTTAATTGTGTGTTTTATCATCTCTAGGGCACAACATAAATACCCTGCATGTGTGTGGGCGTCTCAAGAGAAAAACTTTAAATCTGTTTTTAGTTTGTTCTCTTGATT
The DNA here is from genome assembly GCA_013399365.1 of Pampusana beccarii. Taxonomy (NCBI): domain Eukaryota; kingdom Metazoa; phylum Chordata; class Aves; order Columbiformes; family Columbidae; genus Pampusana; species Pampusana beccarii. The sequence goes on from VWYH01005698.1 coordinate 721,017, forward strand.
GCTTACAGATCTTCCCTTTTCTACCTCAATATTTTGTGATACATTGGAGAAGAAAATCCAAGAGTGCGATGAAGTATTTATACTACCTTGGACCTCCTGCATTTTTGAGACTTCCTTAGCTGCATAAATGTACATGATGCATATTATTCCGAGTCAGATATTATCTTTTAATTGTTTGAAGCAAGTATCTCGAGTAATGAGATGTCGAATTTCTGTAATTCCTTGTTTAAAGACTTTGTAAGGTTGTCAGCTCCTCAGAATAATGTGCCCAGAGTGCTGAACTGAGGTAAAGGAAGGAGAAAATGCTTAGTTCTGAGTATAAAAACCACTTTTTTAAATGGAGGTAGGCTGGACTGCAAATTGAAATTATATTAAAAAAATACATGAATATTTTTATTTGATGTACAGGACTTGTAACACATGAACTGGAAATAAAAACGCATTCTCAATTTTATTTTAAAATTGGATTATTTCCATGATCTGGCTTATGCAGTGGCTATCTCTGTTCTACTAAATATGGTTCAGGCTTATAAACTGCATTTCAAAATAAGGCTAATAACACTGAACCAAAGGCTGACTGGAATTAATGTAATTTCATAACTTAAAAAAAACAGTTTATCTACCTCATGTTTTTCATTGCAATTGCAGGCTTAAAAACAACTGAAAAAGTTGGTGGAACGTACTTTATTTCTGATTTAATCTGTGATCTAGCAGTCAACATCCAAACAAGCTGGAAAAGTGTTTTGTCCAAGCTCATATCCCACCTTCGACATGCATGGACTGAGCAGAACCAAACTTAAATGAAATAAAAGAAGCAGCCTCAGTGTTTTACTGCAAAATTATTTCCATCTCCTGATCGTTTCTTCAGGACACTGATGCTGGATGCAAAGGAGTTTTCATCTTAATTTGAACCTCAAGATGCTAATTTGGAAAGGTAAAATTTCTGTGTATCTGAGGCTGCTGACATACTGGCATAAACTGCTGAAATTTGGAACTTCTGTCACCCTCTCGTCCTCGATTATGGGTATTTGCTGGTGCTGGTACCTGCTGTTTTTTGGCCGTATATGGAGCAGTTTCGGTCCAGTAAGTGAGAAAAAAATGGTGGGGTTTGTGTCAGGTTTTTTGAGTCTATTTCCATTGATGTGAGTGAACTCAAAAAGCAAAGGGCTTGGTCAGAGGAATTGCATTGGTGTGAGGAAAGGGTGAGACCAGGGCGGATAGACAAGCTGATCGGAATTTTGGAAGCCCCCAAAATGGTGTGGTCTGGGTTTCTGTGATCCTGTGCCTTGGAAAATCCTGCTCAGAAGCTGGTTTTTGAGAAAAGCCTGGATTGCAGAGCTCACTTCTATAGGGGAGGTGTCCTCCGCCTAGAAGGCCTGAAGCCAAGTGTGCCTTGGGATACAACTGGTCACTGGTTCTAATTGTTTAAAAACATAATCAGGGAAACATTTACAAATAGCGTTGAATTTGAGGTTTTGATGCTGATACTTGTTTCAGAGACCCAGCTTAGGTCTAGAGTGACAAAATCACAAAAAGTGGAGCAAACTCTTTGGATCCCCACTTTTTTATGTTGATTGTTTTGTGGAGGTTTTTTTTGGTTGGTTTGTTTGAGTTGTGGCTTTGGGGTTTTTTTGTGTGTTTGTTCGTTTGGGGCTTTTTTAAGTAAACAGGGTATTTTATTAGTGACAAAGGCTTAAAATAGTTAAAGTCTTCTGCTCAGACCCATGCTAATAATTTCTTCCCCACTCCTCAAAGAAAAATGAAGCTGCCTTGCCACACAGTGCAAGACTGAGAAAACTGGATCTATTAATTCCAAACTGAACAATCCTCAGAGACCTTTATGACCTCTGTATCTGTTTAATTGTGTAGTTTGATGTATTCATAGATCTCGCTTATGTAGAAAGGCTTCTGTTAATGCAAAAGCTGGAGTAAGATGGATACATTCCGCTATTGCTGGGCATTTGTGTTCAATCTGATAAAACCTTACACGAAATGATGTGTCCTGTTGAGAAATGGTGATGTTTAAAAAGTTGATTTCTCCCTTGAAAGTAAATTTCTCCCCCTTCCTCCCATTTTCACTTTTGTTAAGTATTTTCCTGGCTGGTTTATCAATTTTGATAGCAGAGAGGCAAACATGTCTAAGAGTCACTCATGTTTTTCTATGGAATTTCTGGCTTTTTTTCCATCATATCATCTTATTTTGGCACTCAGACATATGTTCTTCCGTGGTTCTTTCTGATTTTTCCTTGGCTATTTAGAAAATAGGGGCTGAAAAACCAAAAAAACCCTCACCGCCACCAAAAAAAGTAATCTTCCCGAGCAGTGCAAGACTTCTGTGTAATTCCAAAGGTGAGTAAAAGCACCTGTACCCGGTTCTTATCTAATCGCAGCTCAGCTTCTCTGCTCGAGCTGTTCCGTAGCATTGTCTGAACAAAATCTAATCTACGGTGGAGCCTGGATGGCGAACAGCAGGGAAATCAGTCATCGGGCCTTTCACCTGCTCCAGGTAGCTGGAAGTAAAAGGGAAAATTAGTGATTTATTGTATTCCTGGCATTGCAGTAGCGCCCAGAAGTCCCGGGGTTTGAATCGGGATCCCATTGTGTTGTGCAGAGTACAAACACAGGACAAATCGTTTGGCTCCAGAGAGCCTCAACCTGTTGCTAAGAAATTGTGGGGTTTGTGGCTGGTGTTCCCGAGCTAAGCGAGGTTAAACAAAACAAGCAAACCTGGAAAATTAAATAATATTTTTTGCAGTTTGGTCTGCAATTTCAGCTGGGGCAATTTTTTGTACTCCTCGGAGGAAAAACAAACAAAAAAGTGAGAATGCCCCTTGCCGGGAGTAGACAGCTTGAGATGCAAATACCTGTATTTGTATATATTGTATATAATAATATATTGTATTAAAACTTGCTGGGTTTTTGGCAGGCTCATGACCGTAATCTTACTGCAGCCAAGAGCCTGCAGTAGCCATGCGATTTTTTATTTTTTCGGTCATCTCCATGGTAAATGTGGAGTCCCTAAGAAATTATATTTGCGTTACTGTTTTGTGAAAGTATTAAATGTGTGTAACGTGTGCTGCTGGTGTTAGACGTGGGTCACACTGCGATTTAACTATGTAGAGCCACAGCTTTAGATAAACATGGGGACGTATTCAAATGAAATAACAAGAGTAATTCTAATTAGGCAGAATGCAGCTGGGTAAGTAAGGAAAAAAAAAGGGATCAGGGTGAGAAAGTATTGCAGTTACTAATGTAAAGTGATGGTTGAGTCTTTGAAGTTTCTGCCACCTGTTAAGCATTGCCAAATACGTTTGTCACCTGGTCCTATATAGATATATATATATATACACGTGTACATATATATATAAAAATATACATATATATAATATACGTGTATATATTATATATATACACACGTATCTATATTTTATATAGACACACGTATATATATTATATATACACACACGTATATATTTTATATATTATATATGTATATAAAATATAATTTTTTATATTTTATATTTTTTTTTTTTTATATTATATATATTATATATATAACATATTTTTATATATTTTTAATATGTATTTATAGATATAATTTTTAAAATGTGTGTATATATATATATCTCCATCCCTCTCTCTCAATATCCAATGGCAGAGAAGTTACCATAAAAATATATCCATAAAAGACTTGGCTGCCTCCAGCCAAGCCGATCCGGTGGTGGAGGAATGCCTGCGGCTTCTGAAGGATTTATTTGCCTGGATTTTGCGCTGCGGCATACACCCCATCTGCAAATATTGAAGGCGAGGGGTGCTGCCTGGCAAGAACCGTCACAACCCGTCTCCTGCGAGTGAGAAGCAGGACTGCTCTCTGGGCGAACAATAGTTCTCTGCCGTTTGTAGCTTTTTGGCTTGTTTTGCAGGTGCGGTCACTTCTGCGTTAGCCTCGTGGACAGAACAAAACTTGAACCTCTGCGTTGCAAGCCAGGCGGAAATTATGGGAAATGACTAAGCAGGGAGCAAAAAATGACAGGGATAAAAGATTGGCGGGGAGGATAAAATAAAATAAAATAGGCCCAAAATTACCAGTGTGCATTTATATCCCAAATGTTGCAGGTAGCTCAGTAGCTGACGATCAATCTTCATTCTTAGCAGTTTGCTCCTCTTTTTCCCCTGATAATTCAGACTTTGCCGAAGTCTGAGTCAGTCACCTTGTAACTACGAGAGCATTTCAAAAGGACAATCTAAAGTCAGTCCTACAGAAAATAAGGCACCCACAGATTAGTAACGTTTGTACTACTCCAAAATATTAACAAAAATATAATTTTTGTTCCACTGCAGCGTTTTGAGTCAGAAACAAAGAACAATACACAAAGTGTTAGAGGAATCGCGTGCTTTAACGAAACCAAACCGCTTCTGTTCATCTGCAAGGCTCCAGGTAGGGGAATAAATCAGTCTTGTGCAGTGATTTGGTCGTCTCGGAGAACACACCAAAATAATGTGTCTAGCATGTGCGCAACGTGATTTAAACCAATACGCTGCATGGCGGAATGTTATGGGGTTAATTTATCCTAATAGGAAATACACTCCCCATAGGTTTTGAGTTGAATGCGCTCGGTCTCCATCAGAGTTATTCTGATATCTGTGATTTAAAAATAAATCATTTGTTAGCCCGGCACTGAAAAATCATTCATTACCAAATGATCACATTATGATCAATTGTTCCCTTATAAGTTTGCATGTATTTTTCCACATGTGTTTTTTTTTTTGCCAGAGCGTTTTGTTTATTCTGTGGTGAAGACAGGTGATGTATCAAATTGAGTTTTCTTTGAAAAAGAACTTAAACAAGTTCTTACTTCTTTCTCTCTAACACAGAAGCTTTAATAATATTTCGCTAAACAGCTTAGTATTGTGGGCATGTTCTGGGAATAATTTGTCATCGAAGTTTACTCCTTTACATTACTTTGGCTCCGCTATAATTCTTCAAAATAGGGTTTAAGCAGGATTTAAAGCTACATGATCCTTAAGATAGTCCTCTGCAAAGCCAGATTTCACCCTTAAAGCACTGGTTTGTTTAGGTTTTTTAATTCGTAGTGTCATGTCCTGCCTTAAACGTTTTACTGGTCAGCGTGTTAGTGGCTTATAAAAAAGGTTAAAACCACGCTGTCTGACTTAAAAAATAAAATTATTGTGTGTTTTTCCTGTGGAAAAAAGGGTCTTGGAGAAAAGGGGTGTCAGGGTGGGCTGGGCGAGTGTTCACCCCCTATAGATACTACCAGATAACCCCTGCCTGGCTTCTCAAGTCAAAGACTCTTCTTGTTACTTCTCAGTTGGCCATGTACCATGAAATATGCCAAAATGCATAGAACACTTATCAGTGGGGATGTGTGTTGCCTTTTCAGCAATTGGGTTAGCGGATACGTCTGGCTTTGAGCTACTGGGTTTTGGTTTTGCTGTTTGTTTCCCTGTTCAGCTTCTGGTAACAGCGGCTCTGCCCTCACCAAATTACTTCTTTGTAACCCCTTTTGTGCAAAGTATTTGCTTGTTGTATATAAACCGTCTGGGCATGAGCTGATTTTGCTTCAGGTATCATTTGATTTGTCTTAAAAGTATTGCATGCTAGAGTGTCTATAGAAAATCTTGATTGCGCTGTGTAATAAATATTTTACATTAAAAAGTCAATCTTTAAAACAAGGACCCACCCGCATTTTAGCACCGATCGTTCCCATGTCTTTAAATTGAGCGAGGGTCCATTAGCTCAGCGTAACTCAGAAACTTGTTGAATTACCGCAAAGTGCACGCAAATCTAAGTGATGCTCAAATCTCAACCAGCACATCGGGGAGGAGGCAAGTGGTGGTGTCTGCCCCATCGGGATATTCTGCCAAGGGCCTGGAGTTTGGGGAGAAATCATCCCAAAGCAGGAGAAGCCGGGATCCTGCCCAGGTTATCAGGTTGCCCATCACGCCTCGAGGTTGGGGGGAGTGGGCTGAGGGGCTGGTACTCAATGCTTCTTGCCTTACATCTGCCTTCATACAGTGAGACAAAGATGTGCTGCACTCTCTGTTGACAGTAGGATACCATACTGCCTTTAAAAGAAGGTGCACAGCATGAATTACAGCCTTTTTTTCATTATTTTATTGCAACTATCTAGATGGAATACAGATTGCCATGGATATTTGGCTAAAACCCAATCTTACGTCCTAGTTATTCTGCCCTAAGTTGCTTTTTCATTCCTGTACAGTTACATGTTTTCAGCTGATCATTGGGGCAGAGTGCTAAGGTAATATTAATTTGTTATGTTATGATGCTATTACATGATAGTGGGAACTGGTCTCCCTTTTATTTACAAGGGAATACACAGTACTTGGAAACTCTCTGGACTGTCCTTTCTTTTAGCTTTATCAAATTTACTGAAGGTGTTGGAATAACCTGTCTGGTGTTATTCTCCTGTATTTCTAGTGTAACTTGCCTCTTCTATTCACAACCCAACTCACTGGAGGCAGCTTTTGGGGTAACTGAGCAAGGATAAAGGGATTCACCAGGCCAGACTGCAAAATACTTCATACTCTGGACCATCCAGGCAATCCATATACAGAAACAGAGTCAGAGGCATTCTTTCAGCTGAAAAAAGCCTTAGCATATAGATCTTTATTAGTTAAATAAACCAGCTTTGCAATAAACATTACGGTTTTCCATACAAAGGAAAATAAAACCAATAAGTGCCTGCAAACAGGTGGCTGCACAAGAAGACAGGGAGAGAAATGTGGGCTGTTGGTGGAGAGGAGAACAGTGCAGAGACAGAGGTTGAAAAAAATAAAGGATGGACAAGTTAATTTGCCAGAATGAGTAATGGATTAACTGGAAACAGCAAAGAAATATTGGCTGAATGGAAAGGGCAAGTGGATTGCTTGCAGGGTGGGAGTTTGGGAGATGGAGACTTGAGGTAGCTCTTGTAAGGGAAAAACAGTGGAAGTGATGCTGGGAAAAGAACTTGGAAGACCTCTTAAAATAGAGAAATGGAAATTAGCAGATTGAAACCAGAAGAGGATTAAGAGGAAAAGCTGAACTAGTCCAGTGTTTCAAAGGATGAGAAAACCAAACCAAACCAAACAACCCACAGTGTTTTGTTGTTCTGCTTTTACCAGGAATCTTTCACCCTTACTTTTTTTTTTTTTTCCAGAATAAAATTTTTTCAGGTTTTGCCGTTCCATCACTNGAAAAACAGTGGAAGTGATGCTGGGAAAAGAACTTGGAAGACCTCTTAAAATAGAGAAATGGAAATTAGCAGATTGAAACCAGGAGAGGATTAAGAGGAAAAGCTAAACTAGTCCAGTGTTTCAAAAGATGAAAAAACCAAACCAAACCAAACAACCCACAGTGTTTTGTTGTTCTGCTTTTACCAGGAATCTTTCACCCTTACTTTTTTTTTTTTTTTCCAGAATAGAAGATCTGCAGGTGTTGCAGGTCCAGTACTGCCATACAAAGCATGCTCCATGCTACTATCCATCTTCCTAAGGCCATGCAGGCACCAAAGGCTGCTTCTGCTCCATTATTTTTGCTTAGTGAGGTGAGACTGTTTGCAGAGCAAGTATAAACACTTTGCTATTTTTATTTGCCAGCTTGGGGGAAAAAAAAAAAAAGGTCGATTTTTCTTATCTGGATTGGTTTGGGTCTGTTTTGCAGAAGTATTTCTAGAAATAATTCCTTTAAATTTTTTTTTTTCCTGCTATTCTGGTTTCTACCCCTCCGTCGCTGTCCCTGAGCTCAGGCACAGTGACAGTGACACGAATGTGCAGTGTCTTTGGCCCTGACAGTTAGAACAACACGTTTTTGACCTAATGCATTTCCCCAGCCAAGATCAATGAAGAAGAAGGACAAAAGATAAGCATTTGTGTCTATAAATGTACGGGAATGTTTTCTCATATGTCAGTAAATGCAGCTTTGGTGAGAACTTTGTACTGCTCACGAGGTATAGGACAAGCACACAGCAAGTTATTAAAATGACCTTATTTTTGCAGTGGTGAATGATGATGTTCATACAAAATCAGTGCATCAGCAACAGGATTCCCAGTGTGGAAGACAATAATATTTTTAGCAACTAGGTAAAACAGTGCTAACATTTTTAGGAGGGAATTAACAATAGAAAAAACAATGGGGATAAATGTGGGAGGGAGAGGCTGGAACTTCTGTATTTCTAGGATCCCCAGGGTGTACTTCAACTTCTTGAGCACAAATTATTCTAAATCTTCAAGTCTCCGCTATTTGCATGCCTGGTTTTTAAACTTCACCAAATAATTACTTTTAGGCTGACAGTTTTCTTCTTTTCTTCTGCCTTGGCCAGCGCAAGGGAGGCAGGATCAGCCCAGACCGCAGCCCCACGTGGAGAGTGTCCTCTGCCCTGTCTGTGTTGGAAAGGGTGGCCCTCGGTGAGGAAAGGTGTAAGGTACGGACCCCTCAACTCCTGACCCCCCTGAGCATGCACTGGAGCACCTGTGCCAGGCCAGGGATGCTGTGATTGCTGTCTGGGAGCAAATCTGACTCATCCCCAATGCGTTTGACTTGCTGTCTGCGCGTGGCTATTTTGGATTTTTCGGATGTGATTGCAGCAACTTGAGTGCAGCTGTCTTGAGTGAAACCCTCGCCCAGTTGCTCTTGCTTTGCATTGAGGGTTCATTCACCATCGCAAACTTGCTCATGGCTTTGGGGAAGCCGGCGCAGCTCAGTGTGCTCGTGGCGATGTGGTTCGTCCCATTTCCCTGCTGCTGTGGAGCAGGTGGTCAATCTCTTACCTGTTTCTGTGCTCCTCCATCATCCACAAAATGAACAGAATGGTACCTATGTGCCTTCGTAGGGGCAGAAAGGCTTAGGAAAGCTCTAATTTCTAGTGGGCTGTTTAGGTTGGGCTGCGCAGGCATCTGGAATATTGTGTCCAGTTCTGGGCCCCTCAGTTCCAGAAGGACAGGGAACTGCTGGAGAGAGTCCAGCGCAGAGCAACAAAGATGATGAAGGGAGTGGAGCATCTCCCGTGTGAGGAAAGGCTGAGGGAGCTGGGGCTCTTGAGCTTGGAGGAGACTGAGAGGTGACCTCATTAATGGTTATAAATATGTAAAGGATGAGTGTCACGAGGATGGAGCCAGGCTCTTCTTGGTGACAACCAATGATAGGACAAGAGGCAGTGGGTACAAACTGGAACACAGGAGGTTCCATTTAAATTTGAGCAGAAAATTCTTCACTCTGAGGGTGCCAGAACCTGGACCAGGCTGCCCAGGGAAATTGTGGACTCTCCTTCTCTGCAGACATTCAAAACCCACCTGGACACCTAACCTGTGTAACCTCATCTGGGTGTTCCTGTTCTGGTGAGGGGGATTGGACTGGATGATCTTTCGAGGTCCCTTCCAATCCCTGACATTCTGTGATTCAGGCTGTGCTGGTGGCACAGCCAGGGAGGCAACACCCCAGGCGGGTTCAGAGCATCCAAATGAGACATGTAAAGTAGACGGTGTGAGCGTTTGCCACCCGGGCAGGCTCCGGTGCCTTCACAGTGCTCACTTCAGCCGGGTCTGTTAGCTCAGAGCTCGTAATGGGGTCTGGACCAGAGGGAACCCCCAGTGAGAGGTCGCAACTGGTGTTACCCAAGTGCTGCTGTGGCATCCCCAGTAAGATACAGTGATTGCATGGACCACGGTGCGTAACTGAGCTGAACATGTGGCAGGTGGTTTTCTGGTGGTGCCTGCAGGTTAGAAGCATGTAAAAAAAAAACCAAAAAAACGTTAAAGTGAATAGCAGCACATACGGTGATGGAGAGTCCCAACAGCAAGGGTAGATGGGTGTTCAGTTTTGTTTATTATTTTCTCAAGGCAATAAGGAAAACAGGACACAGACTGGCTGCTGACGCATGTTTGGTGACAATGTACAGATTTCATAAAAGCCAGATGCCATCAGTGGCGTTCTGTGGACCAGGGGAGCAGTTCTTCAAAAGCAACTCGGTTTTGATGAGATCTTCTGACGCAGCCATGCCTGCTTGATGTTATCATATCAATAGGAAAGTGACCTGAAATGCTTCAGGTCTATGAGGAAGAGCAACGGTGTGGCACCGGGTCCCTGCTCCGGGAGGACAGACGTGCTGCCTTTGTCACGGCTCACCGTGAGCCCGAGGCTGGAGCGGGGGGAACGGTCTACCGGGGGGGCGCTGCCGTCGTCCACAGGGCCAGCCCGGCCCCGCGGCTCCTCGGCTCATTCAGTCACGTTTCCGCGGCCAAGCGCACCCGGCGGGGCCCGGGACGCGGGTCCCGATGGGTCGCGGAGCGTCTCCGGGGGCGCGGCGGGAGCGCGGGGCCCCCGCCGCGGGGCAGCTCCGCCCCCCGCACCGATTGGCCGTGACCGAGCTCCGCTTTGCATATTTACCAGCCTTGCGCCAATCGGGGCGCGGGGGCGGCCGCCTCATTAGCATATGCACCTCGGCGCTGGGCGCAGAGCCGCAGCCGCCGCCGCTCGCAGCGACCGAGGGCCGGGAGGGGTGGGCGGGCGCCGCGGGCAGCCTCGCCG
>VWYH01005698.1:731629-785181 GCA_013399365.1 Pampusana beccarii
TTTTTTTTTTAAATACATTTTTCTGCCAGCCGGTGGCGGGGCTCGGTGCGCGGAGAGCGGAGAGCGGCAGGCCGAGCCGAGCCGAGCCCAGCCGGAGGAGGCTGCCGGCGCTCGGCGATGCGGTGCCTCGCTCTGCTCGGCCTCGTCGCCTGGGGCCTGGGGAGCTGGGCCGGGCCCAGCGGCGGAGCGTCCCCCCCGCCCTGCCCGGCCTCCTGCAGCTGCGACGGCGACCGCGGCGTGGACTGCTCCGGGCGGGGGCTGGCGGCCGTGCCCCCGGGACTCAGCGCCTTCACGCACGCCCTGTGAGTCGGGGCGGGGGGCGGGCAGGTAGCCGCGGTGGGGATGGCGGGGGGGGCGGGTGCTTTGTCCCTTCTCTGTTGAAGGAACACCTCGGTAGTGGCGTGTTTATGTGCTGGCGCTGTGGGTGTAACGCGGCCGCCGCGCTCCCCGCCGGCTCGTCCCCCGGGGGTGGCCTGCGGGCAGCGGCGGGGCCCGGCCCCGGCGGGGCAGGTGAGGGCGGCGGGGGCCTGAGGCGCCACCTGGGGCCCGGCCGCCTCTCCCCCGCTGCTCGGAACCCCCCGGCGGCGGAGGCCGGGCAGACCCCTCCGAGCGCCCGAAGGGATCGGCCTCAGGGGTTTAAAAGGCCGGGAGGGGAGGTGGGGGGAGCTGCCGGGGTCCTGTGGCCCCTGTGGGAGCGAGACGGGACATCCCGGTGGGTTTGGGGGGGTCCCGGTGCCGTCCTGAGGCGGGGGGGCCGCCGCCCGCACATGGGTGCGCGATCTGCTGGCACTAAAGCGCCTTTTCCTGCATTCTGAAGCACCTTTCTCTTCAGTTTTCCTCAGAAACCGGTTCCCAGGCTAGCCGATCTTCTCCCAAAAGTCGAGGCGTTTTCGGTCTGCAGTTTGCTTTAATCCGGTTAAATAAGGGTGCCTTCCCTTCTACGAATCTTCTCTTATGGGATGCACAGCTGAACCTTGAGTAAAACCGACGCAAACAAGACTCGGGAGCTTTGTAAAGTTTTGCTTGTGGATGGAGGAAAAGAGAAACCCTCAAACCAGTTTCTCCGGTGTCCTATGACACCATAAACCAGGCACAAACTGGTGGATCTTGTGTTGAGCTTTGGTATATTTTTATAATATAACTTTAGTTGAGGAATGAAGAATCTCTTCTGTAGAGGCATGAGCGAAGAGGGATTTGCAGCTTTCAACATGGTAGTTTTGCGAATCCACAAACCTGTTAAGTTTCACAATAAAACCTGTCAGTCTTGCCCCGCTTCTCAGCGAAGGTTTCTCAGGCTGGAGCGAGGTCTCGCATGGGCCAGCGGTCAGGTCTGCTGTTATTAAAGCTTCGCTGCTTTTACAACGTGCAGCACAGAGCGTGCTACAGCAAATTACGGCGCGTGGTTTCAGGTCGGTTCTGAACTGCTGCGTTGTCAAAATGCAGTAGTAGTGTATGCCTCTGAAAATGTCACTTTTTATTTTTCCGCCCCTCTTTGTTTGCCTACACATACTTAATATGCAAAGGGAGTGTGATTCTTAGTTACTGGAGGTTTTGTTTACTGAGCAGGTTTCCAGTTTCTCGTACCTGTTTGCGCTTTTTTTTTTTCTTCCTTTAAATTGTTCAAGCTGGGTGGAGAAAGATTACTGGGCCTTTTGCTTGTATGGTACTTGATGAATGGCAAAAGTTACAGGTCTTGGTTGCTACCTGTGCTTCAACATTTTCTTCCTTTTTGTGCTCATATGGTGTAGCAGGAGCTGACTTTGTGGTGGTTTTTCTGTGTCAGAAACAGTGGTTTGTGAGCATTTTGGGTAGGGAATCATGATCTGCCATTGTGAAGCCCCGGACTTGCTGGTAAACTGCCTTCTCTTTCCTTCACAGATAAAATAGGGACATTACCTAATTTCATAAAGTACTTGAAGCCTATCTGATAAAAGCCACGCTTAGGTGCGAGGTTTTATGGCTACTACGTTGTCTGGCTGTCTTGCAAAACAGGCTCGGTACATCCCTGCGTGTCTGCAACCTGGCATTCGTTGTCTTACGGGTACAAGTTGTCACAGCCAACACCCATTAAAGATAAGGTTGCCAAAGAGTTTCAGTTTTTAAGTTCCTCCTTTCTGTGCAGGTAAATTTCCAAAAGCTGATTTAAGGCTCACAGCAAAAGCGAGAGGAGACCTGCACACGTGTCAGCGTGTTTTGGGATGAGTCTGTGTTGCTGTTGGTTTTGCGTTCTGGAGCAGAAACTTTTGACTATCTCATTCTGTGGCAGTGAAGGATACTCTTGGTCCCCATTTGTTTTTAGTTCCTGTTTCCTTATTTGCAGAAGGAAAAAGAATAGGTGACTTCTTGGCACTGCAGCGTTTGAATGGTCTCTGTTGTAGCCAGGCTGCTGGAGGTTTAGGGTATGTAAAAAACAGTTTTGTAAGCAATAGAAAACTAATTTCTGACCTGCTTGGGCTGCACAATGTATAGTTTTGCCAGAGAAGCTGAGTTGGCTTGTGTGAAGGAAAAAAAAGAAAATGAAATCAGACCCCCTAGCTGACATGTTTGTGTCATGGCAAAGCATCTTAGCTACATGGAGAGAAGAAATCTTTTCTTTTTTTTATGCTTCGTGTCAGGCAGCATAACGATGCCAGGAAATCCCCTTAGCATTGCTACGGGGCTTTTTTTGATTATAGCCATAGCAGCAGAGACTCTGTAGCGTAGAGATGGCTGAGAAAGTGTTACAAGCGCGATGATCTGCGATACTAAAGGAAAGTAGTGCCTGCGTTTTTGCTTTGGCCAGGAGAAAGCAACTGAAGAAAAGTTGCTCACGAGTAACTCGAGTTGGCAGTGAATGAGCTTCAAGGCAGTTGAGAGCCATGGAAGGGGGTGGGTACTTAATTTTTACTGCTGTTTTCCTGCAGTCTTAATTTCTTTCCATTGATTTTAATAATTTAACATAATTTCCAAGGTGTATTTTTAAAATACAGCCATGTTTCTTGGGCTGCCGTGAATGGCCAGGCAGTGATTTCTGTAGAGTCTCAAGAGTGTATCCTTTCAGGTTCCACTTCTCTTTACTTACCTTTCTTCAGCTCTTGACTGATCTGCTCATTCCTTGCTTACTGTAGTGATTAGAAAGTTCCTCCAAACACAGCAGATTTATTTTTTTTTGTGGAACATGCATTGAATAGACACTCCGTTGCATTCATACTTGGCTAAACATATTGTAACATAATGCTGGGGTGCAAGGAGAGGATAGCAAAGGGGTTATATAGTTACTGAAATACGGTGTGATCACGCGAAGGTAGTTGCATCAGACCGAGCAGCTTGGAAAGACCGAGTATCTGCTCATTACTTTTGAGTCATCAGTGCACTTTGAGAGATGGAATTTGAATAAAGAAAGGTGGGTACGTCGTCCCAACCGCAGTCACCTTGGTGAGGAGGTTGTTTTTTGGAGTGCTGGGAAAAGAGAGAGGTGGCAGCACTAGATCCGGACTCTCGGAGGGGATGGAGGGGATGGGCTGGATGGGAAGGAACGCTGAGCGAGTCAGGAGGGCACAACCAGCGATAATTACTTGATACTTTTACTGTAGGCGGCCATTTGTTCTGTATAATTTAGGTAGGTGTTTATGTAACTCTTAATTACCAGCTGCCTGTTTTTCTGTTTATGAAGGTTGTGATTTTGCTTTGTTGCAAAATAACTGTCGTCTAGCAAGCTGAGGTGCCTGTGCAAGAATGTGAAGATGTTGTTTGTTTGGGCTTTTTAATCAACGCAGTACGCTCCTGATCTTTGCTGTGATATTTCATGTGCTAGAAAACATCCATGTTAGTGGAAGAAAGTTACGGTAGGGCATACTTGTACTTGTGGTTCTCAGGAGTATCAGTTTGAGAATTCAAATTCCAGTTTCGGGGGTTTAAATGCTTGTCTGAGTCTTGTGCAGGAGATGAAAACCAGATAATTCTAGATAATGACTTTGGAGAAATCTTACGTGGGCCTGGCTGTTTTTTAGGGGCTTGCCTGACAACCATGAGGAATGTAATCCCTTCTCACTGCCTGCTATTATATTTTGGGCACTTGAAATACGAAAACAGCACAGATAATTTTCCTTCTAGTGCTTCTTGCTTGTATTCTCCGGGAATGACAGGAGTCCCTTGCTTTAATTTTACTTCCTTCTAGTTGTGAAAGAAGGGCTTGCGAGCCCTGGCTGCCCTAGAGAACAGACGGTCAGGATGAAACCATCATTGTGGTTTTTTGTTTTTTATTACTCATTTAACCTTATGCTGTCTGTCTTCTGCTGTGCTGTGTTGTGCTCTAGCTTTATAAGATCAAAATGTGGCAGTTGAAGAGGTTCCTTTTTTACTTGTTCCATACCCCAGGTTGCTTCAGCAGCTGCAGAGAGTTAATTATCGTATTTTCAGTGTGCAGACGATCTGGAAGTACCTACACCGTCTCACACTTGAGTACCAGTTAGATTTTTTATGCATAAATGGCAAATTGATGTGGTTCTATTTGGGTTCAGCAGAGCTTGCGCGTTTCTGTTTGCCTTTTCATCTGGCACTTTGATTATTTTTTTTGTCGGATGGCGGTGAAATACAGCAGGTAGATGTGAGATGTCGTCTCCTCATCCGTCCGGTACCAACACGCAGATCTTGAGCATCCCGCCGTGGGCAGATAAGCACAGCAAGGACCTGGCTGAGGGCTTGTGAATGCTGTCTAGCAGAGTTGTTATGGTGAAGAGTAAGGATGTCCAGACATGACCTTGACTCTGGAAAATGTAGCATAATTGCAGTCCTCCTGAGATAGAAAAGCCTTATCTAATTAGAGGTTTGAAGGTTTTACAGTTACGCCGTTGAGTTTTTCGCTTGCCTGTGCCATATGGTGGTGATGTGGTGGCGAGTAATAAAAAGCGTATTCTCGCTTTTAAAAAGCATGCTTTCCATACTTCTTTTGGAAAGATGTGGTCATGTCGTTTTAATAGGAATATTCCTATTAGTTGGCAGGGGTGTTGTTATATTTGTACAGGCCTGTGAAATCCCAGGGGCGGCGGGGGGGACTCGAGTTTCTGGTGGCTGGACCAGAGCCCAGTGGCTCCAGTGACGGCCTCTCCAGCAGATTTCACCCAAGGACTGGAGTCTTGGTGATTCATTTTAAAGTAAAAAAAAGAAAAAAAAAAAGTAGACGCTCTTAGTGCACAGAAAAGTGAAGTTGTTGTTTCAAAGTTTGTTAAATATTTTTTACCCTTTTGGTGTTCTCTGTCACCAGGAAATTTGGTGTTTTCCTCTTTTCCTTTTTTTTTTCCTGCCCCCCAAACCCCCATGCCCTGCCACAGCACATAATTTGTCAGGTATTTGGCGTTTATTTTGTACATCGAGCTCATTTGTATCAGCAATATGTCATTTCTGGTTTGATGCTGACTGCCAGAGACTCCTAAGTGTGACTTTGGGGAATAAATACTGAGATAAGGCTGCAGCGTGGAAAAAAGTTGGACTTTAGTGTAAGCGAGTTTATGCTGGTAAATAATTACCTTTTCAGTTCTCGAGAGGAATTTACTAGTAACTATCTGCTCGAGACGGAAAATATGGAAGCTGTAATATAAGGGCTGAAAAACAAAACAAAACCCAAAGAAACCTCCTCCGCAAGGATCTTTATTTGTTTTGTATTCTACATCTAAGCCAGCAATTTTTGCAGAACACAAGCTCTTATTTACTCGGAGAAAATTACTGGCCTAGATTTTGGAAGGGCTGAGCACCCATCTCTCATTTTAGAGGGCACGGGAGGGACTGCGAATATCAGAGACCCTCCTCTTGTCCACTCCAGTGCTTTTCCTATAAGCTCGTTCCTAAAGATGGTTCCTGTTGTGTGGAATGGGCAGGAGCCGACGTTGTGTTTATGTTCAGGAGGGTTTGCCAACAAACTCAGGTTTGCCTGTTCCTTGTTTTGCAAACAAGCAAGGGAGTGGATGGGGCTGGTCAGCTGCAGCGCGGCCGCATGGGACTCCATGGCCAGCACTTATTCTATTAAGGGATGAATGTGTTTCAGGCAGCAGCTCCGCGCTGCCAAGTTGTGGTTTTGGGGTTCTTTACGGAAGAAGCAGAAAGTAAAAAATAGCTTGAGGAAGAATTCAAGATCTGTGTGATCCTAGAAATAGGAGACAAAGGTGGGAGGGGGTACGTAAGAGAGGATAAGAGGAGAAGAAGCCATTCCTATTTGAAGAAACCTGTAAACTGAGGCAACAGAGTTTTAAATGTTACGAACCTATGCTAACAGAGGTATCACCGGCATTTCATGGCTTAGATGTCCCTGGCCATCCTCCCCACCTGGTAAACTCACCATCTGCTGCAGCAGCGACCCAGGATTTTGCTCCAGGGAAGTAAATACCCTTCCGTAGCTTTTCATACCCGCCTTGCAGGTACAGCTGCAGCTTTCTGATAAGATGTTCTCCAACTTTGGTCTGAAGAGAGATTTCTGGTCATGTGCCGTTGGTTCTTGCTGTTCTCCCACCGCCAGCTCGCCCTGCACGACGCTTTTGGGAAGGTGGAGGCAGCTGTGACGTTCCCTTTGCTGACAGATGGGCACCCGCTCCCCTGGATGCAAAATTACATGTGGCCATGGCTGTGACAGAACAGGAAAGTCTTGGTGTTAATATATAAATACTGTCCTCCCTATAAACATGTTTACAAGCCCTTTTTTTTTTTTTTTTTCTTCCCCCAGAATCAGGCCCAGATTTATTCAATGTTGTGTTCCAAGTAGGGTTGGTATTTCCAAATCAGAACGTTTAAGCATTAGATGTATGGGTGCCTGGAAAGCATAATGAAATCACGCAGAAATGGCATGTGATCTACCTGGCAAAACAGTTGACCTTTTTGCTTTTTTTTTTTTTTTAAAGAGTGCTGAGTTACTGCAGCTGTCAGTGAGTTTCACTGAAGTTGAAAGTTTCCAATATTTTCAAATCGTATGTCATTTATTTTAAAATACATAGCTGGAATAGCAGAATGCGTTTTATTTTACTGTTGAATGATTTAACTGTTACAGAATTTTGACAAGGTCAGAACTTTCCACTTCCCAGAAACATACTATTGTCACTGAATGATTAGGGGAAATATGTATTTCAGTTTTGCCCTGAATTTGAAGGCACATTCTCCATACAGCCAGTCAGCTTACATTATTAATGATATACATCTTTTACAAAACAACAGAGGACTGCAGTGATCTCAGCAATAACAGTTTAAAGTAGGTGTCTGAAAACTGTCGTTGGATTGGAGTATATAACAGCAAACTGATGGCATTATATGTAATGTCAGGCAGCGTGATAACATGTTTTTAAAAATAGCTATTTTTGAGCAGGTGATGTCGAAATGTATTCCCTGGTGGACTGGGGTCTGACATTTGTGAAGGATGTCTTTGTTTTTGGAAAGTAAGAATATCACTTCATGAATTTCTATTGGCCTTGTTTTCCTGGTGTGTTTTTTTTAAATATTTGCTGTTTATCCTTACTGAGTTATAGGAAAGTAATTTTTTTCCTTAGGTGGCCTGTTTCAGTCATACAGTGTGTTTTGGAGTTAATAAAACTTTGTTGGCTAAGCTTTGGACATTATTTTTTTAAAACCTGTTAAGCATATTATTCAATATGTCTTGTTTAATTCGATGTGTTCTCCAGGGAATGACAGTCTTCATAGCATGGCAGAAATAAGAATTAATTCCTTAGGCTTCCCTTGTATGCTTTTTGCATTTCTGTGTGATGAGTACAATTCAGTAAGGAAATGTGTAAAGTATTGTTCTTCTCTTCCACATGCTCACTACATTTTTCACTATTGAGTAAGGTTTCTTGTGTTTCTCAAGTGATAGCAGTTTAAAACATTTAAAATGTAGCCAGATGTTTGTTGGTATAACTGAAGCATTTAAGGTGTGTTGCTGAAATTTTATGCTCTGTGTGCTCAGTGTTGGTTCTTTTTGCTGTCGATGTTGTTCAAATCTAATATTGATAAATACACGTTATTAAAAGTCTTGTTTTATAACTTTATTGCTTGTAGGTAATTCAGATGATGGTTGATGGTTTTTGACAGCTCAGCCTGGAGATTTTGGCACAATGAAGATGCAGTTTTAGCCTGAACTCTTTTTTTTGTATTTTTTTTTTAATCTGAAGTTAAGAAAATATTGAAGTCAATTATTTTCTTCACGGGTAGGAAAACTATCGTAAAGCTTACGAACTCAGTTACTATATATGTTTTTAAAGGTGATAAACTCCTATAAGACTTGCATTTAAATGCAGGAGGAGGCTCAAACCACCAACATAATCTGGAGTAAGGGATAGAAGTCAGGCAGAATGTGCTGTCTTTGGGGCAGAAAAAAAAAGATTATTTTTTTTTCTTTCTAAAGAGGCCAAGTGCTAGTTCTTTAGGAAAAGATGAAGAAAAATCCGAAGTCAGGTGAAGCTGAGAGCACCCTGAGAAGTCAGGCCATTTTTTAATGTTTAAAAATAAAGTGATGTATGTGCTCCTTTTCTCTCCCCGGCCAATCCTGGAGGAATGCGAGGTCTTGCAAAGGCTTTTTATCACCCTACAATTTTTTGAGCCAAGTGTGTTTGGATTTTTTAAATGGTACACAATTAGCAGTGAATCATAAATGGATGTGCAATTTCAGAGGTATGCAGGGGAGGCCTAAACCTGTTTAATTTAGCTTAATAATGCAGTTGTGTATTTTATAACCTTGTCCTGCGAAAATGTGTTTTTGTTTGGGAGTTTTCCCATTACCTTCTTGACATCTGCATGGTTACAGATGAATAGCCTGACCCGGTGCCCCGGTGGGGAGATCGGCGTGGCCGAGCTTTCAATAGGCATGTCGCTGACAAAGGGAACATATGGAATATCTCATTCCCGTCTTTGCAAGCCCTGTACGGGGCTGGAAGGGCAGAGGGATCGGGGGCTTCAGACTTCACGGTAGATTGGTGGGGGAGTCGCGGGGTTTGCTGTGAGCCGTCAAGATGCTCTTGCTGAAGGTGACGGAGTTTGCGTGGCGCTGTGTTTTGCTGTGGGACCAGGAACCCAGGCGTAGAACAAAGAATCACAGAATGGTTTGGGTTGGAAGGGACCTTCAAAGCTCACCCAGTGCCCCCCCTGCCATGAGCAGGGACATCTTCACCAGCTCAGGTTGCTCAGAGCCCCTCCAGGCTGGTCTGGGATGGCTCCAGGGATGGGGCATCCACCACCTCTCTGGGCAACCTGGGACAGTGTTTCACCACCCTCCTTGTAAAAAATTCCCTTCTCACGTCTAGCCTGAAGTTCCCCCCTTTTAGTTTAAAACCATCACCCCTTGCCATTCATTCAGCCCCATTCTGACGTTGGAATATTATTAATGTGGCCTTGCAGCAGAGTTCACAGTGGTCGCGTTTCATTCTTCCCAATAAGTGATACCAGGCTAGGGTTTTTCTGAGCTGTGGTGGTTGGTATTTGGTGTTCAGTAGATGCAGGAGAAGTGAATGTAGATGTGAGGGTCCCACTGGAACGTGCCTTGGGGCCTGTGTCCCCCTACACCTGTTAGTGCCCTTTCAAAGCACAGAATGGGACTGGCTGTTCCCTGTCATCCACACAGGACACCACAGTGTGTTTGCTTGGAAAGTGAGACTTTATTTCTCCTGCACTTGGGGCTTTGGGGTTGTGGCAGGAAAGCAGGGATGGTTTGCTCCTCTTGGAGGAGAAGATGGTGCAAGTCAGGAGAGGACATCTGGGCAAGCTTGCTGCTCCGTGTCTGTTCAAAGGACCTGGTGGTGTCTGCTTCAATCCTTTCCTTACTAAAATTACGTGTGAGGGGTGTCCTGGCTGATGTTTATAAAATTCCGTATCATATGTTCTTAAAAATAACTCTTACTTGGGAAGCTCCCTTGCTGTTTTTCTAAATGCTGATCTGTAAGCGTAGCAGATGTAGTTGATTCATCTGGAAAAGTGAAGGGACACTGAAACCTGTGGGTTTGCTGCACAGGTCTCTCTCCTTGGGGCAGTGGGTCTTTCTGGGTGGAAACCTGTCTGGTGTTCTTCACTGGCCAGAACTGCTGGATCCGGCCTTGGCTTAATTCTTATATGTAAAAGCTGTGAAGGTGCCGTGGTTGAAAGCCCAAAAGTGTCTTGGGTTTTTAAGTAGGGGAAACCTTGTCTGGACTGGGAAATGTGCTTGTAGCTCTTTCAGCCGATCTCTGAGCCCTTGAACTGACTGAAGGGAGCCCCACGCTGTTTGGAAGGTGGACATGCTTAGGCCCAGACTTAGAGGTTCTTTGAGGGGATTTTGCAAAGCCACCACCAGCAGCAACCTGCGAACTCCTCCTTGTTCATCTTTTAGGGGCAATTTCACCCTGCCCTGGTGAGGCACTAAGTGCTCACCCTGCTGTGTTTCTTCTGGGTGTCTCCTTGGGCTCTTGTTGGTCTTCATGGAATTATGGGGGAGAGCTGAGCTGGGGACACAAAATGTCATGGTCCTGGGTAAGGGGCTCTGCCCTGAAAACGTAGCTACTAGTGGTTTGGACCTGGACAGGCTTCTGCCATTTGGTAGTTTACTGCTGTTGGTTTTAATGCTTGAGTTTAAAAAAAAAAAAAAAAAAAAGTATGTGCTAATATTGACCAAACTGTTAATATTTTACAGAACCAGTGTGAGTCTTGCTAGGGGTAGAAAATCCATTTCTTTTCCAAGGGCAAATCTGCTGGCTCTGTGCTAAGCGTTTAGTGGAGGCATCAAATCTCTTCAGTGTCCAGGTCAATCAATCATTTATTTAGAATTGACTTGCTCTTGCTTGACATCTCATTTTCAAAAAATTTCAGCTAGTTTGTTTACATGTTTTTATTTATTTATTTTTAAACCTGCTTCCTGCAAAGACAGCTCTCCAGTTTCCAGACCAAAAATATACAATATCTTGATGTTTAGGAGTTTTAAGCACGGTTTTGATTTGTTTTGAGGATAACAAATGGCAGATGTTTGTTGCTTCAGCAGAAGCTTCTGCAATTGTGCAGCAAGGCCAGTTTTCCTCCTTAAGATAAACCCTTTTTCAACTCTCTTGAGTGCTTGTGCCCATCAAATAAATTAAAATGTGTTCAAAAGAGAATGCTATTGTTTAAACAATAATATATCAGAAATCCTGCTTAAGAGTAGGAGTGCTTGTATTGTCATTGTCTCTTCACTTACCTCAGATTTTTTTTCCCTAATAACTTACTGTGTCAATGGGAGAAATTCTGTAATGTACATCAGATCGATGCGTGTTTCCAAATACCCTGGATATTTACTTTGTCAAATATATTCCCCATTTCCTTCAAGCAAATATTAGTCATGGCAAGGGAGTCACCTACGTGGAGCTGGATCTGTTGAATGGCTAAACAAGCAACAGATACTATTCTGAACTTCAGCTGACTTTTTAAAATATGAGTTTGTGTCTTTTCTTCCTGCCCTGTTTGTGTATTACAGCATCACTGAGGAGTTACCCTGTTCCAGAGTACTTCTCTTCAGCAGGTGCTAGTTAAACATCGGATTTCGCTGATAGCTCCTGTGTGATCAGTCTCAGGTTTTTCACAGTTTTGAGGTACTGGGGAAACTAAGGATTCTACATGATGTTTATAGCATATGTACTTATTTAAAACAAACAAACAAACAAAACACACTTCTTTGAAAAGGTGATAAATTAGTAGCCATTGTGCTGTTATGAAGAAAAAGGGCTACAAGTATGTAGTGCCTATAACCACTCATCTCATGCACTACGTTGTAATTGTTGGTGCCCTTCTTAAATTACTATGTCAAATTGAAAAGCAGCTTCTGGCTTTAAGAGAACAGGTGAATCACGGTGTGAATCAACAGTGAAAACGCAGAGGTATTTTTACATGTGACCATTTTCAGTGTCATAAAAGCCCTTTGCACCTCTGATTTAAAGGAAAAAAAGCCATTGAGGGGTAGGATCCTTTGGTAAAGGAGATGGAAGGGTTCTCACAACAGAACAGCGCCAGCAGATGCTGCTTTTGAGGCTGATGGCAGATCCCTTAATGCGTATCTAGATTATTGGCAAAGCCTTAAGGTCTGTCTATGTTGCACATTTTGTTCTTTCCTTTTGGAGCCCAAACACACAAGCATGGCCTTAAAAGGGATTGCTTCTTAACCGGTCTTCATGGTGCAGTCTCTTCTTGGTTTCGATCTCCCTGAAGTGCATACGATGTTAGAAATCGCTTTATATTTTGCTTTATGTTTTTAAAAACAGCACATAGTTTATTTTCATGGAATATAGCAGATCATCCAAGAAGCTTCAAGTAACAACCAAATGTGTGTGATATAAAAAACCATCTTGTCCGCATTGCTGGTGTCTTGGAAAAGGCTCTTTCCCCCAGATACACAACTCAGGAGGAGGAGATTCTGTTACAGCTTTTCTTCACCAGCTTTTCAGGGTTGTGCAAATGACTTTCATTAAGTTTTCACACAATAGCCCAAGGCTTTTGAGGAAGGACTAGACTAGAAACTCATCGCACTTATTCCATATGTTGCGTTCATTTAGACAAGGAAGTTTCCAAAACACCGTGGCAGTTGGAGCACAAGAGGCATCTTGAACAGTGAAAATCGTGGTCATATTTTAAGCATTTTTAGCTGTTAAAAAGATACTATCTGTGGAGAGATTAATGAGCAATAAGTGAACTATGTTGGATCCAGGCTTGCAGAATGCAGTTTAACTGCTTTAGGTTTCAGCACACACATTTAATTACTGGGTTACTGAAGGTTTTCTCCGCTGTGGGGGGGACGCACGTGTGTGGATGGGAAACACGAACATTTATACAAAGAACCATGAATCAAGTTTGGGGATATACTGCCTTCGTGTTGCCTAAACAATCCCACTTTAGATTTAATCCCTGCCTTAATTTCCTTTCAAGAAGACCATAGATAGGTCTTGCTGTCGCTTACACTCGATTACTTCAATGTTCTCTTCCCCTATGTGATTTAACATGCACAAGCTTAATTATTCTTTTCTGGCCTAGGGAGAGGTTTCCTTCCAATAATTACCTTCGCTGCCTTTTCCCCTTCTGCACATTAGTTTGTTTGAAGAAACGTAGTCTCTCGGTAAGCAACTCCAAACAAGGCAGTGCCTGGAGCTGCCTTGGAAATGTAATTTATACCTTTTACGTTGCATGTTAAGCTTCGTTTTGCTGAAACCCAGCGACTAGATGTACTGAATTAGCAAGCTCTGAACATTTCCCCCCTAAGTAAAGGCAGCGCAAAGCACCAGTTTACACTGCGCTTCGATGCTGTAGTGGGGTGATACAGGTAAAAAGGGCATTTCAGTTAGCAAATAACATCCATTAATTCAACCTTTTCTTTTTACCAGCAGCTGTTGTTTAGTCATACACTATTTAAATGTCAAAAGAGAATGACTCCTTATGAGATGAACATGATGCAATGCTGCCAGACTGATTGCTCCTCTGATAGCAAAGAAATTACATATTTAATCTCGTGGAGATTTCTCAGGGTTATATCCTTCGGATTGCTTCTCATGCTGCCCTCCCTAATATATAGTATGGAGGAAAAGAAAACACGAATAACGATGAACAACAGGAATAAAGCACATAAATTCTTTGTTAAAATCTTTTTTGTTTTAACTTGGTGGTAGAATGGAGGTATAACTGCTGATTTCTCGGAATGGGTGCTACAGAATTAGTTTGGAAAGCTTTGTCTTCTGCAATTTATATTAATCTGTAGTTATACGAAATACAATCTGATACGTCAGAGGGATGGGGATGCTTCCTCTCGACCATGTTTACCGTAAATAGTCCTTACATTATTGTAACTATTTTGTGGTAAATATAATGAAAAGTAGGAAAAGGTTCCATTTGTCTTGGACCTCTGAACATCTAGTGCTCTTATTAAAATGGAATGATTATTTAATTCTACTATGAATTACACACTAAGTAAGTATATTTGTGAAATTGACTGTATTCATGTATGTGGAAAAAATAATCTGTTTTGAACTTGACAAAGCTACGTATGTTTTCACATTGCACTGCCTTCTTCACTATATCCTGATGTTTGTTTAAAAACAGATGAAAAGAAATCATGGTCTGAATGTTTTCTCACTTTTTATTTTAAGGTCATCTCTTAAAGCTCTAATCTCTGATCCACTGCAGAATTAGTTGGCCCTCAAGCAGAAGTTAAAATAAATTACTGCGCCTGCTTTATACTTTTCAGATTGGCAGCAAATATAAGATGTGTTGGTATTGTGGGATCTGATGCTGTAATTGCAGAGCACTCCTTCGTTTCTGGTAGCTTAAATATTGGTGTTAAGAGGTGTATTGTTATTAAGAACAAAAAAGGGATATTGTTTACGAGTTTCAATAAAAACTTTTTCACCCTCTCAACTTTCAGGAGGTTAATTTTTATTTTTTTTAATGGTATCTTCACAGTTTTGCTGGTGGTAGGGAAATGGATGTGTTGATGGTTCTAAATGATGAAATGGGTAATGGGAAAACAGGGTGCGAGTAACACTAAGGTGTCCGTATTAGGGACAGGTTTTGAGCTGCATGGCAAGTTTTACTGGCCCCAATTTACTGATTCAGTAAACCCTGTAGTCTTTCAAAGCAAAAGAAACTGGACCTCTTTGAAATAGTGAGAACAAGAAAAACCAGATCTTTTTATTAATGGAGCTTGGGAGGGGTATTTTTTTTGTCCACCTTGCATCCCTTGTAGTTGTCTTCGCTGCAACATAGGTTTATACATCAAAAAGGAATTTACATTGACCAGCGGCCTTTAGGTAAGAGCTGGAGTGTATTTCCTTGCATAGCTATGAAGAAGTAAAATATATGCCCATGTTTGCTGTCTTCGTGCCTTTGTCTCCTTGGCTTCACAAGCCCTATTTTCTTCTTGGAGTTAATCTGTAAAATACACATTGCTGGAAAGATGCGTGTGCTAGAAATACAGGCAGATTACTTGATTGCCTTTCTTGGGTCTCTTGCTTTTCCATCGCACATGCTTTGGATGTGTTTATATAAAAAAATTGATCCTGTGTACATGATTAAACTTGACAAGCCTTAATCTCTGTTGCTAAGAGTGTGGGCTGGAGAGTTAATGTGGTAGGTCTTTGTTTTTCATGTAAATACTTGTAATGTTCTGTTTGCTTTAAGTATGCTGGTTTTTTTCTTGACAGTTTAGTGATTAAAATCTACTCAATTTTAAATAGGTGTAGTCATGTAAATGCTGAGAACAGGGTTAAACTGAAGAGAGAACCTTTTCAAGAAAATTACTAGTAATAAGTACTTCTTTGACCTCTTTTATTGATAATGGCAAGTAGTGGCTATTGGGTTTTCTTGGCTGAGGGTTCCTGTGAAAGGTTTCATTTGCTTGTTATGTACCTTTTCCTTAAAAATTAGAAAATATGCTGTTTTTTTATTGGTCTGTATTCTTGAGTCAGCAATGATAAGTATAATTATTTTTACTCATTAAATGGCAGAATCCCAAAGTCCAGAGCTGTACTGCCAAATCTGGTTAGTACAACTATCCAGTTTGAGATGCGATTCCTAATCAAGTTATACTGGTTGAGTGCCTTTGATGTCTGGACAGTTTTTTGAGGTTTGGGGGTTCTTTGTTTTTTTTGTTTTAAGACCATAGCAGGTTTTAGACTTTTACCAGCACAGTATGAATTTGGGTTGTAGCTGATGCATTGGATGCACTCAGGATGATATTCCGTGCTTGTTTTCAGAATTTAAATGTCTTTTCTTGCTCTTTGCTGTTGGAGAGGAGTCCTTCTTGAACTGGTGTGGTAAATAATCACAGAAATTGTGAATAATACGACAGAACTTGAGAGCAAACTCCTGCTTGGTCGATGTTGAAGCTCCGTCAAGGTCAGTGATACAACATGTTCTGATAAAGGCTTGTGAACAGGCTTTCCAAAAATGTGTGATTGGATTTAAGCCTTCAAAACCAAGTCATGCAGACATTGTGTGTGGGTTGTGTTTTTTTTTTTAAATTTTAGTACAGTTACATCCTATTTTCTTGCAGTAGGAGGAAACAAGAACACCATGTAGGGCAGGTGATAGTCCTGTATTATTTGTTTGGGTCTTAATTCCGTGCTCTAAGGTAAGACTAGAAGAGATTTTGATGTATAATACCTAAATGGGTAGTCTCATTTTTGCAAAGCAAAATCATTTGAGTGCTGCTGCTAGATTACTGTGCCTGAGAGACAAGTTACTTCCTTGACTGTGTGAATACAAATACAAGCAGCTAACTCTTTTGGTATATTTTAAAATAATAATAATAAAAAAAGGTCTAAGCTGATTTATACCCAGTTGCATTTTGCCTTGATGCATGAGGTCTTTATAGCAAATGGTGCTTTTTAAAGAATGCCTGCTGGATAGGTGGGTAGTGTAGAGGAGGATTTGAAACTGTTGCTTTTTTGTGTTCACTCAGATTGGTGTTAGTAATAAAAACGTCTTTGTTCTGTTCTCTCTTCATTTTTTGTGGAGCGGCTGTCACTCGTAAAAAGGCCGTTCTCGTTTTCCCGCAGGAGAGGGAGCGTTTTGGAGGTTACCAGAGCCTCAACCTGTGGTTCTTTGATGTGAAAAAATCCCCTCTGCGAATGATTTCGGTAGTTTTTGGCTTCACCTTCTATTGCTGGGTCGGTCTCCTGCAAGGGAGCCACCCGTGTCCCATGGTCATGGGACAAGGGAGAGAGACCGCGTTGGGTGGTACCCAATGCTGCCCCTGCTCCCTTCACCGCGTGCACTGGTGCCCCACAAAACCCAGTTCACCTGCTGCTCAGACTGGTTTGCAATGGGAAAGGGCTAGACGAATAGGTTTCCCCAAAGCAGCCGGCACCCGCAAGGGTGATATTTCACTGGTGTTTTCATAAAAATGTTTCATTTCCTATTCGTGGCTGGGGAAGGAGTCCTGCTAGACAAGGGCTGCTGTTTGCTCAAATATTGCAAGTTTCTGTAGCATTTCTGTGAAGCAGAGAGTGCCTACACTGCTGAAAACCAGAGGTTAGTCCTCAAATGTCCTGTTTGATATACATTGGCATCGCGTCAGTTTGCTTATAAATAATGGAGTACAGGTTACTGTCAGGTGGACTAAATGCAAGCGGATATTTAGTTGTATGCCAGGCCACTAAACCCAGCAGTGTGTATATATATAATACTCCATCTATCCATCTATCCATCTATCCATCTATCCATCTATCCATCTATCCATCTATCCATCTATCCATCTATCCATCTATCCATCTATCCATCTATCCATCTATCCATCTATCCATCTATCCATCTATCCATCTATCCATCTATCCATCTATCCATCTATCCATCTATCCATCTATCCATCTATCCATCTATCCATCTATCCATCTATCCATCTATCCATCTATCCATCTATCCATCTATCCATCTATCCATCTATCCATCTATCCATCTATCCATCTATCCATCTATCCATCTATCCATCTATCCATCTATCCATCTATCCATCTATCCATCTATCCATCTATCCATCTATCCATCTATCCATCTATCCATCTATCCATCTATCCATCTATCCATCTATCCATCCACACTGTAGCCTTTACAAGCTCCGTTTTTCAGACAATGCCGGTGCGTCAAATGATTTCCCTGCGTTCCGCGGTCCTTTCTCAGCTCTGCTGCAGGATGCCCAGGGATGTTTCATTTTCATCCACACACATTGTTCCACTTGCCTTCGTTTTTTTGGGAGCTGCTGGTCTGCGATGGATTTGGGCGAGCTGTTGCGGTTATACAAGGTTTATGACTGGCCTGTATTTATTTATTTTTTCTTGACGTAGCGAGGGACTTAGAGTGGGCACAGTAAGCTTGAACTTCTTTTTGTTGAGGATAATATTTAAAAGCTAAAATGTAACAGTATTTCGGTTGTGAATGCATGGAAGTTGTGTGTACTGCTTAATGTGTTTCAGAAATCCCTGTTACTTTTCTTCCTTAAATACAAGAAAACAGGCGTGTAATGCCTCATTGAAAGGAGCCTGTAGGGGTGCTTTGTGAGGGTCTTAATTAAGGGCTTTGAAAGACTAAACAAAAGGAAAAAGAAAATGCTACAGGGTTATTGTTATTCCAGCCCATTGGCTCGGGGAGCTGGCCATCCATTGGTGCCTTCTGTCCATTTGGGAGCTGAATGACACTTTTGTTCGTGGTTAACAGAGGTGAAAGAAGCCAATTATTGCCTGTCTTTTCCACAGAGCAGCTGCCGACGGATTTCACTGCAGGCAAATATGGACTTTTCTGCCACAAGGATGGTTGTGATGACAGTTATTTTTGTGGAATTGTATGAAAGAAAACAGATTTTTCTTTTTTTTCTCTCCCCCCACCCCCCTCCCCAGTGACTTGTGTAGATATTTATTGAAAACTACTGTGAATATGCTGGCGTGGAATGGGAATGTGTAAAGGGCTGGATTCCCCACGCTAACAGTGCGATCGCCTTTTTCTCTGGGCATGTGAGAGAGTGAGGTTTTTGGAATTCTTTTTCTCCTCTTATTTTTTTCCTTTGCAGTTGCAGCTAATTTGAACTACAGGGTTTTTCTAATTGGTGTGCAATGGGCATTAACCCTCTGGGTGCCAGCTTGATGCTTTGCGTGTGCTGGTACTGGAGGGACAATCTCTACAGGATAGCAGGAGGTCCTACAGCGACAAAATCAATCTCTGCATGCCATTAAGGACCTCAGAAAGTGTCTCCATGCCTGAAACTTGCTGCCCCTTCTCCCACATCCCTATCGCTTGGTCCAGTGTATCGTAAAAATCTTTTCCCACAGCTCTTGCTTTTATAATTCAAAATTGATTCCTTTCCTTCCCCTTTGGTTGAGCCTCTAAATGTGTGATAAGACTCGGTTGATGAAGAACCGTGTTCGTGGTTTTGGTTCTGGAGAAGTCTCCTCCAGTTTGGGGCAAATTGTGAGTGAGGAGCCACGTCTCAGAGTTGATCCGTCTTAGTTTGTTAGGCTGAAAGACCTCTCGGCATGTTGGCTGCTGTGGTTGTGGTAGGTTGGTTGTGGTGGCCTCTTTGCGTAGCCATCTGAATCTGCGTTTAGGCGTAGTTCAGAATAATAGTAGTAAAGAAAGAAAAGAAAAAGGCGGTGTTCCTCATCTTAGGTGGCTTTCTGCTGCTGGTGAAAACGGAGTTTGCCTTTTGTCCCCTGACCTTTGGCCATGAGGACATTCGTCCTTCATCTCGCAGTGCATACAGACGAGTTTTTGTGCTTTCAGTTGGTTTCTCTTCATCCAGGCTGACTGTTTTCCCTTACAGATTTTTTACTCGGTGGCTCGTCACCTGCAGATGCAACCGTTCCTGCCTGTTCTGCTGTATTGCCAACCCACACTCACCCAAATTAGTCATGTCCCCCTTGAACTTAGCACGGCACAGGCAACCTCTTGAACCTAGAACTAGTCTGTCCTTTCTTAGAGAAGCAGTTGGTGGCCAAATTTGGAAAGCAATGGAGTAATGACTTTATTTTTGTTTCATGTTTTGGTTTTTGTTTGGTTGGTTTTTGTTTTGTGGTGGTTTTTTTGGTTTGTTTTTTTGTTTTTTCCTGCCCAAATGCCCATAGCACTAGCTAGTTTATTACTGCAGGCTTTAGGAGAAAAAAACCCTACTGTTCTATATATGCACACCACGGGTGCTGCTGTCACTGGATCCTGAACTTAATGCATATTATTATATATTGCTTTAAGATGACGGCACATGCACATTGGGGATGGGAGAAAAAGTAAAAGCTGCACATCTTTGACCACCAAGGAAAGAGTTGTGCTTTTTCACAAGGCAAAGTGTACGTCAAGTTTTGCTTCTTGAAATGAAATACTAGTTCTGTGATAAGTTAGACAAGAACGAGATAATTCCTGACACTTTCATTATACAGGGCGAATGAAATTGGTTTTGAATACTTCCCTGGAGTCCTTTGCTCAATCTGGTGCTACTGAAGTAGAAGCAGAAGCTGTAGCTGTTCCCTAACAATATCCTAGTTGAGGTGGATGCTGATCCTGCTCCTTCACTTGACCATACCTCTCAGATAAAGCAAAGAGAGGAATGTAGCTGAAACCGGTATAACCCAAAAGGAATGGGGAGCTCATACGAAGGTAGCGAGGCTCTTCGATTCTTGTATTTAGCCACGTCTTTTGCTTTATCGTTTGCTGAAGGGACCGTTTCACGAGTGAAACGTGAGGGTTGTGTGTTAGCACATCAGCGCTGCCCTGCAGGAGACTTCAGGCAGACTTCAGTCCTTCAAATGTCATCAAGTGGAAATTTCTGTTAAAATACTGTGCGATAATTGATGATCAAGAATTTCCAAGACGTAAGTTTTACTGATCAAACCTGGTCGTGCTATGTCAGCTACTTTAAGATGCCTTGAGAAGTGCTGCATGAAAGCACGTTTGGTTCTATAAAGGCCATTCCAGGTGCTGCCATGAAATCTATTTTGACACTAGAAAGCTGTACTGTGCACGTTTTTAGTTTTCCCACAGTATATAGGTAATTATAGTGCTGTATTGCAGAAAAAGATGATTTCTTTTTCCCCAGGAATAGTTTTTAGTTGCATCCAAGTTACGTGTTACATGTAAGTGAAAAAATTCTTAAATGCTAAAGCTGTTGTATATAGGTTTGGACTGACTGAAATGTTTACATTTTGTCTTCTGACTTCATCATATCAGTGACTGTGTTCATACACCAATTTTGTTTTGCTTTTTTTTCTTTTAACCTTCTAAAAATGTAGGGCTTACCCAGACTTTTGAGGATCAGGTTGCTTTCTAAACATTGGGTGGGACAGACAAGGAGACCAAAATAAACCAGAAGAAAATGAATCAAATTCATAGCACTTAGAGTTACTAAAGCTGGCATTTTTATGAGATTGGGTTTGTAGCTGTTCATGTTCTCGTTTTGCAACAGAGGAAAAACACAGAGTGAAAACGCAACAGAAGATTTTTTTTTTGTCTATGTGTGTAATGATAGCACTGCTTTTATATCAGCGTAAACAGATTTAAGTGCCGGGCTCTGTCCGGACAGCTCAGAAACATCAATAGGTTTATCCTCCACCTTCCTCTCAGAGATGCAGAAAAGATTATTCTCCTTTGAACCTGGGATTTGGGAAGGGGAATCAACCCATCCAAACCCACAAGATGAGGCTGCGCCGGGGCCGGGAACTGAACCTCGGCAGGTCGGTGTCCGGGAGCTTTCCATGTGAAAAGTTTGTTGTAGTAAACACTGTGTTGCCAGGTGGAGGGAGATGTGGTGTCCTTGGAGTCCAAAGGGCGAGCCTGGTGAGGCCCTTTGGAGTTTTATGGAATTGCCCTTGAAGCTGTGAAATGGAACGAAAGGTGCCTTGTAGGTGTTTGTGGTTACACAGCAGGGACCTGGGACTGCATGGGGGGGGGATCCAGATCTCATTGAACTGGTTGGATGGCATAGTTTGGTGATGTTCTGTGTGTTTCCGCAGTGGTTGTTCGCTGGAGTTGTCGATAACGAAAAAATGCTTGAGAACTTCCTCAACAGTACTGAACAAACCTTGGCTTGGGTCGCGTGTGACGTGTCTGTGTCGGGTTTAGCAATGTGTGCTTTAAATTAAAGCTCGGATGTGCGTCTAACCTGGGGCTGACTTAAGTCATTAAAGAAAATTCAAAGTTAGAGTCGTTTAAAAATGACGTAGTTACCTTGGTGGCTGATGGTTCAACATCATCAGAGTCCGTGCTGGTCAGGGTGATTGTTGCCCCTGACAATTCTCCTCTATTTTAACTTGGTGTTAGACCAGGTTAAACTTTATTTACTTAAAACGTGACAAATGCCTTTCTATAAAACTCCTTTAGGGAATCTGGTGTTGATTTCCTTGAAGGTGTGGTTACATGTTGTGTTTCCTTTTGGTGCAAAGTTCCCACCGTCTCATTCGTTACCTTTCCTCATTCCTGCTACCGTTTCAGTTTGCTGCCCCAGGTTTGTGCTGGTACGGCTCTCTGAGGCAATGCTCTATGGAGGACTGCTAACCCCCCGGTTAAACAAAAACACAAAGACCAAAATCAGAAAGTACTTTTGTTTAAATCCAGGTTATTGTAATGACCTGATTCCAGCGGGCTGCCCATAAGCAGTTCCACCATTGAGATGGGAAGTAAAGGGATTATAAACCAATTTTCTTTATCAGAAAGAAAGAAAACACATCGTGCATTTGTACCCTGGGGGGTGTAGGAGGTGGAAGCCTTAAGCGTGTAACCTGTTGCTACAGTTACCTTTTGCCTTCACGTGTGAAGACCTATGGATTAAAAACAAAACCCCAAAAAACCTTTCTCCTTACATTCACTGGCCCTTAAAAATAATCTCAAGTCTTGTTGGAAAGGATGGTATAGGCGCACGCGTTTGGGCTACGCTGATCCCAGGTTCAAGCCCCTTTACCTGTAGAGGTATTCCAGCCAGTTTATTTGGGCTATTGTTAAATGAGATAAAGACATTGAAGTATTCCTTGTGGTTTCCCGTACCTGTAAGATGTGCCACTGAAACACAAAAGCATCGCTAAAAGCAGGACAGCATTTTGAACGCTTGCACCCAAAGGCTGCATTGCCAGGTTCGCAACTTGCCTTGGCTTTGCCTGTAGGGCCTGTAGTGTGTGTGTTACCTCAAGTGGCTGTGAATCTCAGGGGGTTATCACCAAATACTTATAATGAATTTTGCAATGTTTTAACCTATTGTTACTTTCGGAGTCGTCTTGGATGACCACGTTGCTTTTTATAACTGATTTTCAAAGATTATTTCAAGCGGAGAGCAGCTGTGGTGCAGCCGCGCCGAGATGTTCCCTACAAAGGGTTCGGGTGGTGGCAGGACGTACCGCGTTGGTTACAGATCAGGGATGGGGATGGTCTGAGATCCCACTGCGATTTGTCCATGGACTTCTTGCACAGGCTGGTTATTGGCATTTTGAGATGGATACTCCTCGGGCTAGGAGGAGTATCTCGGCACAGGTTTGCCCTCACACTTATTGATTAATGTGCCTGTCACACTCACGGCCTGATTCTTTTTGGTTTTGTACTCAATTCCCCGGTGTTAACTGTATTCCGGAGAGTGAATAATTACAAACCCATGAATAACGCATAATTTTACTCTCTGCTATAAATAATCTCTAACTATGTAAGGGCAATACTCTTGCACTGAAAGACGTTTTGTTTCCTCCTCCGGTTTACCGTAAGCCCTTCCGTAATCTGCACAAAACGCGTGGCTCTTAAAAATTAACCGGAGAGCGTGTTAACTTGCGCTATATTCCCATTCCGGGATACGATCTCTTTCATAATAATGCAGTGGAATTTTTTTCTGGGTTAATTCCCCACCATGTGTCAACATAGGCCATTAACCGTATGTGTGATTGCTTAATGGTTGGCCTGCAGTGACTCAAATACCAGTGCAAAATAGGTCTTTGCATACAAGTATTGTTCTCTCTAAGATCTTGACGATGGCTTGATTGGCACATGAATAGGGTACATTAGAGCTAGTTACTGTGCCTGAAAGAAAGCTAAGACATCATGTTGGAAGGAAAAAAAACCCACCAGGTTGATGTGACGTGGGAAGGAGGAGGCAGGAGAAATAACTTAGATATATGGTGCGGGAAGAGGGGGATGTGACTTCTCTTGCAGGAACAGACCTGTCTGACATTTTTTTTAGCCTTTCCGTGGCTGTCAGTGAAAATGTTGTCGATCCTGCTTCAGCAAAATGCTAAAGGATGACTGGAATCAACGGGGTTTGTGTGCTTTTTTAGTATAGCTGCTGAAAAAGGGCTTCACGTACCTCATTTTCCCTTAGGAAAAAGTTCTTGGTGGAAAGGGTTGTCAGGCATTGGAACGGGCTGCCCAGGGCAGTGGTGGAGTCACCATCCCTGGAGGGGTTTAAAAGGTGTTAAGACAAGGTTCTTAGGGACATGGGTTAGTGCCAGAGTGAGGTTATGGTTGGACTTGATGATCCTGAGGGTCTCTCCCGACTGAAATGATTCTATCATTTCTTGTCGCTTCTGGATATCTCCGACCCCTCCAATAGCCAGGGTTGGTGGGCAGTCTGAAGTGCGGTTGCTTCCATGAAAGAGCAGGTTAAATGCTTCACGTGAGCGGTCACACAGACGTTCCGGTTAGTTTGAGCCACGGAAAAGTGGATGGAAACATTGCGTGTAAACTGCTTGTATAGCTGACGGAGCGTAATTTCTTTCCATCATTACCAAACGGAGTGAACCTACACATCTAGCAAACTAGAAGCTGTTGGAGCATTCTCCTGTCCTATTTCCCCGTTTAAAAAATAAAAAGGTAATTCATTTATTTTGAGAAGGCCGTGGTGGGCAGTAGCTGGGCATAGCGCATGAGGGCAGCACTGGGGGGGACTCCAGGCTCTGCTGGTGGCTCTGGGCAGGTTTTTCCCTCCCGTGCTGTTTTGTCTTGCCCATTTAAGCCTCAAACTCTTCCAGGTGAGGAGTGTCCCCATGTGTGTGTTTGTCCAGTGCCGCTCATGTTGACACGTTGAACTAGGGCCCTTGGCTGCTTGTTGCAATACAAACAGCAGATGATAAGGCGTTGTGCTCATTAGAGAGATAGCATTGGGTACTTAGGAAATGGCAAGTGTGTTTGCTGGGTGGGAATGCAACCTGTGTCTTGTTTAGCCGGTCACAGGAGGTGTTGACTAAGGCTTTAAGTATTTGGATATTTCGTTTCTTACAAGAACGTTTCCTTGAAGAAGTGGAAAAGGAAACATGCTCGTAAATGAAAAAACCGGCATGGCCGATAGGCTTTTTGTGACCGCAGAATGGCCTGTGAACACAGAACGGGTTTCTGTGCTTTAAAGTGCTGGAGGTCCCCATGGACACGTCAGAGGCAGTAGGACCGTATTTAAGATTGTTGGGGAGAGATGGAAAGCAGAAGAATCTACAGTAATGCAAAAATCAGTTCTAAATCTTCCATTTTGTTTTATCTTTGTGTTAAAAGAAGCAATAGGTGGAGACCAGAAGGAGAAAAACGCGGGGCATGGTGGTGAAGGTTGGAGGATGTGGGACAGTGGATGCTGCAGAGTCCAGGCTGTTGGTGTCCCCTGAGGTGCCCTCGGACAGGGAGATGGGCACAGGTAGTTGTACAGACCTTGTCAGAGATTGGGAGAACGTAAATTTTCAATACAATACCAGTCTAACATATAGGGACATTAGTGTGCTATCCCCATATAGATGTTAGCTAATAGTATAGGCT
The DNA here is from genome assembly GCA_013399365.1 of Pampusana beccarii. Classification (NCBI taxonomy): domain Eukaryota; kingdom Metazoa; phylum Chordata; class Aves; order Columbiformes; family Columbidae; genus Pampusana; species Pampusana beccarii. The sequence goes on from VWYH01005698.1 coordinate 756,803, forward strand.
GAGGTAGCCATCCTTGCAGTAATAAATATAGGCAGTATGTAAAAGGTAAGAAATTAATTAGTCAGCATATTACTTCATATTTTTTTAACTCAAATTGCAAGCTCAAACACTTTCCAAGTAAACATATTTCCTTTGCCTGGTATTTATTTGCCTCCTGTTTGTGATTTTTAGCTGTTGGGGCTGGCATGTCTGCATGGGATGTATATCCTTGGATGTCAGCTGCGTTCATGGGATTCACAGTGCGGGCAGTCCCTGTTCAAAGCAGCAGTCGTGAAGTGCGTCTGGAAGAGCATTGTTTGCTTCTTGCTATCAGGAAGATACAATAAACCAAAACACAGTGAACCCTGAACTTTTTTTAATTGAGTGTATTTAATTAGAGTTTCCTTGCTGATCCTCTAGGCTTTCTATGCTTTCATTATATACCGACTATGATTAAGACATGGGGCAGTATTAATGCAAACTTATTTACTCCATCCCTTCAGTGGTTTTATGTTCATCCTGAAGGAACGGGCTAAATAGGAAAGTAGGTCTCAAATAGCGCTATAACTCGACTCCTGTTCTCCCCTGGGACTGCCCGCTGAGCTGGGTGATTTGGTTGAAAATTACTTTGGTTTTCATCATATGAGCGTGTTCCTACAAGGAGTTCGGCACTGAATGTGTTGCTTCAAGACGGTAGCACCACAATGCAGCTTGGATTGGTCTCACTGTGAGTTTCCCTGATATTTTTTTCCTCTCCTCCCCTGCCCACCCTCAGCTCCAGCCCCTCTGCATCTCCGGCTGCCACCACATCAGTTTCCCTGCTTAATGCAGTTGTGAGCTGGACCGAAATCAAAGCACCGGCGATCGCCATACAGCCACGTATACCTCTGTCCCTTTTTTTTTGGATAATCGGCAAAGAATTGTTGGTCTGGTGTGCTAAGAAAAATATCTCTGTTGCTTTGTCTTTTGGGTCTTCAGAGATGTTAACATCATAGAGACTTTACCCCGCGTGTCAGTGGTCCCAGTGGTAATGGGTGGCTAATTGTTGCTGAGTATTTGACTTGCGTTTGCAATAACCTGGCTTATTTAATGTAATTTTAAAAAATATTAACAGCTCCAGCTTTTCCTGGTACTACTGAAGCTGGGTCAGGGTTACTACCTGGGGAATTTTACATAAGATTAAGACCTTTTACCTAATAGTTTTATATAAGTAGGTAGGAGGGCTTTATTCAAATATAGATAGCTCTGCCTAAATAATTTTGTAAGTGTTATAATTAAACAACTCGATGGCAGAGGGCCCAGACCTTGGAAAAGACTGAATGGAGCCTACAGTATTACATGCTATTATCTATCAGCAAACAGGTTAAGCTTGCTCAGAGGGAGTATTTTATAGGATTTTAAAGGTGCCTTGTTGAAACATGATCTTCTTTCCTTCAACAAACACTCTTCTCTCTCCCCTTCTCTCTCTCCCTTCCCTTCTAAAGCTCACAAAAGATGGAGCTTAGGTGGAGAGCCAAAAAGAAGTTAATTATGAAGTGACATAGGGGAATATTTTGATTTTTATTTTTCAAGCAGCCAATCTCGACAGGGTTTGATTGGGATCTGTTTCTTCTTTTCCACAGCTAGATATTTCACGTCTTGCCAGCTTACCATCTCTCTTCACCAAGCGGAGCATTTCAGGTTGTGAGCTTGCCCCAAGTTCAGTGCAGATCCAAGTGTTGATGGCGGAAGCTGCAAGGCAGGACAGAAGGAGTAGCAGCGGCATCTCCTGTGGGTTTTAGGAGACGTGCCCGCACACCAGAGCTGGGTAGCGAGGGAGGTTTCTTTTCCTAAGGTGTGCACGTCTTTTGGCTGGGGAGATGCGGTGAGGAATGGTGGGTCTTGTCAAAAAAAGGTGGTTGCAGCTGAATGCCCCTCAGTCCTGAGGGACCAACAGAATTTTCTTTTTTGACGCCCATTAGTTATCGTGGGTCTTTAGCTTTCGTTCTCTGCCCGTATCCTGGGCTAATTTATTTATCGTTTTTGCCAGTCCTTTCTGTAGCCCTCCTCAGGAAATCGTGTTTCCCATTTTGTGGTCCCTCTTTGTTGTTGCGGCTTTTCTTCTCTTGCAAGAATTATGTTCCCCCTCCTCTTTCCATCATCTCTTGTCAGCTCTTTGTTCTAGCCGGAATCCTGCCCTGGCAGTGGGTAAGAGAGACATTTAGGGTAAATCTAACAAGGCTCAGGCTACTTTATGTAGGGGCAGTACTTGAAAATGGGAGGAAAAGCAATCTATGTGCTGCCTTCAACGCTGTGACATGCTGCGCCTTTTATCTCACTCTATTTTGCGCGATTTCGCTGGTGAAAGCTCTGACCAAAGCCACTTTCTAAAGATAAGTAAGAGTTTCTTTTTTGAAGTGTGAGAGAATTGGTAAGTTGCCGTTCGAGATACAAAGTCTTTCTGCTCATCCTGAAACCTGGGGAAGTTTGACTTTGGTTCGTGGTGGAATGAAGAATCCTTAGGAAAAAACAAACAACAAAACACAACCCAAACTTCTCATCAGCAGCTGGAATTCTTACACGGAACGAGTATGAGAAAAAAAAACGTAAATGCATTTTATTGCCTAGTTCAGATTTCTAAAGTCCTCACTGCTGGTTGCTTTAAGAGTGGTGTAAATCGCTTTACGCAGAGAGGGGATGTCATGCTGTGTGTTTTAACTGTGTCCAGCAAAGCTGCTTCCTACCAGATGATTTTATCTCATTTGACGTCTATTTTCAACAGAGAGAGGTTTTCCTAGCTTTTAGCATCTTTGCTGGTTAGTATACAATACAAGTATTTTTAAAGATGTGTTAGGTAAAAGCGGGGGACTTTGCTAAGTGAAGCTGGCAATGGAGATTAAATTAGTTGTCAGAATAACCTAAAGGGATCTCCTGAGGCAGGCTCAAGACAGAAAATAGCAAATAGCTGCTGAAGCGCTGTGGCTTTATTTTCACCGTTGGCCTGTAAAAATCAGTCTCTGCAGTACCGGGGATTTTAAAGTAGCACTTTCAGTAGGTTTCTTTAAACATACTTATATATATTTTTTTTCCTGTAGTACCTTCCTGGAAGAAGCACAAAACTCCTGACCAAGCGCACGAGCCGCATTTATCGTTCCAAACTGCAGGAGGGAGCAGGGTTGTGTTGATGTTCTGGCGCTGGCATCTCTCCTACCTGAAATGGCGAAACTAATCCTGGCTCTAAGGCTGTGATTCATGTTATCCCCGCGATGCAGCCTCTTCTTGCTCAAGAGGTTACCACCTTGGGCTGCTCATCGGTTTGGTTTCGATGCCAGCTCCTTGCCCGATCATGCCCTGACCTGCCTCCCTTAAACTTGAAGATTTAGCCTGGCTGCTTCGTTACAGATAAGCCTGATTAATGGCAAACTGCTGAAGGGTGCAGGTCTACCCCTGGCTTCTCTGTTTTCCTGACACATCTACAGAGTGAAAGTCATGGTAGCCCTGTCCTCATTTTTTCTTCTTTCCAGCTGTTGTGTCTGTTTTGAGCTTTCTGGGGAAAAGGTCCCAAATATAAGCTTGGGCCTGAGTTTAATTTCAAGATAGAGCTTTAGGTTGCTGGGGCTGACAGATCTTGCTGTGAAGTGATGAAAGAGCAAGAAATTGAAGATAAGCCTCTCAGATACTGATTCTGAACTTGAGTACGCCAGTAAAATTTAGGGCAAATGTGTGGGGTTTTTGGTGCTTTCTTCCATTTGTTGTGTGGTGTTTTTTTGTTTGGTTTCGGCTTTGTTTTTTTCTTTTTAGTAACAATCAGAAAGGTTTGTAGGTGTTGTGCTGTTTTTAGGGGATTTATGTCCAGATGTAATAACCTGATCCAGAATGGGCCCTTGAGCATAATCCTGCTGAAATGGGGCACCAGACAGCGGCTGATGTGGTTCTGCTGTTGTGTGACAGCATCGTTCCTGTGGACACTGCTAGAGGTTGGGAAAATACTCTTAGGTATTCGTTTTGTTCGTTCTTAGACCTTTATTTTATATATTAGGACCTTAGATGAGCTCTGGGCTCACGGACCTGAGGTTTTTGAAAATGAAAGCACTAGAGACTTGGCAAGGACTATTTTTGTTTTGGGCACTGATTTGTTTTGGAGGGGGGAGTATTTGCCATTATTTTGTCGTATATTATGGTGCTAGTCCATTTCTGTTGTAATTCTCCTGTAAAGCATGCATTATTGAAAGTATCTGCCAAATGGACTATGCAGAATTTTTTAGAGAGTAGTTATTAATTCATCTGATCTTAGCGATATGGGTATCTGTTTGCTGGTATTGTTTGTGTAAATGCTTGTATTGAAGCTTGTAAACTACGTAATATTTTATTACCAGTAAATAATGCCCACAAACTCATCCTTTTACTGAGGATATTCTGTGGTCTTGGGGAAAAAAAAAAAGAATATATATTTTTTAAAAAGCCCCAAGTTTGTCATTTTGATTTATACAATTTTTTGTGGGGTTTTTTGCCTTCTATATTGGTTGTTCTTTTGCTGATAGTGCACTTCAAGTAAGGTTCATGCGTTTTGACCTTCTCATCCCCTACATTGAAACTTAATTTTTTCTAGCAGTTTTTTGAGGTGTGACCTACCCAAGTCTGATGATTGAGGCTTTGACAATCAGTTTGCGATTTCTGCAGCAAAACTGCTTTTACATAATATTTTTGATTAAAGAAATAATGATTTAAAACTTGTATGGGGGTCATTAAGAAACTTTGAGAGTTGCTGTCTTGGTGTTACCCAAAGTCTTTGAATCAGTGCTATAAAGATTGGCTTATTTACTGAGTAGGAGTTACTATTATGTATAACAAAGGCAAATACAGAAACTTTGTGATAATTCCATCTTTTTGGTGAGCCATCGTGATAAGCAGTCTCTGAAGATTCTCATCATAACGCTAAAGAGAGAATCACAATGTGTCTCTGTGCCTGTTTTTGTTATAAATTCAGTTTCACTGAAAAGAAATATCAGTGGAATTTGTGGACATTGATGATGCTTCTCAAATCTTCATTATGTTTCATGCTTACAGCCAAGGAGTCTACTCCCCATATTAAAATTGTAGATGTTAACACTTGGAGCTGCAGGCGAAAAAAGAGTCTTTATTCTACTAGTTTCAGATTACACAGAATTTGCATGGCAGCCATGCCATGATTTCCATTGACTTCTTTTAGGATTGCGTGTGACACTCCTGAAAATCAGGCATTTACAGCTCAAAAACCTTCAAGACCGTTGTGTTAAGGTGGACGTGATTTCTCATTTGTGTCCCAAAGAGCTATCGCATAGTGGTTGTGGTCACAAACCCTTGACAAAATGATGTATAACCATTCAGAGAGTGCTTTCTGGTGATATGTACTGCTGCCCTATTTTTACTGCCACCATTTAATATGGTATATAGCATTACAGGGTTTTATATCACCTGGATAGTCTTTCAAGAGAGTTGTGATCTTCTTGCACTGGTCACTAGTTCTTAGGGTTCATGTAGGGTCTCCATTCCCTTCTAACCTTTCCTTCCTCTTCATAAATGCTTCCCAGTTCACATGGAAGGGGACGTGTAGTCATCTGGAAAGGAGAGGACGAGCCGGGATGTGCGAAACGCATGTATTCATGGCGATTTGACAAATGTATTTGGGGAGTAGGGAGAACAAAAGTTGCGGTCTCCCGTGGAGCGGACAGCTGCCCGTTCGTGTATCTGATACTTTTAGTCATTTTTCTACGCAAGAAGAAGAACCGTCCCCCGCGGCAACTGCAGCATCTCGGGGTACCCGAGCTGGGATGCAAAGCACCTCTTAAAACACACGGGCTGTGGAGTTCAGAAATAAATCATCTCCGGTTCAGCTCCTTCTGGAGCTCAGTGAAGGGGTCCTGTGTGCCACAGGGGAATTTCTCGGTCATCTCTCACCATTGGGATGGTCTTGTATGTGCCGAACCTTATTTTGATCTCTGCTCTTGAGCCACGTTAGTAAAGTCTTAACAGCTGCTGAGGAATAACTCTCGGTTTATGGTGGGGTATGAGAAATGGAGCTTTGGCCTGCTATTTAATAAACATTTCGTTTAAAGATTCAATGTAAAAGTGCAGTGTTGATGTTGGTGGCTGTGGGGAGCAGCAGAGCAGCTGTCAGTCGCTTCTTCATCTTGACATAAGTTCACGGACATTAATTGACGCTGTCAACTGCTGTGGGGAAACTTCTATTTTTTTTTTCCCTAGTAACTATGGTTTGGTTTTTTTGGGGTTTTTTTTTTTTTTGCTTGTTTTTTATAGTGCGTTCTGTTGTTAGTATAAATAAGGAAACTTTTTTTAATGAGCAATGTTAGACGTTACGGTCTGGCAACCGGAGGAATAATGCGGGCACTCCTCGCAGAAAGTGGTTTAGTTACCTGCTGCGGTGGTTTTGGTCGGTTATATGGTACCGACATGGCATTCGGTTTGTCACAGCACGGAAGAAGCACCGATGTCTCGAGATACCATCTCCTCAAAGTGTCCCCAAACCCTCCACGTGTTCCTTGTTCCCCTTGGGGACCTGACTGAACCTCCCGAGGTCAGCACCAGGTCCTGGTGGGACCCATGAAGATATCCTGACCGTGAAACTTCTTAATTTCTCAAGGGGACTGTTTTTGTTGCTGCAAAATGGTTCTTCAGGGATTTGTGCCCTTCCAGCATAGCAGGGAGAGTCTAAACTGACCTTTCCCCACCTCATCAGAAGTGATAATTCCAGCTGAGGAACATGTTTGAAAGAGGAAAAGGTTTGGAAGATGGGAAGCAGAAGGAAGCTGGGAGGGCTGTACTCATCAGTCTCACTGGATTGCTCATTAAACTACATAATAAAAAAAAAAAAGGGCATTAACTAAGTGGAGAGTAAGAACTTGGGTTATGTCATGAATTGTTAGGCAGTTATTAGTTTAATTATCAAACCGAATTGTTTTCGTGCTGCTTTTACTCGCGCTGAGTAACAACTTGCTTTAGGACCGGGTTATCCGTGCTGGTTCTGTAGGTGTGAACTGAGGTGATGGCACCGGCTTTGCCACTTGGGGAAGAAAAGAGCCGAGCAGGTCTGCATACCTGTCGTGTGAGCACTTGCTGCCGGCCTGCCTCTGCTCATGGACCGAGGATGAAATCTGCTTGAAACTATTACCTCGAGGACTTCTATAGGTTTTGTAGTAAAAAAAAATGACTGTGGTAGAGCTAAGACATGTTTCTGCTGTTCTTGTCAGTTGTTCCAGGAGCCATGTTTGCCAGAAACTCTTTATTAAGTCCCAATGCTTGTATTATTATTATTATTTTTTTTTAAAGACATTGTGGGATGAAAATTTGCATGGTGGGTGGTCACAATTTTTTTTTTCTTTAATTTTTTTCCTATGCTGTGGCTTTAGAGCGGTCTTAATCATCTGTGTTAAAATTGTGTGCATGTGTAAGTTGGTAAAAATTAGTACTTGGGGATAACAGTAGTGTAGAGCCTCTTCCATACATGCGTATGCTGTAGTTTCACAGTAATTTTTTTGCTTAGAGGTATCAGAAAACTTTTTTGTGAGCTTCCCGTTACATAGGTCTCTGTGGCTGGATTCTCAAACTGCTGCGCTTTAAATGTTAAACATGCAAATTTCTAGAGAGAAATTCTGTGTGATGCTAGAATATTTTTTTGTTATCATAGCATCTGATTAGGGTTTTTCTCTTCCTTTTCCTACCGTTTAGAAATCCCTTACTGTTCATTGATAAATCTCTGTTTCTTCTTCCCCAGGGATATCAGTATGAATAACATCACAAGGCTACCAGAGGACGCGTTCAAGAACTTTCCCTACTTGGAGGAGCTGTAAGTATTTTATAGACGTTAAAGTTTTGCTGCAACATCACATGGCTGCGTAAAGTGGGAGGTGGGTGGGGGAAGAAATATTGTTGAGTTGAGCTGTGAACAGAGAAAGCAATTATGCTTAAAAAAAAATAAAGAAAAAGTCCTGTACACGTTTGGAAACCGGAACAGTAAATGCTACTTACAAGGGACTTTTTGCGATAATTATTTTAATCATGGCTAGAGTGATGACACACACTAATTACAGTGTTATCCAAAGATAACACGAGAGGTGTGTAATTACCATTGTTTCCGAAGGAGCTACAGTATAACTGTTGCATAAGTTCTATAAAATAGATGTTGTTTGGTTTACTGAGCAGCTTGTTCCCATTGCCCCCGTGGGCTGCAGATGCAGCGCTCACTAACCCATCCTGATCTGTATCAGAAATTTCAGTTCTCTGGTTCCAGGGCTTCTTGTTCTGGGTTTCTCTGGCAGAAATTCTCTCTCCAGTTCCCATCTCACTCTTGTCCCGCTCTTTTTAGGTTTCCCTTTAGGTTTTACTTGGGTGGTACTTGGACTTCTGAATCCACAAGTTTCCTTATCTATGAAGGGAGGGTAATGGTTCAACCTTTGCCAGAACGCGTTGTGAATTTCCGGTAATAAGCAATAGATAAGATGAAACTACTGCAATTTCACAGTGTCAAAGTAGCATTTCTCTTATCAAACAGCATTTAAAATACCAAGTAAGGTTGTCCTTATTTCTGACTTGGGTTAGGCTGGAACTATGAATGCTACGCTGAGATTTTTTTTTCAATAAATGCAACCTAAGGAAAGAACAGCTCATTTCCCCAAAGAGACAAACCCCTGTGAAATGGAGAAGCGTTGTTCTGACTTTACAGATGAGGAAACAGCAGCAGAGAATGAAAGCCATTTGTAGAGGGTACAGGATAAATTAACCCCATAGCAAAACTACAGATAAAGCCCAGAACCTTTTGACTCTGGTTATTTGCTATAACCAGCACAACCGCCGCATCTCGCTGGAACAAGGGTATTGAGAAATTGATAAGAGACAAATAACTTGTTTCTGAAGAAAGACTTGCATTCCTGAAAGCTGCTCAGTTTTTTTTTCCCTTGCATCCCAGCTACACCAGTTGGTCTAATAAGGTGTTTTACCTCTCTGTACAATTTTGGTCTCTCTTATATCCTGATAATGTAGCAGCTGCCATTACTAATACACTTAAATAACTCATTTTTCTCTGGTTCTTAAGTAGTCTTGACTTAGGTTAGTACAGTTGTGAAGCTCAGTTGAGCTTATTTGTGTCAGATGAATTGTGTGCGCTATCTTATTTCATGCTTAACGGGTTCTGGTTTATTCCCTCTGATTTTAGCTTTGCTTGAATTTGCAGTATAGCCAAGAACACCTCATGAAGGAAAATAGATTTACCAGGATTTTAGATGGTGCATGTGTGCAATTGACACAATTTAAGAAAGGCTCTATGGCATAAGTAGTGAATTAAAAAAAAAACAAACAGAAAAATAGAGCATGGGAAAGGTTTCCTTGGCTCAGAATATATATTTTTTTTATATATATATATAAAAAATGTAATACTAGCCAACATTCCCTATGTGTTTTATAATAGGCACTGCTGTATGTCTGTACGTTTTGTTAGACTACATTTGTAGCCCATTTTTTTTTTTTTTCCAAATTCTTTATGGTCGTATTTCACACCAAAAGTTGAACAGAAACCCTGAACAATTCTGTTTTTCAACTTCAGATGACTGTGGGAGTCTCCATTTTTTTTTTTCCTATAAGTAATTAAGCAATAAAACCTAACTGGTGGGTGAGTGTATTGTGTAACTTCCATAAACCCTGGGGTGTGTCAGGAGGTGAAGGGAAAAGGCAGAGCCTTCAGCCATCGTCTGCTCTGCTTCTTGCCCAAGAGCCATGTGCTGCGTGTACCTCGTTGTCCCCCTTAAATCCAGCATTTCACTTTGCAGAAAAAAAATAGGCAGGCATTAAGCTCAGAATGATATGTGCACACTTAGAAGCTTTCAATCATTCCTAGCATGCTTAATTGAGATGTTAAAGCAAATTCTGGAGAGAAAAAAGAAAACATGCGTCTTTGCAGCAAAAATGATAGTTGCCAAATGTTCGGACGTATTCAAAGCAATCGTAATTCCTTAGTACAATAGGAGAAAAAAATAGGTTTTTCATTTTATGTTCAAGTTACATCCTAGAGCTGCAGAGGTGGGAAATGACCAGCATCAGACGTGATACATTTTTGCTTTGTTCTTCCCATTCTTTTTTCTCCATGGGCCAGGGTACACAAAATTTTTGGTCTTAATATTTGCTGGTTGTGGACAGAAAAAAAAAAAAATCCAAAGTGTTGTACTGCCCACTGTACAACCACAATTTTCCTTCTCCGCTCTAAGATGATTTTCAAACTTTCTTCCTGGCTTCTATTTGTGGTTGAACAGATCCAAATTCTGACTGCCGGGCATTAGCAAAGTTACTTTTTCAGCATAAGAACTTTGGTGTGAGTCTTCATGGCGAAGAAGAAGAGGCAGAGTTGAAGCAAAGTGGTGTTGAAATCTGTGCCGGAAGTGACTTTTCCATCTAGATCTTTTCCCAAGAATTACATGCCTAAAGCAAATAAAAATCCCACAAAGTGAATGGGAGTGCAGTAAGTACCCACGGCATCATGGGCTCCAGTAGCTCTTAATGCAGGGGACAGCCCAGACACCTTTCTCTTCATACCACACTTTAGTCCTGCTCTTTGTCAAAAGAAGATGAGCCCCTGACAGAGCGAGTTAATTAATATTGCAAAATAGCATCACAGAATTTAATTGAATGTAAATGGGAGGCAATTAGATGTATTATGTAGGCAACTTGAGTTTTATGTAGTGCACATATGGAGAGTATGGGATTAAAAAATGCAGTAGGAGTCAGTTAAAGTGGGGGTTGTCATTTCCTTAATGCAATGAATTATTTGATAGTCTGGAGAGACTTCACAGGATCGTTTTTTGAATCCTAAAATGAACACTAGTGAATAAAAGTGAAAGAAGCAGCACACCAGAATTGTAAAAGCTGGCTGCTCAGTTGAAAGATGTAGACGTCACGGAAGGGGGAGAGACCTGGGTGCTTCGATGTGTGCATCCCATGGTGATTTTAGATGTGCTGGGTTATCCGAGGCTCCACCAGAATACTGGCAGGTCTGATGCGGGTGGGAGAGCGATGGCCACCTGGAGTGACCACTGGTGGCCACCTGGAGTGACCACTGGGACCGGCTGGAAGAGAACATCCGAAATGGCACCAAGTGGCCGTGCTTAGGGAACCGACTCACCTCCAAAGTGTGACGTTTGCAGGTAAAATCAGGAGTTTTTGTACCTTTGAGATAGTGTCCTACCTGGATATTCCAGCTTCTCTATGGGCATCACCGTTGGGTGATGTGCCCCTCTCCACAGCCTCGTCGTGCGTCTCACCCCATAGCACGCTTACCCTATAGGTGTCTGTAGCGTATCTGTAGGATTCTTGCACTATTTATAAATGTTATAAAAATTCTCCATCTCTGTGTAACTGATACCCATCTGGAAGTAATTTGCGAATGATTGAAACGGCAATGGCCGGAGCCAGGGAGGAGCAGACCACCAAGGGGTTTTGCCGCAGCAGTTAATGAAGTGTATTCTCCAGAAAATGTTAATGTAAATATGCTGCAGCCCTGAACATGAGATGGAAACTAAAAATCCTTCAAGAACTTGGCCACAGTTCTCTAACCACACCTTGAAGTATTTATAGAAAGCTCGAAGGGGGAAATATAGTTAGATAATGCAGTGTTTTTAGAAAGCAGAAACTGTTTTCCAGTGTGAATTTTCAGCTAGAAGAGCCAGGCTGTGTTATGTTTTGATGCTCTTCTAAATGGTTGCAGTTCCTTTAAAGTTATCTAAAGTTGTCTGGAGGATTTCAACTGTATTATTTCCATTCACTTTATTTGTGAATGATCTGCTGGATTAATTAAAAAGGCACTCTCGTCAAGGAAGGCAAATCAGAACCATTTTTATTCCTGGCCAGTTTTTCAGTCTGGCTTCAGAAACTTGAACCGCTTGAATAAAGCAAAAGTTTCCTCAACTTAATGACCCTGTTTTGAGGGAGATGCTCTCTGGCTGTTGGGGTTTTATAGACCATGTCCAGCCCAGTATTACTGCAAGGGAAAAAATCATCCCTCCTGGAGGCACCAAGAGACTCGGTTACCTTCCTGTGTGCTGATGTGTTTCTGGGGTTTGTTCATATATGATATGCAGCAGTCTCTCTTCTGTGACACTACCCTCAAATATTTTTTTTTTTTTTTTAAAGGGCAAACTCTATTAAGGTTTTTATTTAATAGCTGGTGAAAATGGTTAGGGAGATAAAATGATTAAAGGAAGTTTTAGGTCAATAGAAGTTTTCTCAATGCTAATTTGTTTTCCGAGAGTTGGATGAACAGCGAGCAGGAGATGGCACACGTGCAACTGTGATTTTTCAGGAAAAGAAATGGTACAACTGAGAGTTTGCTTGACTGTTCAATTATATCTATGCTAATTACAGCACTAAGAGAGCTACTTAAACATCTCAACCCCCCTGTTCCTTCCCACCAGAGTCTCTGATCATGGCTTTTAATTGACAAAGTATACTTTAAGAACATGAAGATTAATTAAAATGCACGCTGGCAGTGAGAACGAGGTGTTTTTGCCATAAGGTTGTAATCAGGAAGTATCTGCAAGGGAAATGTCTGGAGTTATTTTTCCTCTTGGCTGCAGCTGAAGATGACCACCTGGCTGAGACGGCGCAGCTGCTTTTGTAGTCTCTCTTTTCGGTGTGTAATTTAGATGGTCCCCTTCCTTCTAATTTCTGCATCAGCACCGAGCTGTGTTATCCTTGGGGAGGGGAGGGGGAGTGTCTGTCTTTTTTATGGCTTTGGTTTTATGAATAAGGCATGTCTTGGAGTTCTGCCACGGCCACCAAGGCTGAGCTGTTAGTTTGGGATGCGGCGTCTTTCCTCACCTGGCTGTGGAGCGTTTGCTGGAAGGAGGTTTTTTGTCCTTCGGTGCCAGCTCTTTTAAAATAGTGTTTTCAAGGTAGTGTGTGAACGGTGACGAGATGGTGCAATTCCTTTCATAAACACGGGCAGCTTCAGGATTTGTAGTGGGAAGCTGGAGACAAAGGGCTTGTTTTGAGTAGAAAAGGTAAGGATGAATCTTCATGAGAAAAGTTGTCCTGATGCTTTGTGTGAAGTCAACATGCGGTAACTGGGGCTGTGGTTAAACATCCTCTTGTGAAACAAGCTGGGATGGTTGGAGACGTTACCACCCTGTATCTGTCCGTTCAGCCCCACCAGCAGAGCCTGAGGAGCAAACCAAGAGCTCTTTTAGCTTCTTCGCTATAAAGGCAGCAACTGTAGTCATCCTGTGTTGGTATTTCAAAAATAGCCGGCTGACGTGGGGTTGGGAGCCGATGAGCGCTCTTCATCCGTCTGCCAGCCCCGAATATTTGAACAGCTGGAGGAGGCAATTTCCTCAGTTGCTCCAGCTCGAATTCCAAGAGGTAAAGTTCTAATGAAGAGAATGCAAGGTGTAGGTTTCACGTGTGGTAGCAAGCACGGAGCGTAAGCTTCGACTTGACTAACTAACATACATTAGGAACGATTCTCTGCCTGGTGAGTGCCTGAGCTTTAGAAAGTGCGTCAGCGTGTTGTGACTTGCACCTTCGAATTCTAGTCAAGACAAACCTTTAGGCAAAGACTCCCAAGTAGAATTAACCACAGTCAGCTAAGATATTTTTAAACATCACCTACTTGGTCTGCGCTAGATGCTAAATGATGTTTAAAAACACGTCGGCCAACCCGTGTTTAATTAATGTTTTCTTATCTGTGCGAGTTCTAAATCAGCTTGATTCTGGATGAGTTTCAATCCTGCTGGTATCAGAATAATATTTCTGTAGCTTAGGAAGTTCTTGCTGTGCTTAACAGTTGTGTATTTTTCCAGTTTGTGGAGACAGATGCAAGTAGGTAGAGTAAATTCCATTGTTTTTAGAAGATGAGGAAGTTTCTTTCCAGTTTGTTTCTACATGTTAATGTAAAAAGTTGGCGTGGTTGCATATAAGGATCCCAAGACTGGTTATTCTGCTGTAAGTACTTTTAGAGGGAAACAAAAACTTTTTCCTTATCTGTTGCCTTTGAGTTTCAGCGTTCGGCTTTATTTTCACACACAGAAGCTGGCTTAGCTCAATGGCCCGGGGGCCGAACTTTGCGGTGCTGCGCTTCGAGACTCGTCCTACGAGCCTGAATTTATGATGCTGCCTGAGCTGCCAGGTTGGGGCCGTCTGAACGTATAAAGCAGATAAGAAACTTCTGGAGGCCGAGCGGGAGCCTCGGCAGCTCTCGGGTTGGGTCTCTTGTACCGGGCCATCCATCTCCATTGGGTCACAGGAGCTGGAGTGTGGGACAAAAGATGTACGCGTGCAGGCAGCTGGTTCCAGGCTTAAACCTCAAGAGGAGTCGCAGGTAGCTCTGCAAAAACCTTAGATAGACAGAAAAACCCAATCTGGTGTATCGGAGGTAAATGACATCCCTCTGAGAAAGTAAATAGTTGGTCTGAATGCATTCTGTGATAGTGCCGTGGTGTGACACTCTGTGTTACTGTAAGAAGACACAGTGAGGAAATAACTGGTTCTTTTACCTCTTTTCCTCCCCTCCTCTTGGATGGCCGTGTTTTGGTTTATTTTTTGAGTACTGAGGTACTCTTCCCTCATTAGCACTGGCAGATTTTATTCTGGCACAGAAGTAGCCTGTTCTCACGTAAAATTATTTCCCTGCCCTTCCTATATAAAAGTAAAATTTTAGATTGTTCTGATAAAATATTTGCTCCCCTTTTTTCCTCTCCCAGCTAGGGAAAAGTTAAAGAGTTGACCTAACTCTGAAACAAAGAATCCTATTGAAAATTACTCTCATTTTTTGAAGGTATCTACAAAACCTGGGTCTTGTATTTACCCAATATGTATCTGAAGTGGTTAGAAAAACTGGTAACAGAGGTTTAATCACCAAATATACGTAGGTTGGATCCACTTCCACGTTTTGCAGTATTACTTGTTAGGGTGTGTGGTCTTTCAAAAGATCCAAGGCCTGGAAAACCAATAAATGCCAGGGCAAGAGACAGGCTTTATGGACAGATCGAAGCAACTCTGAGGATTTACTGTCTCAACAGTCATTTTTTTCCACCCTCATCCACGTATTTCCTGATCTTGGAAATGTTCTGAGCATCCGAATAGCACTGTCTGCTAAAAGCACAAGTCTGTAGTTGATTCAGTTGTTGCATCCTGTGATCAAAACTGAGTTTGGTTACTTTAATCTCAGTGTCTCTGCTTTACAGACTAGGTGAGTGAAACGTATTTATTTGATAGCTAGAAAGGAGCGTGTTGGAGTGGAAGATGAAGTTGGTATCAAATTGGAGTCCTCAGAACTGGACCTGTCAAGCACAAATCCCCTCTGGTTTCTCAGCAGTGGACTCACCACTATGGAAATCATTCCCATAGCACAGTGGAGTGCCCCGGTCCCTCGGCATCCACAGCAAAAGGACAAGTTAATGTTAGACATGGGGACAGCAAGAAGAAATAAGAGCCCCCAAACCACCATATTCTACCACTGGAGTATTTAAGTTTGGGCATCATGGTGAAGAACGTGGAATATTTGTCTCGGGGAACTCCCTGAGTAAACATGATGGCATCTGTAGTGATTGCTACTTGTGTGGTGAGGAATTAGAGGTAAAGCAGAGGAAAGTCATCACGATGATGTGCAAAGGCAATTAGGGAGAAGATGCATTTTGTAAAATGTGCTTTCTGCTTTGGAGGTAGGAAGAATCCAGGTTACATACTGCAACAGCTTGTTGTTACTGCTCTAGACCAATCTTCAAGACAGCACAATATTGTTGCTTGTTTTTAAGATGTGACGAATATAGAAAATGTGTGTGAAGTTCTGTTTTACTGGAGAATGCTAACTGGGATATCAAAGACAGCTTGCTTCAGCAGGACATAAGGAAATACATATAAACTAAAATAGTTATCGTACATTAGGTTCAGGTGTTGTGGGCTGTGGTCTCTTCTCCAAGGAGGTCTTGCCCAAATACAGACACTGCTTACAAATGGAACGATAGTGCGTGTTTTGCATGGATGGGAGTGCTTGCATTCAAAATCCATCATAATTTATTTTCATGTTGACAAGGAAAAAAATACATTCTTTGATAGTCTGTGAAAAGGAATATCGTAGAGCCATATTTTGTGTTGGGGTGGGTGCTGGCGACTTGCTGATAATGATAGGACTTCTGGACAGGCTTCAGATTTCTTTCAATCAGTTTAGTTTACTTAGACGTTTTAACTTTCTAGTCTAGAATGCGTTTGGAAAAGGAGCCATGACCTTTAAGTTGAGTATAACTCTGGGAAAGCTGTAAGTGCTGGAAGGGCTCAGGATGAGAAGTGCTGCTCAGCTGAATGGAACTGGTGCAGTTTCAGGGCTGGGTGTAGTAACAAGTTTCCTTTTTCAGTCCTGATGTGTTTTGGCTTACAATTATATTTATAAGCAGTGGTTGAGATTCTATGATGCTGAAACGACTGCATCTAAAGTACAAGGGGGCAAATGCATTTTTCCATTAGTAGCAGCAGAATAACATATCCGTTTAGTTATGCTAAAACTTTGAACCTTAATGAATAAATTGTAGCATAATACCCCGTGTCATCTGTTAAGAAAATGGAATTCCATTCCAAACCGGCTGCTTTTGTGGAATGGGTGGAACCCGAAGCTCTTTTCTTAGGTTTGAGAAAATGTAATCCACGATTCTCAGCACGTGTATCTACGAAGTATTTTCAAAAGTTACTTCTGTTGCAGGAGAACTTGAAGTAAAATTTAAACCCTGAAAAAGTTGTTGTTAGGGGATGGCAGAATAGTTTGATGTAGGACAGCGAAAAAGTAAAGAAACTGCAGAAATGTACGTGGGGAAGCAATGGAGTCTTTTCCAATGGGACGAAAATAAATAGATAGAAGATGGAGAATTAAAAAGAGATGTTAATTGGGCAGAGAGGCAGTGGAAGGTGGTCTGTGAGGGACTGTGCAAGGTTCAGCCTTCCCTAGATCTTGAATTAGGAGGCTTGGGTCTTACTAGAAAGCAACTAATGTAGAAATAAAAGTAACAAATCAGATGGTTTATGATGGCATGTCAGGATTGCAGTCTGTGTCAGTATTGGGATTTTCAGTGGGGTAGTAAGGTTACAGTTCATCCATGGAAAAAGCAGCCAGTGTGGTGTTGTCACAGATGAGATGCACAGCTAGGCTGGGAGGATCCCACAGTATCACCAAATGG
Source organism: Pampusana beccarii (assembly GCA_013399365.1). Classification (NCBI taxonomy): domain Eukaryota; kingdom Metazoa; phylum Chordata; class Aves; order Columbiformes; family Columbidae; genus Pampusana; species Pampusana beccarii. Next base: position 773,962 of record VWYH01005698.1, read on the forward strand.
AAAAAACCAACCAACCAAACCCCCAAAAAGCAAACAACACAATAAAAACCTGCAACCTCCCCGGGTGTGCGACATCTTCAGAAGGACACGAGACCCAATTCTTAAGTAACCTGAGGTTCACCACTCACCATCCGGGATGCAAGACAAGGAGAGAGGTTTCCAAGAAGTTTGTGTTGCATCCTGTCAAAGTGAGAGCGATGGCTTTAATTATTATGGACAAAAATGCATCCCTGGGACATCCTCCCAGATCCCGGAGTGACAGCAGTGATTAACTTGGCTCCATTAACATGTGGCCAGGTCACCAGGCTCGTGATTGCAGAAGTTTTAATTTCCCAAAAGAGAGAAAACAGTCTTTGCTGCTTTCAGAAGAGTTTCAGTGCACAAAGCTCTGCTTGCTGTGTGCTCTGGGGATGAGATACCGTGGCAGATTATTCCCCAGCCAGATGGTATCCTGATTTCTGTAATAACAACGAGGTGTGCTCTACATCTGGAGATCACTTGCTGTGTCACTTAAAATAACGATTAGAAAGTATTGCTCACTTACCAATATGACAGCGTAGCAGAAGGATTTTGTTGTCTGTATGCCCTACTCTATTAACCTGCTATGCTGAAATTGATTTTCTCTATTTGAATTTGTCTGGAATTGCAGAAATGGTGTCCCGTTGAAACAATGAATTCTTTTTATTTTTAAGTAAAAATAGAGGACTACGATTTTCAAAACTAAGCAATTACAAGGAGATTCCCAACCTAGAAGAAGATACTAGTGTGGTCACACATTACAGCTGTGATGCTGCTGCAGAAGCCTCTGGAGTGTAACTCGGCTGGGTTAATTCAGGATATTTGCAGATTTGCAGTCCTGGGCAGTTTCCAAACAAGGGGAACAACGAAGGATTTAGCAGAAAAGCTCTTGCTTGGTGTGATGCACATTTAAAAGGCAGCAAATGAAGTTTTTGTGGCCTATAGCATAACAGGGCACTTTACAGTTGTTTACTAAATTAAGTCTTTGTGGGTGAATCTGTTTTACAGTCCTCTGCCTTTTAGAAAAAGAGCTCTAAGTGATGGTGTTGCGCCTTGGCTCAATAACTACAGATGGACTTTCAGACCAGGTTTCTGAGATTTTCAACTCAAAATGGAGGGAAGGATGGGTACTCGGCTCTCGCTGGTGTAACTGTCGGGCTGTCTCCAGGTGCTGCTTCATCACAGTTTGGGGTTGTCTCATCATAGAGAAGTTTCCAGTGTTGGTCCCAAGCAAGTTTGCTCAAGGAGTTAAAGGTTATTTCCTTTATGTTGTGCTGGAGTCTGGGTTTTTGTAAAGCTGTGGTTTTCCTTAGCTTATTTACCATGAGTGTGAGAGAGAAAGAAACAGAGGTGCTTTTAAAATATTTGTTTTAAACATTATCTATAAAAATCTGAACGTGACTATTTTTGAGACGTGCTGGAAGGAGATATGCGGAAAACCCAACCGGGTGAACTTCAGCGGCGTCTTAATCAACACATTGTACGTGCGCTGTACTATACGCTATTAATCTTTCATTCCTCTTTAAAATGAACCTGGTTGCGTAAACAGCAATCTTGCCGTCCAGCTGCAGCAGAGGGAATCGTGTCAGGAGCAGTGTGAGATACTGGAGAGTTTGCAGAGAAAACCTCCTGAACAAGCAGCCGCGCTCCCCAGGGCCGGGATGCGGATGATAAACGCCTGTTTGGCAAACCCATTCTTCAGCAAAGCCTTTGCACACTTGGCCAGTTGTATCCTGTTTCCTGGAAGGACGCCAGATGGAGGAGAAGCGGAAATGTAATGGATTGCAGGTTGTTGGGTTTATTATTATTAGTATTATTATTATTATTTTTGCCCGTTGGTTGCAAAAAGGCTGAATAAACAGGAGTTGCCTTGAGGTAGGTGAAGTCGCGCAGACCTGGCCCTGGCTCAGCTGTGTTTCATTTCCAGCGCTCTGTGGTTGTGTTGGTGACCCTCGGCGAGGCCGGGGGAGGCCGATCAACTGCATTTAGTTGAGCTTTTTTTAAAGCAAACCGTAATCCCCAGGCTCTTGGAGTGGAGGGAGAAGTTGGAGCAGATGCCGCACGCCAACCTGATTACTGGGGAATCTCGGCAGAGCCGCCGCTTTCGGATGCGCGCGGTAGGGAAATCAACGTCACCTCGTAGTGTTGGAGTGCCAAAATCGTGAGGTGCTGGAGCCTCGGTTAAATTTCACTGAAGGTTTTCTATTTGGATGTTTCAAACGCTTGTTTAGAATAGGCGTGTGTTTTGCAGGTCGCTGGGTCTCTGGTGTGGAGAGCCAGCATGTTTCATTGATATTTCTATTTACGGTGAACTTGGGGAAATTGTTAAAAAGAAAGCCATGAAATATTGCAGATCTCCCTCCACATCCCTCCAGATAAAGTTAATATAGTTGATTTGGGCAGCCACTGATGACAAAATGAATTGAGGAGGGGGGGTGTTTAGTTGCCATCTAGAATTTTTCATTGATGTTAGAAATTCAGAGTATTTGAAAAATCGTATGAGAGTTCCAAAATCCCAGGGACAGGAGATTTCAAGAAGTGTACATTGATTCTCTTCATTTTTCTCCTGGTTTCAGAGCTGTTTGGTTACACACATCTTCTCCCTTGGTTTATAAATCAAACCGTCTACCTTTGACAAATGGCTTTGATGAACATAACTCGCATGCTCTCTATCAGGCAGCGTTTTATTAAATCATTAATTCTTTTGCAAGCAGATTTATTTAGGCATCAAATGCTTTGGGTAATCTCTTTTATGTAGTTAGAGACTAAGATAAAAAAGTAATAATCTTGCTGTGTTCTGCCAGGCTGATATTTTGGGTGATGCTCTTGTTATTTCCTTCATTTGCCTATTTGAAATGGTATTTTCCCCTTAGTGTGGCTACTTGCTTCACAGTGCCCTGTAACAGCAGAGGTGGGTTTTGATAATCTGTAATTTTTGCCCAAACACATTGACTGGTTTTTATTATTAACACAGTATTTCCACCATCGGATTTCATTGTACAACCTTCCCCAGCATTGCTTTTGCTTCTCTTGGCTATGAAAACAAGTCTGAAAGCAAATACTTTGGCTAAAATGATGGCATCTGTTGGCAGCTCTGGATTACCAGGTGTTCTGCATTATTGTCTTTTACCCTTAATAAAATACCTTGTGTCACAACTATTAGCAGCTCAACAAAGGTTGGACCACACAGGGTCTGCTGGGCAGGATAGAGGTGAAAAGGTTGAAGGCAAAAAGGAGCAGGGGAAGGGGGTGGAATGAGCTGTTTGAAAGCAGCTGTTTTGGCTGCTCTTTGTGTTTTTCAGCGTCTCCTGTATTTATTACTTTTAATATCACGGTGGTTTTAACAATTTGTGTTAGTGTCTAACAGTCCGAGCTTGAAGCCGGCCACATCTTGCGAGGGAGCGAGTGCAGCTGAGGATCCCGCTCCTTTTCGCCATCCCCAAACAGTTTTATTTCCTGAGAAATAGCTGGCCAAAAGGATGAAAGGTGATGTCGGCAGGCATCCTGTTAGTTGTCAGCACCGTGAACACACACCTGCTTGCAAATATCGTCTTCGCGTTTGGGATTCTTCACGCGAGCATCTAGCTATTTTCTGCAGGACTGCCTAGTTTCTTTAGAAACTGCCACGCAGATTAAAACCACATGGGTACCGGAGCATGTGTTCTGTGTTTATCACTCTGGGCTGTGTTGTGTTTTGTTTTGTTTTGTTTTTTTCCCTAGCTTGTTTGCAAAAATATATCCATGAGGCTGAGTAATGCATTCTTGTCATTAAAAATGTGCAATGACTGAAATAACCATTGCAAACTTGGAGGACCATGGGTATGGCATAGCTGAATGCAAAATGCGTAATTGCTTGCAAGATTTCATATATCGGTGATTTTTTTCCTTGTTAGATGGTTGTAGAAGTACTGTATTTTGTGACTGAAATTATTATTGCAATTTTTTTCCAGGCGACTGGCTGGCAATGACCTCTCTTTTATCCATCCGAAGGCCTTGTCTGGGTTGAAAGAACTCAAAGTTCTGTAAGTAATCGGTTTTTAGAGGTTCGCAGCTCGCTGTTTGCTTGCTTAGTGCACAGCCAGCCTGTCTACTGCGAGGCTGGAGGAGAGTTTTTTTGGATTCCCCTCTCAATTATAGTGCTCCTACTTGTTATTTTGTAGCAAAGCTTGCTCTAAGTGGTGATGATGAGCAGCGGTAAACTTGACTAAACCGTAATTACGGCGTTTAATTAGAACACTTACTTGTTTCTGACGTATATCTTGTAGCAGAAGAATACTAAGAAGGGAAAAATCCTAAAAAGGACATGTAAATATTTGTGTTATCCTTCACCCCTCAGTTTACTGCATCGGGTACCACGACACTACCAGGTACTTAGAGAGATGTAAAATGCTCTTTGACCTTGGAATCATCCCTTATGGGTAATAGAAATAATTTCCATAGGTTGACGCTGCTTTAGGTGAAAATGGCTTATTATTAGGAAAAAAGTTTTAATTAAAAAAAGGTTAGAGTTGCATGCCCCGTTCCCCATATCTTTTTTCCCTTTCTGAGATAAGAATTATTAATTTCCACTGTTTTCCCATAGCTAAGGATAAAAAGAGCTTGCTGTTGTTTGAGATTTAAAATATCTGTATCCAAAAACTGTGGCATTTATGCTGATGTAAATATTTCCAGTTACTAGTAGGGTAATAGATAGTTAATTAAACAGTTAATTAAACAGATAATTAAAAAAAAAATAATTGAAAAGGACCCTGGGGTTGTAAAGAAACAGTCATAACCAGGGTATGGATTAGAAGACTGCCCACCTGCAATACTGCTTAATGATGCTTTGTAAATGGAAAGCAGTGTCAAGGTAACTCCACCGGGATGCCCAACACTGGAGGTGCCTGAAATTCCAGCAGTTCTTGAAAAATTGGGGACTTGGGTATTAATTAACAGTTAACTTATTTGTCTAATTGCGTTTTTAACCCAGTACGCACCAAAATCTAACAGTGTTTTACATTGTGTGAAATCTCAGTTATTTGCGTTGTCTTTATAAAATAACTCATCGTGCAATTATATGTTGTCCCCTAAGAGAAGTTCTTTAAAAAAAACCCGGTATAACTTAATTCAGCTTGGCTCTACTTTCATTCCGTGTCTTTTTAAAGTTGTGCTTTGTTGTGAACACACTGTATAAATCAGATTGTTAATGCATTGTGTGTTGATGGGTCTTTGAGAAAAACTAGAGGTTTGTGTATTTTGGAGCATGTATAGGGTGATTTCACAAGAAAACAGTAAGATGTCATTCATTGTAGCAAATTTGTCTTAGTGTGAAGTTGTTCATCCTCTTCAGTGAGTTCCCAGGGGAATTTCAATGTATTATGTCAGAGCCTTGTTCTCTGCAAATTAATGAAGTTAATTAATGAGTCGTAAATAAAACTGAAACAGACCATTTTCTTGTTTCATCATTGCCTTTGGGTATCTAGTCTTAATAATTCTGAAAGCTTTTATGTACACCATTAATCTGTGAAACCATAGCGGGACCGTGGGCTCTTCTGTCACCTCTACTATTGATAAAGAGTATTGTCAAATTCTACTTTACTAACACAGTGGATTTTACAGGACCCTACAGAACAATCAGCTGAAGACTGTACCTAATGAGGCCATTAGAGGATTAAGCGGTTTACAGTCCTTGTAAGTTTTCTTACTTTGCTTTTTTTCACGTATTGTTCTCCACGTTCCACTTTCAGTCACTTTGTACGAGTTTATTTCGTTCTGTAGAGTTTTGAAGTATAGTCATGTATCTGTAATAGTGTACCTGGACTTCCTGATATTGCAGTTTCAACTGGAGCAAAGTTTCCCCCGTAAAGTTCATAAGAAATTTCATTTGTCATCTTTGGTGGGGTGACCCAAATCCAAACTCTTTCAAAACCCAAGCCCAGCGACCGGATTGCTGGATAAATGCAATGATGGGGGAGTTAAACATTTATCGTCCTTCTTGTGTGTCCTGAGGTGTTGAAGCAATTTTAAAATGTTGTGCAAAAGTGAATCATGCCCAAGTCTTTTGTATCCAAAGGAGGGAAATTGGTTTCTGGGAAGGAGTATTGCTTGAGACACGCATTATATTGGTTTTACTGGAAGGTGTTGAAATCACAGAGACAGTTATGAACACCTCAGCCATTATTGCGAGTTGCTCATACGATATTTCGTGTGTGCTTATACTATCTCATGGCTTATTATGTTTTATAAAGCATCTTAATCAGACCTTAATAGTTAGTTACAGCTCTCTAGGTGGTAGATGCTTATCAGAGTGGTGAGGAGGTGGAGGGGGGAAGGGCTGCGAATTTTTTCCTCCTTTCTGCTTATCTACAAAAAGAGCGGGCGGATTATCTCTTCCCTCTGCGCCAAAATTCAGATTTCTGGCCTAAGATCCTGTTTCTTTCAGTGTTGCATCAGATTATGGAATAGGTTGGTTTTTTTTTGGGGGGGGGGGAATAGTTTTGCAAAATAGCTTTGCAAACTCTTGTGCAACTCTTGCCAAGGTGCTTTCTGCATTCCCTGAGCTTGGATCCCGGCCGCTACCTGCTCGGATATTCCCGCCTTTAACACGTGAAAAAAGCACAGTAAGGAGTGCGGGGCAGAACAAGGTTGGCTGCATGATGTGAATAACCCTTTAGTAATTGCGTTTGTAGGGTTGTTTTGTTTTTTTTTACCCCCCAAACCCAACAAAAAATGAAACAAACCAAACCAAAAAACCCCAACCAAACAGAAAACCAAACCATAAACCAACTCCTTCCTGGTTTTCAGCCTTCCTGTGATGCCAAAAAAGAAACTACTTTAGTAAATGCTTTTGTTGTCTACAGATCACCCTTTTCAATTTCAATGAATGTGCTTTGTTCTCTACTTGTATACAGTAATGTTTAGTCTCTAATTAAAGTTGGAAATATAAAATCTGCAGTTGCTGGTTTGATAATGTTATGTGCAAAAGGGAAGGGATGAAATTAAGGAGAAAAAAAATGTATGAATTAAGCCAGCATCTCTATCTTTTTAAAAATCCATATATTTTCACAATGTGTTAGGGATTGGAACGGACCTCGAAAGATCATCTAGTTTAATATGATTGGAAAGAAAGTGGTTAGAGCCATTTAAAAAGAAAAAAAAAGACATTTTAGTTGTTGGAAAAAATCATGGAATGATTATGTAATATTGTGTAATGTAACCAGTATAATTGCTTGACATAACATCGTTGCAATTAAAATGTAATAGTAACAATTTAAAGTGTGGTGAGGTTTCTCTTTCTGGGAGCTTCCATGTTCGTAAGCAAGTGATAAACTATGAATTTTAGGAAGGTAAAAAGGATGAAATTGGGCGAATAAGCAGCAAGCGACTTGTTACGTCTTTTTCTGAAGAAAACGTGATTGATTTTTTTCAAAATAGCTGTTTGAAACCCAGTTTGGAAGCTGTCGGTGTCAGAACCTCAGAAAGGTTTTTCTTTTCTTTTCTTCCATTGGCGTGAATTGTGTTTTGGTTTGTCCCTCTCGATTGCCGAGGAGGATCTGTCTGCATTGCAAGATCACCATCATCTGTTAAAATCAGCAGCAATTTGAGAATAAATCGCTTTTTGAGACAAGTGTAGTGAGAAACATAAACCCGTTTTTCCTGTGCAATTTCTTTACTTCACCAGAATGCATTTCTGTCATTTTAACGAGTTTCAGGAAAACTTTGTTTTATTGCATCACTCCTAAAATGACAGGGTAATTATGCGTATCCCCTACTAATGTAGGAAGCACCTTTTGGTGAAGGAATGTAGAACTGGTCCTCTGAATTTTGCGCTTGAACGTGGAAATAGAAATGCCAGCATGCTGCCTTATTTATTTAAAAACAACAACAAAACCCAAACCAAAACTAACTAAATACATAAGGAAAAAAAAGTGTTTTTCCCCGCGAAGAAATTTGTGTAAAAAAAAAATGATTTAAAGCTCCTGAGCTGCTGCGACTTTCTTCTAAAACAAATAACTCTTTGCAGAATATATTAGAAAGCCTGCTTCTGACTTCTTGATCCATAATCCCCATGCAAACCCTGCAAGTTTAAACATCTCTTAACCGACTCTTTTGGCAGTTTCCCAGTTTGCTCTGAGTAGGCTTTAGGGGGAATTTTTGCTTGGTGAAGACACAAATGACTTGCTCGTAAAACTGTGGGGTATATTGATAATCGTTTGGGCTGCAGCTCCTGTACAACCGCGCCGTTTCTCTTCATGCGCTCCAATTTCTGGCTGCGTAGGATGGCGGTTGCCGCGCTATATATTAATGTATGTATTAACCAGCCCAGTAAACCTACCTGGGTGGAAATAAAGATGGTTACAGGAGCTTCATGATCTCTAATGTTTATATGACGGCTGGTGAGGAGCCAGCCTGGTTCAGAATACTAAACAACAGCTCTTTATTTTCTGTTTGCATTGGCTATTTTCCCAGCTTTGGCCTCCAAAAGAGACTTAGAACAGAGTCCTTCTTTATGGAAGTGAAATGTAGCAAAAGGAAGATTTTTGGTGAGGGGAAAGTTGCTATCGAGCACCTCAGAGAAGTTTTATCTGGCAGGATGTGCGCTGGTCGTGAGATGTCGCGATATCTAACGAAGAGGAGCGCTTTGTGCCTTAGGTCTGGAAATGGTATCGTTGAGGTTTATTGGTGATCCAAGGGTCATAGGGAGAGCCGGAGGCACAAAGGCGTTTTGGCATCTGTGGAGCCCAAAAGGACCTTTTTTTAGGTTCTTTAGCGTAAGAAGCGTATTTGACTGCGATGAGTTTGTTTTGGTAGCACCGCTTGTTCTGAGCTTTGTGGGGCTTTGTAAAATGGTTCTGTAAACTACAGCAACTTCTGGGGTTGCTCTGATTCACCCCGGACACCCAGCTACATATGAATTTTAAGTCATAGCATAGAATATTCTTCTGCAGCCCTCACTGCGTGACAAATACCGGAACTACGTTCTTCAGAGACTTTCAGATGCTTTGAAAGTGAGAACTGTGTTCCATTTAAACTCAAAAAACCCGATTGCCGCTAATTTTAGCGGGCGTTTGCCATCAAATCCATGAGTCGTTTTTGAAAGCTTGTCAATAAATGCTAACGTATCAGAGACGATTTACTGTAATTGTAGTTCAGGAGTCACCAAGGTTTTGTCCCTGCACATGTGCCCTCATGCAGGGACTATTAAAGCAGCAATATAGGGTGTTTCAAAAAGATGGACCCAATTTGAAATCACTGTATCCGTTTTTCATGTGGGAATATGTCAAAGACCGTGGTTTTGTGCCACCGTTAGCGACTGATCAAAAACAGAATCACGGCCTCAGTGGATAAAGACACTTGGAGAGGCGTTTGGGACAAATTCAGCTATTGTCTTGATGTTACCCATACAGCAAGTGGAGGGAACATTTATAAAAAGCATTTATAAGCGTTTACAGAAAAGCAGCTAAAACTCGATAACTCATTAAAGCGTTTGTAAATTTTTGTGCAATTGTGACATCTTGCCGTAGTGAAATACACCGCTTTGAAACTGGGTCCGTCTTTTTGACACCCCCTGCGGTTCAAAGCGCTGCAGCTGTTGCTGTCTCAGAACCCCGGATCTGTGGGTGTTCGACTGCGATAGCTCCTGCTTTTCTCTTCCCGTGGGCGTTCACCTGAGCTGCAGGGTCGGTGTGGCCAGCAGTGATTTTCTGTGGTACCCAGGACCAGTTCTGGCTCCCGAGTCAGGTTTACACTCCCAGCATCCGTGCGGGATCGTAACCAGTTTTGCAGTTGCCTTCTTATCTCAGTGGCTAGAGCAGGCTTGGGGCAGAAACATGCAGAGCTGGAATGTGATTATTAATGTACTTTCTGGGAGAGAGAGTTGGTTTGGCCCAGGCAGGAAAGATTGGGGTCCTGGTGTGGGATTGAGAGAAATGAGAGCAGCATTTTGCTTTGCGGTATAAAGATGTGTGACAAAAGGGTGGTGACAGGACACTGCAGTCAGGACACGTTTAGAATACATGCTGTAGCACATAATCTGCTACAGCCTTGCATTTCTAGCTTTTTCTTATTTTAGGAAGGATGCCTTATACAGATCAAGTTACGCCTGTATTTATTAAGAAAAAAAAAAAACCCGCACAAACCAAACAAAAAACCCCAAGTAACAACACCAACAAAACGAAATCCAGAAACATTCTGCTGGTACCAGGATGAAACCACGCAGCTTTAAGTGGTAATTCATGTTGGTGGCAATTTTAGTAACGTAAACCATTGAAGCACACTGAAATATGTCGAAAGGGAAGATCCCTACATGTGGAGAGGACAATGCAAACCTTGTATTGTATCAAAAAATAGCAATTCTGCTCTAAGTCTGCCAGTTTCTCTTGAAGTGTGTTTGATGGCTTCTGTTGATAATTTTGTGCTTCTGGATTATATAGTTTTGAAGGCCAAGGCTACCCATAAGGATAATCCTGACCGTGAGACTGGAAGATCTTAATTAAAAGCAATGGGCAGATGAAATTAAGCAGCATTCTGTGGTCTTAGATGCAGCGTGCACCTTCAACAGCAGTTTGTGGTTTATCAGCTCACCATCTTTGAATGGATCCCATGTTCTGTAGAGGTTGGTTGTTCCCTGCTTCGCTGTTATTGAAGTGTTGAAGGGGACCAGCCCTCAAGCGTGAGCCCGTGTTAAGCTATAGGATTAAACTATTGCCACCAGAATGGGAAAAGAAAAAATTCACACACGTTTTCTTTTTAACCTGCGAAACCAACACAAACTTAAATACACTGAATATGCCTTTCCTCCTTGCATATTTTTTTTAAAGAATGTATAAGAGCTCTCCTGAGCATGTTTGATTATGCTGAAAAATCTTCAAATATGCAGCATTTTAAATACGCTGCTTCGTGAACTTTACTTGCTGAATGACAGGAATCTCATTTTTCTGTGCCATGTTCACCTTCAGAAGCTGTTCTGGTTTTCTTGAAAATGAGGTATGGCTATTTCTCGTGAGCTTTAGGAATCTCTGGGACTTTTGTAGCTTTTTTTTTTTAGCTGTCTGGGCTTGCTTAAGGAATTGCTGATGTTTAAATAAAAATGAGGAAATTATTTAGAAACAGAGTGGTCAGAAACGTCACTGGGATGGTGGAAGTTACACAGCATGTAGGTAAAGATGGATGAATCCTGTATGGGTAATTTGCAGCAAACTTTGTATGATCTCTGGCTGATAT
>VWYH01005700.1:5611-19720 GCA_013399365.1 Pampusana beccarii
AGGATTCTGGGAGAAATCTTAAAAAAACCTCCAAAAATCTCAAAGCAACAAACGCCGCCTTTTAATTTCCAAGCTAGTTTGGCTCTTTTGCCGTCTTGTATTTAGGTTTGGTAGGAGGAAGAAAAAAGCCTCTGCTGATAAATGCAAACGAACACAAATTTTTGCTCCCAGCCACCACGAAAGGTCAACCTGTCAAAAGAAAGAAGGGAAGGTGGAAAATTATCTGTTTTGCCTGACTGATAGGTGCAAATTTTATGGGTTTTTTTTGCTTTTTCAGAGGAGTTGTGTAGAGGGAAGTTTAAGGGGCCCCTTCTGCGTCTCTGACTCTGATAAAAGTGTCGTGAAGTATTTGCATGGCCGTAAATCCCGGTTGTTACGGCTTCGCTTTCTTTCCGCTCAACCCCAACAAGGAGTTCGTTGTTCATGCTCAAATAATTTCAGATTTCTGCTTTCGTCAGGGCCACGGGATAGAGAAGAGCAAATAATTCTGGCGTTACGTCCTTGAACAATGCGAGTTACAGCGGGTGCGACAGCTCCATCGCTCAGCTGTGAAAAGGGGTTTTCTTGCAAAATTTCCATTGACCTCATCTCTGTTTTCAGCAGCACAAAGGACATTTCTTGTTGTACTTCTCCACAAGTTTCATCTTAGATCTAGGAACAGGTTGGATCCCTTCACCGGATTATTTTATTTACTGGGAAGGCGTAAGGGGAGAGCTCAAGAGATTTATGTTCTGAAATATTTTTCTTTGTGCTTTGGAAGTTGAGCTCTGGGACTCATCTGCAAAAATAAACCAGGGGACAGGTTGTTACCTGAAATACCTTCCACTCCTGAGTGACTCTGATCTTTGGGCTTCAAAGGCTTCACTTTGCATGAAAAAACATGGGTCAAGTTGTGGCTGTTTGTGGGGAAAAATGGGAACTTCCTTTAAGCCAGATCTTTACTCAAAATATTTGATTTTTACCTCATTATGCTTCCTCTTTCTGCTTGGAAGCAGAAGTTCGGAAATTCTAATAGACTTCCAGATAATCCAAAATGTTGCAATAAAACCTGCTGTGACGTTGCTGGTCTGTATTTGCCTTAATAAAGTTTGGGTTAGAGTGGAGCTTTCCGTTCTCTGAAGATGAGAAATTAACTTTGCACATTAACTTTTACACATTAACTAAGTCACGAGGCTGCTCTGTTGTGCACGTTTTGCCGTGACGTTACTGCTGGATGCAGACGACTCGTTTACTTTGGTCACTTGGGTGTTTTCCATGATTTCCAAGGGGCCAAATTCTGAATTATTTTAGGAACTGGATGAGCTGCTTTCCAGGCTGGTGCTGACCCAGCTGAACAGAGCGGTTTTTTGGTTAATAAAAGCTCCTATGTCCCCTGTTTTCATCAGGTTTGGGGCCAATGTGGCCAATCTCAGTGCTCAATAGTCCTAGAAAATATTAGAAATAAAGAAGTGGTCTCATCCTTTCCCTGCATCCCTAAAAAAGGAAGCAGCTCTGGTTGCTGTAAACCTGCAGACAGGGAAATGGGAGATTGTCCTTGATGAAAAGAAAAGTTAAAGGAAGTTTTAGGAACTGCTTTTAATCATTATCATCACCTGAAAACCCAGTGTACATGGAGAAGAAAATAAACCTCTAGGGAATCAGCGATCCTCTTATTTTTCCTGGTATCTCACTTTGTGCAGCAAAGGATCTTGCCTGACGTGTTTTCAATGTCTNAAAAGCTCCTGTGTCTCCTGTTTTCATCAGGTTTGGGGTCAACGTGGCCAATCTCAGTGCTCGATAGTCCTAGAAAATACTAGAAATAAAGAAGTGGTCTCATCCTTTCCCTGCATCCCCAAAAAAGGAAGGAGCTCTGGTTGCTGTAAACCTGCAGACAGGGAAATGGGAGATTGTCCTTGATGAAAAGCTAAAGGAAGTTTTAGAAACTGCTTTTATCATTAGCGTCGCCCGAAAACCCAATGTAGAAGAAAATAAACCTCTTGAGAATCAGTGATACTCTTATTTTTCCTGGTATCTCACTTTGTGCAGCAAAGGATTTTTCCTGACATGTTTTCACTGTCTCCAAGGGTGAGTTTGATCCTGGTTTCACCACTCGGTGCATCCGATCCCAGTAATTTTGAGGTACCGGCAGTGTCCAGGAATGCAATGTGGGATGAGAGGTGATTGAAATAATGTCCCTGGTCTGGGAGGTTATTGAAGAGCAAGAACCAGACCTGGAGCCAAATGAGGTCGAGGAATTAGTAAATCTTAGCTCCAAAGTGAGGAATGTTGGATTTAATTAAAGCCTACAGCACCGGGGGATGTTGTGAAGTGCTCATAAGCTTTGTAATGAAATCCAGCTGGAGTCTATTGAAAACAAACAAGCTGGCTTTCCTCGATTTTTAGGAATGTGGGTACGGATGGTGCTTCTTGTGCTGCAGGATTCTAGAGGGTGGATGAGCTGTTGGAACTCTCGAGATTTTTTTAATGCTGTTGGCAGGGAATTGCTGAGGTTTTCGGTGTTATTTCCAGGGCTGTACCCAGTTCTGCGGATAAAAACCTTTGGTCTCCAGGGCTGCTTGTTGGGCAGATGTCACTGGTGCTCGTGTTGGCCTCAATTTGGCCAAACATCCTTTAGGAGGAGAGTTTATTTCAGAGAATGCAGAAATCTGTTTCCTCCAGGAAAAGGAGTGACTGTGTTTTGCTGAGATTAGGAACATTAGCACCCGTCTAAGTGGTTAATGCTGTTGCGAGAGTGGAAAGGATAAATTTTTCAGAAAAAAAAAGCCCCAAATGAACAACCTACCCCTGTGGGGATCATCTTAAAAGCTGATTCCTGCAAATGCAGCACTGGGTGGGATGTTGGTGATCTTGGGCACGCAGCACGAACTTGGCCTCTGCAGTGACTCCAGTGTTTCAGCTCAGCTAAATTGGTGCTTCATTAGTAGAAAAGTGATTAACGGGAAGTGAATTTTGTCTCCTCTGTGTTACAGTTTGGATGAGTAGCGTTTCAGATGCACCTTTTTTTCCTTCTAGCTCTTCACATGCTGTAGTAATTACTCCTAAAGTTAAAATATGAATTGCACCAATCCAAAAAGCTCTGTATTTACTTTCCCGGGTGGACGCGTAATAAATAACTGCTAATAACTTTCTTGATTGTGTTTCAGGCAGCAGCAGCCGGCCTCAGCTATGTTGGGGGCTACGTCATTAACACCTACAGGAGCTACGACAACTTTCTGCAGGACAAGTATGCCCTGTTTCCGGCCATCATCATCCTTTGCGTCGCCGTCGTCATGTTCATCATCGGGTTGATTGGCTGTTGTGCCACGTTCCGGGAGTCTCGTGTTGGCCTGGGGCTGGTGAGCTTTGCGTGTTCTTGTGCGTCCTTCTTCATGCTGTTTAGTTCTCTGAAGCCCGAATCTCAACTTCTAGAATGATTTTTAAAAAGGTTTGGTAACTTTGGGCCCCCAACTCATGTCTTTGAGCTCAACAAGCAGTGCCCAACGTACCTAATTCGGCTGCTGGTTTATTTATTTTATCTTGTGGAACCACAGTAATCTCCTAAATTATTTCCTGAAAACTATTTTGATTGGAGAGGCAACAACAGATAACGATAACTTACCGCTATAAGTTGATGTAATAGGTAATGTGCAATTTAATTCATTCTTCTTTACAGTCTTTTAATTTCAGTTCTTGGCCATTATCCTGGTTATCTTTATTGCAGAAATATCCGCTTTTGTCCTGGGATTTGTTTATAGGGAAAAGGTAAGCAAACAATTAGCTGCTCTGTAGAAACCTGAAAGTAAAGAATAGGTCTTGTATTGTTAGAGCATTCGAATATATCCAGGTTTTTTGGGCTTTGTCCCCTATCCTGCAATCACATTAAAACAATATGTATTTTTTTTTTTCTCCTCTACAAATAGGTAAAAAGTGATGTGCAAGGCACGATGCGCTCAGTCTTTGATAAGTATGATGGGAAAAATCCGGAGTCTACTGTTGTGGATTACTTGCAAGAAGAGGTAAGAAAACATTTAAATTGTTCTCAGAATTATTTAGAAAGGAATAGTTTTGTGCTAAATGCAGAATTTGGCTCTGCAGCAGCATTTAGCATCTGATTCTCCATAGCAATTGAAGGTGCTCCCCACTCCACTGGGTTGGCCTTTCCAGGCTTTTGGTGTGAAGTGTAAGTTAATATCCTTGTTGACATGAGTGGCCTTTGGATCAGACCAAATGAAGACATATTAACAATTTCTGCCGAGAATCCTGTATCTTAGAATAGAAAGATGACAGAAGACTCTTATCCTGCAACTTGTCACTTTAATATTAGAGCTTTCACGAAGAATAAACCAAGAAGGAGGTAAATAATGTATGAAGGGAGGTTGATTTATTGTATTTATGGCTGTTTTCCCGAAGTACTGCTCCTTATACTGACGGCAGCTCTTGCCCAGCGTGCCAAAGAGAGGTTTAACAATAATTAGCGTTCATGTTCATATATATCCAAACATCCCTGTAACTGTCCTGTGTTTGGCAGCTTCGTTGTTGCGGCGTAAAGAACTACAGCGACTGGACAACCACAACCTGGTTTAATGTCACCCGTAACAACAGCGTCCCTCTGAGCTGCTGCAGGCAAGACGTGAAGAACTGCACAGGGAGTCTGGATCAGCCCCAGGACCTCAATACACGGGTGAGGATAAAGGACACGGTTCCACAGTTGGGCCGTGATCACTTAAGGATAATTAATCCAATTCTTTCCAGTGATTTGTCCCCCAAACTCTTTTCTCACCATCTTTTTCCTCTAGCTAAACGTCCTTCTCATATTGTTCTATAAAAGCTCGTAGATGATGAAAGAGGGGGACCAGTCTGCAGTGGTGGGTTAGACAGGTTTTACAAGGGAGGTGAAATCCCAAAACGTCCAGCTGAATTACATCTTTTGATCAGTTTTCACCCATTTCTTTCCTGGCAGGGCTGTGCAGCGGAGGTGGAGTTGGGGCTGCAGAGCGTTATCAGCTACGCTATGCTTGTAATCCTGGGCTTTGCCATTGTAAAGGTAAAAATTATCTTTTCCCTCATGGAAAATAATCCTGTTTATTTTTTGATCTCAGGGCTTTTTCTTCTACCATGTCCTGTTGGCCCTACAGCCTTTTTTTCCGACTCTGAATTAGACACGGTCGTCTGTTCTTCTCTTGTTTTTTTTCCAACTTTGTTCATTTTGTCTGTATGACGATAAGGGAAGGGATCCAAAAAGGTAGGAGGGGATTTGGGATGGCAAGTCAAGGAAGTACAAGAAGCTGGGTATACTAAAAGGCTTGGATCTAGAATTTTTTATTAAAACAACCATCTTTGCTATATTTACCTGGGATTTTAAAAATTGCTTATTGAAGCTTGGGTTTAGATATAATCCAACGAATAGTCCTGTGCTTGGAGACCTGGAATCAAAATGGACTGGAAATATGACAAGGAATGAAACCTATTTATGACTTATAAGATTGAATGGAATGAAATGTGAAACCGGATCATCTTGTGGGTGAAAACTAGATTTGAAAAGCCCTGACATAAAACTCCTCACAATTGGCACATCGAAGAAACACTGACGCAGCTTTGTGAAGATTTTGACCCATAAATTTTAGCCTGNAGCACAGAATCCAAAACCTACCCAGATATCATCAGATAATATTAAATCTGATGACTGAAACAAAAAATACAGCGAAACTAAATCTCTTATGTGCTCTCTCTTTTCTTTTCAGTTCTTCGCTATGCTGAGTGTCTGTGTGCTGACATGCAAGAGAGAAGACACTGGATATCAGCCGCTTTACTCGGGTGTATTTGCCTAAACGCAAAGATCACATTTTTTGCTTCCTGATGATAAAATAGACTTGTAAAGATTAACGCTAGAGGACAATTTATGACCTTCTTGCTAAGTATTTTACTTTATGTACATGAAACGGAAAGAATGTGTATTGGCTTGGGAAAGTTTCTTGTGGGTGACCCTCAAAACATGCAGAAGAATGTTATTTTTAATCGCTAAACTGAGACCATAGAAGGGGTTTCATTTGTCTGCACAAACATCAGATGATTCCCATGCTGTGGTTAAACAGCAGAAGAAACTTTTGAATGCCGTGTTCAAATATTGTTTGTAAGCACGGGGAGTTAGAATATATTCTCTCTATATCTGATGGCGTTTATATATATTATTTTTTTTTTCTCCTTATGGTCATATGTTGTAATTCAGTTTACTGCAGAGGAGGTTAGTGCAAGACAACTTTGTTAAAAGTCTAGAAACAGACATTTGAGTTGTTTTTTAAAGCAGTTAGCAAATGTGAACAACCCCAGGCTAGGAGAGGAGGTGTTTTGAGCATTTGGGCTCAGGACATCTCTCTTGACTTTTTTTTTTCTTTTATCTTTTTTTAAAAATAATTATTATTTGACATTAAAAATTGCTTATGAAGCAGCGCTTTTGATATTTTTTTTTCCCTTTCAATGATGCTTTAATGGTTTGTCTAGGCAAAGGTTGTCTAGTTGCAAAGGTTATTGAGAAGATGGGAGTCACAGGACACGTTGGTTCATGTGGTTGTGTGGATGGGACAGCTGGAGGGCTCAGTGCTGCCATCCCTGCCCTGCCAAAGGCTTCACCGCTTTTCACCCCTAGAATCGTAAATATGATGCATTTTTGTACCAAGGAATTGCAATAATTTGCTGTCTGGCGGAGTCACGCAACTCCTTGTTTGCTTTCTTAATTTCTCCTTGAAGTTATGCTGAAGGTCACTTCTTGGACAGCATCACAGCTTTAGAAATGGTCCTTCTAACACATTTGTGTGTCAATCTGTTTCTCAGTTCTTTAGGGCTTTGGGGTTGTTTTTAGGGTTGGGGAAGGAGGGAACTACGAGCTATTCCTTGTTAGGGAGTTGTGGAAAAGCAGCACAGTTTAGCCTGTTTTTTTGTTTGGAGAGATAAGCAGTCAATCCTTAGCAATAAACATTTATACATTTATATTTGTAGTTAATTGGGGGGGGGGGAAGGAGTTTAGGGTAAGTTAAGCTGTTTATTTATATTTTCCCCTCCCAGAGTAAAAAGCAATGCGTGATGACAATGTTCTATAGGGGATGCACCATTATGAGTATGTATATGTTGAAAAGCGACTTAATGTTTATCGAAGGCTTTGTCTTTTACTGAATTGCGAAATAAACCGAATTTCTGCGGGTAATTAATCAAAGCGGCGGGCTGTTTTGTGTGGGGAGGAGCCGTGTGGGGCGGTCCCGGGGCGGGTCCCTCAGCGCTTCCCGCCTTCCCAACGGCCGCTCCGAGCGCGCCGGGTTCGAAACGGCGCCGGATGGCGGGAGCGGCCGGGACTGCCCTGTGGGAGCTGCTTCGCCCCCTTCACGGAGTCTTCGCCTCCTTCACAGCGTCTTCCACCCCTCACAGCCCCGACCGAGCCGGCTGCGGTGAGAGCGGGGGAGCAGCGGGGCGGTAAAACACGCGGGTAACGTGAGGTAAAACGCGGCGGGGGTTGCGCTGCCGGGGGTTGTACCGGTGTCTCCTGTTCTGTTTCCACGGAAGGTGTGGAAATCGGTAAATCTCTAATTTAGCGAGCGTGCCGGTTCGTCGTATTTTAAAAACTAAAGGGGAAGTAAAAGCTTCGTTTTCAGGTGTGAGGTAACCGCCAGAGGGAGTTGAGTGAGCGCTGGAAACACAAGGGGCGCCAGGAAATGGGATTAAACGCTGGTTTGTTACACTGAGACTGGAGAAGATGCATTTCAGAAACGTTTTTTTATCAATTATTTTCTATGACAGGGTTAATAAGGGTACTCACACAAGAGTAACCGATGTATAGTGCCACTTTTTGTGGCTCTGCTGGCAAGGAAGTGCACGTTTTCTTTTGTTTAATTATTGGTCTTAAACCACAAACATACCTCTTTAAATATTGATTATCTGATGCAGTCTCCCTGAGAGCACCTCGTAGCACCACTTTATATAGACCAGATGTACCTTCTTTATTGCAATAAATTGCCATCTTCTTTAATAACAAAGAGCTTAATAGAATACTTACCCAATTTCACAAGGAATTGTACTGATATTATACTGTGCTGCCCTCCAGAGTTCAGGGAAATTGTTTTGTCTTGTCTAATGTCAGTCACTTTGTGCTTCCTCTCCTGTTTCAAATTTAGGAGGATAAAAGGTAGTTATGACATTTACTGCTTCATTTAAATTCCCTTTGCTGCTTTGACACATCAGGGCCTGTTTCAAAACTCTGCTTGTGTGCTTCATGTTTGTGACTTGGGCCCTTCTTAAGTTATTATATTTTTTTTAATTTCCCTTCAGTGTGATAATAGAGGAATATGGCATCCTCAAACCTGGAAGATTTGTGCTTTCACATCAACACGAAGATTTCAACTATTAAAAAGACTCTTCAGCTAAGGAACATAGGTAAAAGAAATGAAAAGTGGATTATTTTCTTACAGAAAATGGGAATGCGCTCATTAGACAAGGAATGTAACATGAAGTGGGAATCAAGTAAAACATAGAGAACAATATATATAAAAAAAAAGCAAGCAAGGATGACAAAATAGGAGCATTTTCAGATAACCAGGTGCCAAGCAAAGAACATGAGTTTAGTAAAAGTATGTTCCTTTGAGAGACTTGGAAAATGGTGGTTAGTGCACCCTATATTTTATATACTTGGTGGGGAAAGCTCCAGATGGGAGAAGAAAAAAATTCTTGGCAAGTATGTTAAACCTAATTGCAAAAATGTGCAACGGCACAAATGGAGGTTTATACAGATGTCTTGTCCTGGGGTTCCAGGAGTACCTGGTTGTGATGTGCCTGCACAGCAGGGAGCAACTTATTTAAACTGAGCTGCTGAAATTGTTCTGAATGTTTCAGGCTTTTGGCTTTTTGGCTTAATTTTCTCTCTTTGATAGGTCAAGAATCATCCCTCAAATCTATGCTCTGTAAAATAGGAAATGAGATGGCTCTTTTGCATGATCTCCTGAATCAAATGGAAGCGGAAGTTCAACAGCAAGAAAAACTGAATAATTTGCTGAAAGTAATCTTTTTTTTTTCCCTGTTCATAAAATGCTTAAATATTCAAAGGAATTGTGGATAAGTGTGAAGTAGTTCTTTTTGAAGTCATATGTTTCGATGCATGTGCTTACATGTGACACGGGCTTGAAACAGGAGTAGATACTGCTATCTAAAGAGCAGTTCTATGTTTACGTCTTTGCAACAGCTATGAAAACGATTTAATTAGGATATTTATCTGTTGTTTTAGTGTGTGGTTGCAGTGCCTTCATGTGTTAAGTCTTTTTGTGAAGGTGTTTTTTGGAGGAATGTAGATGAGTTGCCTGTAGTTTCTGTTCATCACCACCACCCAGACCTTCCAGGGTATTTGTTAAAGATTTACTGATTACTCACTTAAGCTTGTCTATCAGAGAAATTTATGTTTTCTTGCTCTAAGCTCTGCTAGTTGCTCTTGGGAAAATTGGGGGTAAGATAATGTGGAGAGAGCAAAGAACACCTCTCAACTTTAAAAAATTATAGCATCCCCCTAATAGCAAACTGATTTTACTTGCTTGGCATTAAGTTTCAGATTTCTGATGAAGTCTAATGTTTATTTCAGGAGCTGCAGAAGTCTGCTGAGAGAGATCAAAATGGAGCACAGCACCTCCAGGAAAACATTCCTCCCCACCTGCCCAAACCAACCCCGAGCTGGTACGTGCAACATGAAGGGACTGGGCTGCTCATGGCAGCATCCGTGCAGTTATACACCTTTTATTCTATATTTTGGGAGCCAGTGTCGTTATATGTGTTGATTCTGGAGTTTGCTCTTGACTAATCACTACCAGGCTTGCACCCTAACAAACCCCTCAGGTAAAACCTGCAAAATGCCAAGTTGTTTGGATGGAAGCTTCTAGTAGCAGGTGTGACATTACAGGAGAAAACTAGTTCTTTGATAAACCTGAGCATTCCTTGCTGTAGAATTGCAAATGCCCTGATTTAATAGGTGCAGTGCCTAAGGATTGAAGGGCAGGTCACTAGAACTGATATTCACCACCACCCTTCCAAATATCATATTAAAAAACCCAAACATATAATTCAATCATCTTTCTGTGGAGATTTGAATTATGGTTGTGGTAGTTCTATTCTCCTTCCCCTGCAGCAGCTTGGCATTTATTTTATCTAGCAATGACATCCACCTGTGCCTTGAGAGGGGTGGGCGAAGAATGTTCAGAATGAGACATGAATCTGTGAAGCAATAGCTATTATTCAAAAGGCTTCTAAAAATGTTAAAACTCAGATTGAATTTCTCAGAGTGATCAGCTCTTTTGCTGGCCTGTTAGAATTGCTTTTTATTTTTTGAGTGATGTTAGCCTATGCCAGATGGGGGGTCTTGTCTCAGTTCTGACATCTGGAGATCCCAGCCCTTGTTTCCACCCCTGTAGCTCGTCAGAAGGCAATTTATCAGTATTTTAATTTAATGCTTCCAACATGTGCCCTGAATATCTCAGCTTTACCTGCTCTTGCTCCTAATGCCAGACAAGCCACAGGCTAAAAAACATTACAGGCATATTTCAGCAAAGTAAAAGGTTAAGGATGTGGAAACAAGGTCGGAGGAGAGAAAAATGAACTGTAATTTTTGATGATGTGTAGCAATATTTTCATTTGTGGAGGTACTGCTTGTATGGGAGCTTGGACTGGCTTAGCTGGTAAAGAGAGAACTTGTGCAGAAGCTTTTTTTCTGAACGCTGCTCTGCAGATGTGAACCCTCAGTTATAGGAAACAGCCTCCAAAAATGCTTCTAGACATGTGATTCCTTTTCATTTTAGACATAGAATTTATTTTGTGTGTGTGAAAGAATGGAAGTTCCTCAGAAGTTACCACTGGGATTCTGCCTTCTTTGCCTAACTTACTTTACCTTAAGTTTACATTAACTCATGGGAATTGTTTAGATGCAAATGAAGCTTGTTAAGCAATTGTATCACCTCTGATACCAAGAAGATTCTCTGGGATGTTGGTTTCCCTTCCAATCTCATCCTACTTTTGGTCAAGATAATTGTGATGTAAGTTTAGCTGGTCGTTCCCTTTCTAGATAGACCCACACATGTAAAACTAAGCAAGCTTTTTGAAGAAATTTCTACACATTATCATTTGTCATCTTACAACTGTTCTGCCAGTGTCTGCCAGACCAAAATTGGGCAGAACCCCCAAACCTTCATCTGTTTGAGGCTCTAAATTGAGGGTTTGTTATAAAAATAATGCTCTAATAATAACTCAAAACAGGAAAGTCCTTGGCCATTAGGATCTTGCTGAAATATATATAGATATATCTTTAAAAAAAAAATTCAACACCATGGAGCAGGCTGGGATTTTTTTTTTCTTTTCTTTAAAAGCTCAATGGATGAGTCAGGCTTCCCAAGACTTGAACTTATTTCAAAGAGCTGTGAAGTGTTTCAAAATCTGCCCGTTAGGCTGCAGCTCTGTGCTCTGCTTCATCTGATTAAAAAAAAAAAAAAGAGGCCTCATGTTCTGTGAAATGTAATGGTACATTGAATTCTTAACCGCTCACTGCTGTGTTTGAACTCCTTCCAATTCACCTGCTTGCAGCCTCTCCGGCAGAGCAAGGAACAGCTCTAATTTAAAGTCAGTGAAAATATGCAACCTGAAATGGAGTAAGCTTGCTAGATTTTATTTCTTTGTCTTGCAAAGGTGGTGAATTATGTTCATCCAGCGTACCGGATGGGCTGGAACTTCGGTCTGTGAGTAAGCAGACTTACTAATGGTATTTTTACTACTTATCTACTATTTATACACCTAATATTAATTCATATTACAGCATCACTGGGCTGACTGTGAAATGTGAAGAGCAGACAAAAATTGTAGAACCTGAACGTGCAAAGAAGCCTACAAAAGAGCCAAGACCTATTAAAGAAGTGCCCTTAATAACTGCAGAAGAATTTGAAAGTGTTCCTGCGTATGTAAGCCTGGCTATTCTTAAACCTTATCATGCCAATTTGGGTGGTAAATGTAGGTTTGTGAAAGTGAGCTCTTGCAGAACTGAGACTCGCAGAGATGTTTTAAGACTTTACATGATCCACAGGATGAAATATTAGCTCCAAATAGTTTAAATGCAATGCTGGCAAACCTGAAAATTAAATTAGTAGAGCTAATTAGGTTCCTTTTTTTGTGTGTGTGTGTATTTGGGAAAGATCAGAACTAATCATTTAAACCTCAAATCTCTTATCTCAAAAATTGCTTTAATTTGTATGAACAGGAATATATTAGGTAATAGTTGGTTTCTTGGATGGATTTACTCCCTCAGGTACTTATCTCTGATAACATTCTGGAAATGTAAAAGCTGTAGCATGGGAATTTTTGGTCTTTAAGAGAAGTAGACAGACCGTTCCAGCTAAATATTTGGTTAACCTCCAGTTCAAGCCACGATCTTCCGTGATAACCTCTCAAAGTGTTTCATTTTCCTTGGAAATTGAAGGTTTTTCACCGCTGTTGGTGTATGGGGAGGACAGGGACAGAGACCAGCTGGATACTCTTCCATTTGTCGCTGGTTTATAGGAAGGTTGTGTCTTAGTTTGTGCTTGTGGAGCTATAGATAGATTTTTATTGAGATGGGAAAGGTGTGTTTGTTCTTTGGAGAAGATTTACATGAATCTAAATAGATCTCTTAATCTACCTTTTTTTTTTTTTCTGTTGGCTGGCAATGTTGGAATCCAAGATTGGGAGGGTCTGTTAAACTTATAATTTCACAGACTAGTTAATCAAATCTAAGCAGCGAATGTTTGTGAGCTGAATTTTCTTACACCTAACATATTTTCTTGGCAAAATGAGGATTAGGTTCATATCCTAGTTCTCCAGGTCAGCACTGGTTCTGTTTTAGGATGTATTTATACCTGCTGGCAATAGAAACACAGGTTAATACTGTGTTTTTATGCAGCTGCTGTGCTAACACAGGACTGTGCCTATGCTAAGCCTGACTGGGGACTTAAAAGAACCCAACTTGTGTGTCTAAATCCTGTACCAGCTGAGTATCGTGGGTTTTGCATCCACCAAAAGTCTCATTCCTCTCTCTCTTCCTGCTGTAAAGAAAAAATCTAGGTGGTTTTTACCCGCTTTGTGTTGAATGTGAAGAAAAATCTCTCCCTAATGTAATTAAAAGGGATATACAGTGGCTTCATATTTTCAGAACCCTGCAGCAGGTATTTCACAAAGGTACATGCTGAGTTAGGGTGCGGATTTGGAGCGCCTCAATCAAACAAAATATGCTCGCACCGTAAGAAATGTGGAAATTCTCTTCGCCTTCAAATCTGTTGCAGAAAAGGCACCTTTTTTGAGGAACAGAAAAGAAATTGCACGGTAGATGTTTTGGTTAACATTGAATTCAAGGCAAAAGAAAATGCTTTATTCTGTGTCTAAAATCCTACCGCTTAAGATCTTTTTAGAATCTGTACATTCATTAGAACTCTCTGAAGTCTCAGAAGACGGTAACTTGGGGGAATATACGTTTCTTTTACCCAAAGCATTTTTGAGAGAGCAGAGCTTGGCCACTAGGAGCTTTATCTATTTCATTTTTTTTCCCAGTGGTATATATGTGATATATTAATGTTATTCTCTTCTTTGAAGAAGACAGTGCTGTGCTTTGGTTTTTCAAACCTACAGAAAAAAAAAAACGTCTGGTGTTTTGAAAGGGGCTTCTATGGATTACAAAAAGAAACCGGGTCACTTGCTTAAAGAAAAAAAAGTTCAGAATATTTTTGGTTTTGGAGTAGTGAAGCAGGTTTTAAGGTTGTTTTCAATCTGAATTAAATGGATTAATTTGGAACCTCTCAACTTGGCATCTTGGATGCCCAGGGGCCTCTCAAAGACTCTGTTTCAGGGGTGGTAGCGCTGCTTTTATTTAAAAGAGGTTATGTGTGCCAAGTAGAGCGTTTTTTATTCATAGAAAAACGGCTGCACCTCCAACTTTTATTGATATTTTTGATCAATATAGGTTCAAGTTGAAAACTGGCTCTAAATAATGGCAATTCAGTCTGAAATTAGAGCAATTGCTTTGGATTTGGGAGTTTTTACACAGCCTGTGCAGACCTGTCTCTGCAGCGGCAACTGGCTATTCTTAAAATTTACAGC
>VWYH01005702.1:0-53163 GCA_013399365.1 Pampusana beccarii
TTCTTTTTCCTTTTTTTTTTCCATCTCCATGGCTGGATGTGACTCTGTGAAGTCAAAGGCAGTGGCAGATGCTGAAGGTCTTTAGACAGATTGAATTTTCAGTGCTAGGTCCAAGTATGTTTAAAATGTATTCATGTAGTGAGATGGACTGTCCTGTGCTAGGAGATAGATCTCAGGCTTTTATCATGTGTGTTTCTGGGTATCTTACAGCATCTTCTTTTCTGGCAGTGCAGGAAGCCTGTTTGTACAAGAATTTACAAGGGTCTCAATTATGTGTGACAGTGTTATAAACCACAAGGAGGTAAAATGTGTGTTGCAAATCCAGGCGTGCCCGCTGACGCAGCCCTTTCTTTAACTCTGTTCATGAATCAGCATAGCGTAAAAACTGCTCAATGACAGAAGATTATCTTGTCTGGAATGTGGTGGTGTAAATTTGATATGCAGGAAAAGCTGTGCTGTCCTGGTTTTGTACCTGTGAGACACCACCTGTTCTGAACAGCCTACAAAGAAGGCAAAATGGGAGAAATTCTTAAAGAATGCTCTTTACTCCTGAAGCCCATTGTAAAGCCCGTATCTTTTTTGTTTATAACTTGTTCTCTCATTTTGATTGCAAGTTCTCTGAGGCATGGGTTTGTGTGGTTGAACTTAATGGCAGCACAGCTCCACATATTCACACTTCTCTAGAAGTGTGTCATGTCTGCCTGCACCTACTCATGTTACTGTGTTGCCTTGGGTAGGTTTATATCATCCCATTTTCACAAAGGCAAGAATTTACCATTTCTAACAGAAATGAGGAAGGCTGAAATGTTATCTAGATATCTTAAAGCTTCTAGTAAGACTATAGAAAAGATTTCAGCAGTTACTTTTTCAGTTAGTACAGGTATATATTAGCAAAAAATAAATCTTTTTACACAGTTAATAACAGCTCTTAAAAGGTAAGGTAAAAGGTGGTGCTGGAAGAGTTAGCATTCAAAAACAAAACTTTGATCAGCCCCATGTAAACACTCAACAAGAACAAGCAGACTATTGGCAGGGTTAGAAAATAATGGCATTTGAAACATTTGACTTGCACATCATTCAGTGTTTCAAATGAATAAATACATTCTAGGTTCCAAGTTACATCCTGCTGATCAAGTATATTCTCCTTGTTCATACTGCACTGCCAAATTTTCCTAGCAATTAGGTTAAAATATCTCCCTTTCAATTATATTCCCCACTGAGTTATATCAGAGCAGTCAGAGAAAACAGAAAATTATGATCACCTAAAAACAAGGTGTTTGTTATTATTGAAAAAAGTTGAGTCTGTCATCCTTAGCAATGTGTTTCATGTCTTTAAAGCCCTGGTACAGCACATAGTATGGGCAATAAGATTGCTCTGTGAATGTAGGGAAGAAATAGTGCTTTAGTGTATTTCTCCTTGTTCTGTTTCATTCTGCATGTCTGCAATGCATTAGTCACAAATACACAGCATGTTTAACATGCTGTCCCTTGAACATTTCCTCTTAACTGATATTCCTAGATCATAGAATCAAAGAATCATATTGATTGGAAGAGACCCTCAAGATCATAAAGTCCAACTGTTAACCTAACATTGGCACTAAACCATGTCCCTAAGAACCTCATGAGACAGGACAGCACAAATTCTTAGAAAGGGAATGGGGGGAAATTGAAATATACATCACAAAGAAAAAAAACAAACATGCAGGAGCAATGTTGGTCATGAATGTGTATAGACATATACAGACATGGATGGATACACAGATAGATTGTTATTAAATCACCCTGTACCCTGTCTAGGGTCTTCTTTCACTGTTAACCTGAAGCCACCAAGTTTCTTCCCCCAAACAAATCCAAAACTTCATTTTGAAGCTGCCTTCTTTCTGGTGAGGTTGTTTTCTCTGGCCAGCTTCTTCCCCATTCTGTCTGGGATGGTAGGACCCACTAGCAAGAAAATGCAACAAAAAGCTTTGCACCTTTGTGCTGGATTTGAGGAGGAGGCTGAGACCTGCTGTACACACCACAGCACTGTCCTCCCAGCATAACTAGTTTGACGAAAACTTGTTTGAGAAGACAAACATGGTGACAGATGATGGGATTCTTGAGTTCATGGTCAAGCCTAACAGCTGCCATCATTACCAGGATGAGACACAAACAGCCACATTCATCTGTGGTGTAAATGCATTGATGTCAGCAGATGAAACTGGCTCAGAGAAATGTGGCTGCTCTGCTGTAAGTTTGTTTCTAAGGGGAGGGTAAACAGCAGAAAAAAAGCAAAGCGTTTTAGTAAATATGCAAATTGCAATCTAATATGCAAAGTCTTTAGTTTGTTGCTCCAAACACTACAATAAATAAAGAAAACTCTCTATTTGGCAACATATTCACACATAACACTGTGTGCTTGCCACATAAAGCCTTCCAAGTCAACTGGCTAATTATTATTTTTTTATCTTTTGCTATTAGAAAAGCACCTTTCACAAAAACAAAAGCCTCATTTTGTTGGGCATGAAATCTCTCTTTGAGGATTTATATATCGGATTAATTAGCAGTTGGAACAGGACTCACTCCCTCTCACAGCTTCCATTCTCCCATTAACAGTCTGTGGCTCGGTGCTAAATCTCAGAAGACAGTTCTGCTATTTACTGTTCTGTTTAATGCAGGATTGCTAATTCTTATCTGTTTAAACACAAATGACGATGTCAGGACAGCTAACAAGCGAAGGCAGTTTGTAATGACTAGTAGTAATGTCAGTGTTGATCCTAACACTTTTATAAACTAATCATCTTTCTTTTTATTTCATTCCTAAGCATTGAAACACTATAAAAGAACGATCAGCATGAGAGTTTGGAGAGAATAAAATATTTTTTATTTGTATAATTTGCTAATTCTGTTAACTACAGTCTTAATTTGGAAGTAATTTGCTGGAGGTCTTTGTGCATTGTTGTCCCTCCTTGTGTGCTTAGTTAGTCAAAACTGATTCTGCATTACAGACGGGCCACTTTAACCTCCTTTGGTGGTCACGCTGGTCCTGTCCCCACCCAAAGTGTGGCTTGTTAGTATCTTCAGTAAATCACGCTGCATTTTGCCTCTGGGGCATCAATGTGAAGATGAACCGGCACCCAGCTGAAATTCCTTTAATTGCAGAGGGATCAGGCCAAAACTACTCAGAGACTTGGAGGAGCGCACATATAGCTGAGCAGGAGATGTCGTGTCTTACCTGCATTTCTTAAGCATCAGTGTCTGACAGTGTCAAACAGCTCGGTTGTCTGAAAGGTTGCCAGAGAAGCTGTAAGCAGTACCTCAGCAAGAGCTCCTGTACCTGCTGCACCACACAGCAAGTTCTCCAGGCAGCTCCACAAGCAGCAAGCTTTCCTCAGGAGCAGAGGCAGAGCATGTCTGCACTGCGGCGTGCCAGCTGGTTCCTGGAGATGTGCTGGTGGCTCATCAGGACTGAAAGAGCTGTGGGTTCCAGCACTGGAACTGGCTTGCACCCAGCCTGCTCTCAGGACCCGTGGAAAGCTTCAGTCTACCTCCTGCGTAATGCTAAGTGATCCCAAGCTTAAAGCTTTGAAAACTGCAGAGCTTACAGTCAGATGCTGGGTGAGTAATTTTCTTTCTCTGCCCTCATTTTCCCCACCAGCTAGTAATATTACATAATATAATAATAGATCATATTCTCATCTAACAAAATAATAGTAATAAATAATATTCTCATCTAACAAAACTCCATAGGCCGAATTCAGAAGATACTATCACTCTTCAGAAACCAGCTGCAATAACAAGAAATTTAGACATCCCGTGTCCATTAAACTGAATGTTAGGGAATTTCCAGACAATTGCACTTCCAGCTTCAACCCCATCCAAGGAGAATGTTTAACGCAGATAGAGGGTATGATTCAGATTTTCTTTTGCTTGTACCAACAAAACTAAGGTCCAAACCTGTTTCATTACAGTTAATTGCAGAAGTTCCACTGACTTCAAATTGGATGCCAAATTGGATGCCTAATAAAAGACTTAATAATCTGCATTTTAAACATTGCACTGGGTACCTGTCCTGTGCAGAGATGCAGAAATTTTAATTTCAGAAGATATACTTGCACTTGGCTTCACATCACCTTTAATTAAACTTCACTCAAGAGGCTTTTGTCTGTATGTTTTGGAGGGTTTTTTCTTTGTTTGTTTGTTTGTTTGTTTGTCTGGGGGGGAGTGTTGTGGGGGTTTTTTGTTTGTGGGGGGTTTTGTTTGTTTGTTTGTTTGAGGGGGGAGGGGGTTCCAATTTAAAGACAAAAACAAAATCCCTTTCAAAAAGTTAAGATTTGACCTCTTTGAAGACTGCTTACATTCTGTGAATTATGCANCCAAATTGGATGCCTAATAAAAGACTTAATAATCTGCATTTTAAACATTGCACTGGGTACCTGTCCTGTGCAGAGATGCAGAAATTTTAATTTCAGAAGATATACTTGCACTTGGCTTCACATCACCTTTAATTAAACTTCACTCAAGAGGCTTTTGTCTGTATGTTTTGGAGGGTTTTTTCTTTGTTTGTTTGTTTGTTTGTCGGGGGGTGGGGAGTGTTGTGGGGTTTTTTTGTTTGTGGGGGGTTTTGTTTGTTTGTTTGTTTGAGGGGGGAGGGGGTTCCAATTTAAAGACAAAAACAAAATCCCTTTCAAAAAGTTAAGATTTGACCTCTTTGAAGACTGCTTACATTCTGTGAATTATGCACTTCCATAGATTTTGATTAACTGTAGCCCTGGACTTTTATGAGTGACTCGTAAGGCATATGAGGTTATCAGTCTTTCACTCAAAACTTAAAAATACTCCCACTTTTACTAGTCTGGGATCTGCCTGTTTGCAAATGGATAGAAACAAATATAATGTTGAAAGTATTTTTGTACCCAGTTTGACCAACAGAGGAGATTATGGACCAAGTTTTAAGAATCCTGTAATCTCAATAAAATATCAAAATATGCTGTTCTTTCAAAATCCAGGTTCCAGCAATGACTGATATTCAGAGATGAAGGTTAAGATATATACACATATACATCTAGGTGGGATCTGTGAATTTTTAAAGTCTGGCTTATTTTTTGGTTTACCACTGGAAGAGGGGATTAGAAGGACTTTTTACAGATGCATTTTGAGGCTGAACTAATTAACAACATAACAGTCCTTGACAGTTGAAAACCTTGTATCACATTAACTTTTATCATTATCTCAGCCTTTGTAGGACCAGCCCAGTTCCTGCAGCCTTCCATTAGAAGCAGAAGAATTTTCCTGATTTTTCTTTCAGTATCCTACTTATTTGATCTGCAATCTATTTGCCTTCCTGTTTTCCCTTCTGGACACTGGCTTGCAACAGTAGTAACTTTCTACCACTCTGGCAGGTGAATAACTAAGATGGAGTTTCTTTTCATTTACTAGCAGGTTTGATTTTTTTGCAATCCTTTTGAATTTGCCTGAAAATAAAAATCAATCCAGACACCATTAAAAACTTCAGTCTGAATTTTAGCTGATTTTAGTTCAGTTCAGAAAGAAACATCCTTTTGCATTCTGAGGTTAGAGCATCTTGTTTTGAAACAACAAACTACTTCTGGAAGGTAGGTGGGAATGTTTAGGGAAATTTTGGAAGAATTTGAAAAAAAGAAATCAAATTTGCCAAGTGGGCCATTAAAGTTACATCTACCTCTTACAGCAGGGAAAAAAAAATGTTTAGCTAAAATGTATCATCCATCTTTATCTACTCCTGACTGAAATATTTTAGGACTACATCATATGCCATCACCTATCTAGACTGCTTTGAGACTCTGCCAGCTATTGTTTATCTTTTTCAAATTTTCTCTCTCCTATTTACAATATGGCAATGATGATTTTCCAATAAAAATCACCTTATTTGCAAGTCAGATTTAGCATATATATTCCATTATTACAGTGCCCAAAGAAACGGTGCTCACTGCTGTAGAAGACTGACCCGTTTTACAGTGGTTCAAGTTCATTAATGACTGTACTTCATAGACATCTGTGAGATCTTGGTTTCATATTGATATTTTGATACAGAGAAGGCTGCAAGAAGATTTAGGGCTTAGCGTTTTCTTACCTCTCCCTGAGAAATGGAGTCACCATCAAAATTCATGGAGATCTTGTAGTAATATTTGACAACCAATCTGAAATACTGCAAGAGAATCCAAAACCATCCCTTTCCAAGCGAAGTTCTCAGAGCAACCTTCACATAGTATACCATAAATCTTTGAAAGCCCAGTATTATGTTTCAGCAGTGGGCTTAAACAAGTATATCAGCAACAGTTTTCAAGCAACACGAAGACCCCACCATGAGCACACACCATTCAGGCCTTGGCTATAAGACAGGCATGGAAGAACTGGGTTTCCTACTGGGACATTTCGTGGCATTTATCTCAAGGATGCTGATGCTCTTTAACTCTCCGGCACATCAGGTCACATGGCTACTTTCCATACACACAGCCAAACTAGAAGGGAGTACTGCAGATGTAAATTGTAACCCTTTTCTACACCCTTGTCACCCCCAGTCCAGTCACGTACCCTGAAATTCCTTATCATACCATGTACAACCCTTTTATGGGGCAAAAATAACATTCTGCAGCTCTCTACGGTATGCACTGAATTTCCCTTCCACCGTATCTGCCCTGTGCTGACGTGTATTTAATTTACAAGGATATGCACATCTTTCTCTCAAGAAAAAAAAAATATATTTCCTACAGAAGTTTCAAAGCACATTATTTCTTTGTACACTGTAATCCCTCTGCATTACTGAGAGCAAATCACTTTCTGACATGTCCTGTAAGTGTTATTTCCTCATCCATAATGCTTAGCAACAATATTGAAATCTTGACACACTATTATCATGCCTTATAAACATGTTCCCAACTAAGTTAAGTGAGAGGCGCTCTCTTACAGAGAGATTAAGTTGCTTTGCCTGGCATCAAAGTTTATGTCAGCAAGTGGTATTAACTGGTTGATTAACAATTGTTAGCAGACAAGCAAATGGCTTTGATGCTGTAACTTTTTCAGTCACAAGCCACCAGTGATATTTTGTTTCACAAAGCCTGTCTAGTTCAACTGGGACCGTAGGTTGGATTATGTTGGACAAATCAGGTGGTATCAGAAAAATGAACCTGAAATTTATTTATTGGCAACTTTAAAAATCATATAGCTAACTTTTAAAATTAGGTCTAGAACAGATTTAAAAATTGAGATTTAAAAAAAATGTGAGATAAAATTGTCCTATCTTTAACCCAGATGTATGTTTCTGTTAGCATGTAAAATGCATTGATAACTTGAAAATTATTTAATAATTATGAAATAAATAAAGCAGGTGTACATGTATCATGGAGCAGTCTAAAAAATATGGCTTTTAATAGCAGGATCATAGAGGGCATGTTGTCCATAGTAATTGCATTAAATCATGTATATAGGTGTACGTAAATGACAGGAATACTGATCTCTTTTTCGAAAAACTTTATATTAGCTTCAACTTCACGGTTTTACTTCCTTTCTCTATTCAGTTATTGGAGCCAACCAGCAATATGTAGTGAACAGCAGTAATGCAAATCATTAATCTGCTTCAAATGAAAAGACTCAGATACAGTTATCAAAGAAATTAGTATGTTTTTAATGAATTCACACCAATATCCCTTGGTTTTCAAGCAGATTTGAAAACTGTCATAGTACAAACTTTTTCCAGCCTATGATCTCCACAGAACAAAGAAGACATCCCCTGATTTAGTAAAAATTTCAGTGTTTATGTCATTAACATGAGAACTCTCACAAAGCTGATTGCATCAGTACCCGTGCATTATAGAGACTGCAGAGATAAAGTCAGCTTTATGATTTTGTAAAATAACTAGCAGCACTTTAGAATGAACCAGCCAATTATGCCCTGAAGTAACCAGTGTGACTTTGAATAAAAATAAGGCACTGTAGTGTTATTTAATACAATATTTCAAAGAGACTATGAAGATTTTCTCATCTTCTGCATGTAGTCAGTGTTTTCATTGTACAGTGCAGGCTATTGTGCTTAAGTAACTGCTCACATTTTATGCATATGTTGTATGTATTCTGGAATACAATAATGATCAATGGAGTTGCCCAAGCCACTGGAGATACTATGTGTCATTGATATAAAGCCAGAAAAGAGAAAGCACCAACAAACCAAGCTCACAGAAAGTCTTCCACAGCAAATAATAACATTCCTTCTGTCGCCTCTAGACAAGATGAAGGTTAGAGCACAAAAAAATCCTGTCTACCATCTAGTTAGGGAACTCTGTGAAAGTATTTTCTTTATATCCTGGTTACTCCTGCCAACATTAATTAGTGACCTCCAAGGATGCAATGACAACTCTGCAGATTTGCTGTCCATAGATTACATTGCCATAAATATTCTCACCCATAAATATATTGTTTTGATTATCCACACTAATTTGCAATAAAAGTTTTCTATCTTTTATAATGGACATCATATGTGGATACTAGCTATTGCAGTGACACCCTGAACTTTTGAATTTAGGAAGGAATAGTCTACTGATAGACAGGACTGTGGAACACACTTCTTAGATACCCTCTTTCCTGAAGAGTGTCAATTCAGTCAAAAGGATTTACACGTATTTAAGGACAGTAGGGAACAATAGGATCATCTAATCATCTAATCTGAAAAAATGTTAAACCTTCACTATGTAGCACACATAATAGCTGGCTGATAATACCACAAGGATTCACCATGCATCTAGCATTTTCTTTGTCTAATATCAAGTAGCACAACATCAGCTTTGTGACACAGAGAAATGTTCCTATTTTGCTGAAGGGAAATAAAGACGTGTAGGATTTGTGCTGTCACCCAACCAGAATTAAACAATAACTAGTTGCTGTATCCATCTCAATGCCCACTCTATTTTATCTGTCTGCCAGTCAAATAGATGGATATGGACAGGTACCGATCACCTCTTTGGAAGCTGATAGTGTAAGTATCTGAGCAACCAACAAAACTGCTGTGTCATGTACTCCTTTAAATTCCAGCTCTGAAAACCAGAGCATGGAGTCTTTAACCTGTTTTTCCACAGTTGTTCCCAAACTGAAGTATCTGAACCTTCTTTAGGCAGAGCTGCACCATTATTGCACTCCTTACATGCTATGTCATGAAGAAAACAAGCACTTGCCTGAATTATTACAATGAATATGCACGAAATAAAGTCTTCTACTGGGGCAAAAGGCTTTCTTCTCAGAGGTACTGGCTGGGCTGAGACACTTGGAATGTGAAATTCTTTGAAACAAAATGTGTCTGCCAGCTGGAGGTACTCAGCAATGCCAGCTGTTCACAGGTCAAGGTCAGAAGGCAGCTCTGGAGGTCATCTAGTTCAACCACGCCGATCAAGCAGGGTCGCCTAGAGCCGGTTGCCCAGGACAATGTCTAAACAGCTTTTGAGTATTTCCAAGGACACAGACTCCACAAACTCTTTGGGGAACCTATGCCAGTGCTCAATCACCCTCACAGTAAAACAGTGTTTCCTGATATTCGGAAGGAGCCTCCTGTGTTTCAGTTTGTGCTCTATTTCTGTCACTGAGCACCACTGGAAAGAGTCTGGCTCCATCTCCTTTGCATCCTACCTTCACATACTTGGTAACACTGATAAAATCCCTCCGGAGCCTTCTCTTCTTGAGGCTGCACAGTCCCAGCTCTCTCTTAGCCATTCTTCATATGAGATGCTCTAGTCCCTTAACCATCTTCACTGGACTCTGTCCAGTAAATCCATGTCTTTCTTGTACTGGGGAGCCCAGAAATGGACACAGTATTCCAGGTGTGGCCTGACCAGTGCGAAGTAGGAAGGAAGGATCACCTCCTCCAACCTGTTGGCTGGTGATTCAGAATGCATGTCAAACTCCTTGTTCTTCACAGAAACAGTTATCGGCAGCATAGGAGACATTTTTCTACATGAAGGCTGCTTTGCACTACTGTGTATCTCTGATGAAACTTAGATGTGTTAGTTTCTCAGTTCATTTTTCAGCTGTCCAGTCATAGATTGTTTAGGTTTACATGGTCATTCATGGCTGACTTGAAATCTCCATGAAATTATGTAACTGAAAATGTCATGACATGAAATGGCAGATATCCTCACTGGCCTCCACCTTTCCATAATCCTGTTTGTTGATATTTTTGTCTGTTAGATCACCCAGGCTTGTTGTCAGCAGGCTAGTCCTCAGGCTCAGGAGGTTCTCGAGAGATCCAGATCCAAAAGCCTCGAAACAACAGAGCTGTGTAAGAGATACCCATGTGTGGATTCCTCTGTTCACAAATGAAAAGTGTTACCTTCTACTCTCTGAAGTGGGAGACTTGATCCCACTAGCTCTTCTGTTCCTAACAGAAGTCCTCCAAGTCCTGGGCGCACACAGCTGCCAAACACGTTTACATTCCAGTTCTGGCTTCCCCTCCCAGTTGAAAGGGTGTGCAGGGGCAAGGTTTTCCCACATCAAGCCAATGATGGCTTTATTCTTCTTTTCGCTTACATGGGGAGGACAAGATGTGAAGTCAGTGTCACAGCACTCTTGGTCTTCACATCAAGCTGATTTTCTTTGCCTCCTGTGTTTTAGAAAATATAGAAGGTCTGGTACTCAAGACTTAGATACCAAGTCATTCCTCTGCTCTGCATCAGGTCAGGCTTTTGTAAAGCTGGGGCTCTTGTGCAGGTAAAACAGGATTCTACGTTGGTATAAAAATTTACAAAGGGATCTGAAATATCTGGATGATTGACCTAGTCTTATGGTTTAGTTTTAGGTAGTCCTGTGAGGAGCAGTGAGTTGGACTTGATGATCCTCATGGGTCCCTTCCAACTTGAGATATTCTACGATTCTATTATGTTTGCTGTCATTCGGGTACTGGGAAATGGGGAGAGGCTTTGTTTTGGGGAAAAAAAAAGATATTTTCAGTCTTGGAGCCACTAAACAGACCTCTGTAAGTCCAGAAGAAGTAGTATCACACTAGGAATCAGTACCATGTTCTCAGGTAGGGTACGTTTCATTTATTAAAGCTACTACCTGAAAATGAACCTGATAAACTAGTATAACTTACCAGTGCTTTCAGGTATCAGAGATGCATTGCTTTGGGCTTTAGATGAAGTTTAGATCATTTTGCACATTGTACCTCTGTATAACCTAGTCTTAGAGCTCCTCCAGCTCCCAAGTTCCCAGTGTGTGGAAACTTTGCATCTCCAGAAGGGAAAAGCCATCACTTCCTACCAAATGGATTAGAAAAATTGTTTGTTTCAAAATGGTGAAATTATCCCTGCTTCTGAAAGTAGAAAGCAATCCAGCAGTATCGTACAGTAAGAAATGCATGATACAAATTAGCAACACCTTGGAAACCACAGTGGGAACTCAGGGGAAGGAAAAGAGCAACTATCTTCACAAAGATGCCCTCACTGAGGGTTACATCTCTTTCTTTCTCTTCAGAAAGACTTGGTCTAAAACAAGGAAGAATAACTGGGATTCAGAGGAGGTTTTCATGACACTTTTACCTTGTTAGTTAAACAGCTCTATGAATTCACACTGGTATCACTACTCCTGGGCTGTGGCAGCCGTGTGATTTCTAGAAAAGGTAGTAAAGCCCAAAGATGCAGTGTATCACTTTCACCTAAACTTCCCAGGACTGAAGAGAACATCTTCTGCAATTAATTTTCTTTACTTTTTTTTTTTTTTTAATGTGAGAAGCTGGGAGGGAGAGTGATAAGGGATCTAGTTTCAGGGCTTGTCAGGGAAGCAGAAATAAAGACAGCAGTTTTGGTGATAATCCTGGTTCAGTTAGCCAGATAATGTTTCCATTATTCCTTACAACTACTTCTTTTCCCACACCACTGAGTTTTTCTGGACTCTGATATCTACTTTTCTCTCAAAGTAAAGACCTAACAAGTGCCTTCTATATTGTCCCATAAGCAAAGGAGGAAGGGCTACAGAACTAGTTGTTTTCTCATTAAATGGAGAAGGACAAAGATTCATGTCCAGGTTTCCCAGTGTGATAACTGGAGAGGGCAGATTCAAGCTGCAGTGCTTTCTGTATTAACATGCCCCAAATGTATCTTTTTAGCCTTCTCCAGCTTAGCCTTTTTCATCCCCTCATCTCAGTTCAACACTTGGAATTTCCAGGCTGTTAGTAAGACTTGCCTTTGAAAAGCATTTTCTGTTATATTCTGTTTCTTCTTTCAATCTGCATAATCCTAAAAGGATGAGAAATCTAACTTAGTCCTCCATTAGTTCTAAACTCAGTGCATCACAAGTCTCTTGAGTTCAGATGGCTTCATTTATCGCTGCTTTTCTGAAGTCTCAAACACTGTTTTTTCCATATTCTGCATCAAGGATTTCTCCTGTCTTTCTCATTTTAATTTTTCATGAGCCCAAAAGTTAACCTCCATTAAAAAAATAAAATACGAACTTTGTAATAGCACCACCTTAATGTAAAAGTATTAAACGTTTTCAAACTATTTCATTTTCACCGTTAACACTTTCAGTCAAGAATATCAGTGGTCATCTGCAGATGAGAATCAATGTTGTGCTGTATTATTAATCAATGTGTACTAAATAACTGGGAACTCAGCTTCCAGCTAAAATGAGACTGCATGAGATTATTATTGTGATTTTCTTGTATTATGTTAAAGTAAACTGCACTCTTTGCTAGGGATGGCAAAAGTGTTACAGGTTGAGTGTGTTGTTTTAAGACAGGCTGCTAAACAAGGCTAGTCATGAAAGATACGATGCACAAAAATGCAAGATGAGCACTAACATAGCAAGCTGGGCCTTAGCTTACAGACACAACAGTTTCCAGTGGCTGTCAATGCCATTTCAGCATAAAACTGATCCTGCTACTTTCCTTTAACTTCCATATTTTCAGCTGTTCTTTAACCTCTACAAAGGAGGTTCCCCAAGATGGTGTGTCTTTAAAGTCTTCATCCAGAGCTTTTCAAGTTAAGAACTATTGTATCGTTGAAACCAAGTGTATATACATACATAAAAGATACTGAAATAACAAAAAATAACAACTGTGTATTGAAAGATTACTAAAAAGCAATATATGTTTTCCTTTCAAAATGAAAAAATATGGCATTATAGTATCTTTACTTCAAAAGAAAGCTATTTCATATATAAATTTATGCAATCAAGAAATGTTCAGACAATCACATTGCTTCTTTGGCTGAATATCCCAAAGTACATTATAATTTAGGTCTTAAGGTTTAATTAGCAGAATGCAGTTTGGGCAAATGAACAGCATGGAGGTGCCAAAACACGAAGTCCTAAAAATAGGAACCCATAAATCTTTCCGCTGTGGTGCACATATGCAGCTGTACAGTATCTGATGGATTGAAAATGCTGCCTGAGAACAACATTAAGATTCGCAGCAGCAGAGGAACTCTACTGAACAAATTTCACAGGGCAGCAGGAATTTATCATGTTTGTTCTGTCAGTGTAACTCACATCTCACTCGCTAAACCCCATAAAGGAGCACGGGAAGCAGAGAGAGAAAGGCAAAAGAGAGGAAATGGAGTGATATCAAACGAGGATTCTTTAAAGAGATTTATACATAAGCTACTTTGAAACTAGATTGCTTCTTGAGAAAGAAAGAAAATGTAAAATAAAAGAACCATTAAGTGGTATATTGTTTTTATTTTGCACTATGTTTTGTGACATAGTGTTTTTCTGAGGTGTTCTGTCAAAATACCAATTCCTGATCCTTTTCAAGGAGTGCATATAGTATTTCCACTTGAAGAGAAGTAGATCAAAAACCCATATGGTGCACTCCTGCAGCAATCAATTTGGCAGTTCTTAGGACAGCAGGCAACACAAATATTTCCTTTAGAAAAAGGATATGAGTCTATCCAGTCTTTCCTATTCTTGTTTGGCCTTTGCTAGAATCCTGCAGCTTAATAAACAGTCCTCCTTCTGAATAGGACAGGTTTCCTCTGTGTGATTGGCAAGTAGAGGTTCTGAAAAATCATGAGATTGTCTTTAAGATCATGATATAAACCCAAGCTCAGAGGAGTCCAAGAGTTAGGATTTTCTGCTGCCACTCCCCTCTGAAGATGGAAAATAAGCGTCTCTTGGCAACTTCATTTACCCAGACTACAATATTGTTTCCATCATGAAGTCTACCAGCTAAGTTTCATCACTGGGAGTCAGGCTTCTTTTGGAAATGCAAAGGTGAGAGAGAACCATTGATATTGAACTCAAAGGGGGTCTGAGGACATTGTGCAGCATATGCCATAGAGCAAATGACTTACAGATTATGAGTAGAAGATTTGGACTTGATACCAAACTCCAACATCAGCAGAACACTGTGGATTGGTTTTTTGGAGCACAAATACTGTCCTAAGAAGTACCGAAATTCCATATGTATAGACAGGAGTCCCAGACGGGGTTGTTTGTTGAAATAGCAGTCCTGTGAACTTCGCAGTCAGTGTTAACCGGACCGTTAGCAGCACAGAATTCATTGTACAGAAATGTGGCAGATGGTGACTCTAGTTCCTATAAGACAGCAGAAGCAGAGCTGATATCCCAGTACAAAACCAACTAGCTCAACATCAACATACGGCTTGACAAATCAATTCTTCAC
This sequence comes from Pampusana beccarii, assembly GCA_013399365.1. Lineage (NCBI taxonomy): Eukaryota > Metazoa > Chordata > Aves > Columbiformes > Columbidae > Pampusana > Pampusana beccarii. The sequence continues at coordinate 14,618 of VWYH01005702.1, forward strand.
AAATGAGCTAATCAGATAGGCAAGGAGGAGCAGCCTTTGCAAAGTGACTAAAGGCATGGTCTATCCCTGTCAGTGCAGAAAAGCTTAGGTACCAAAGTCTGTATTATGTGCAGAAACAGAAGCAGGGACAGAAGCTGCTACAGAGTTATCAAGCCCTTTTGAGAGGTGCTAAAGACCAAATAATTTTTTCTGCATGGTTCTGTCATATACAATGTGGACAAATCAGCATCAGCAGTTCTGCACCATGCTTCTTTTTTCATTATGCCAATGCCCTAGAAAGCTGGTCCGAAGTAAAGTGGATGGCACTTAACTGTGGCTGTGCAGTGGGTAAACTCTAGGGGCCCATCTTGTGTTCTTAATATTCTTGTATATATTATAAATAGATATGCCTGGTCTTTGTGTGTCTTTTTGATGTGCATTTCCTGTTTTCCTAAATAAAAAGATAGTAGTGAGCCCATATTCTCAAGGACTTCTGTGAGCTGTATCAGGGAAATGAAATCTCCAAAAGTAACCAAGGAAAGCATATTTAAAATTCAAGGAGATGCAGGCAAGAACAATGTACCAGAGAGGTGCTCAAACCTTAGTTTTATCAAGAGAAAGTCCTTTCACGTAATCTGATTCAAGTCTTTGTGGCTGTTATTGGCATCTGACAGAAGATTCCTGAGCTAAATAAATGAGTTTTCAGAACAATTTTCAGAGAGATTAGGAGGTTCCCAGCCTTTTTCTTAAGAAAACATTGATTTTTAGCTAATGTCCTAGAACCAAGAACATCAAATATAAAATAGTGCCTCACATTGTCAAAAAATGCAGATTGAAGGCAATGTTCCAAAGCTTCCCTAGTTTAACGCACATATTTAAAAGTAATATGAAATATTTGATTTCTGTCGAATGACCTTTTTTTAAATTTTTGTTTAATATTCCTAAGCATATCTATCTTGTGACAATATGCAGAACAGAGGTACAAGCTTTTATTTTTCTATTTAAAATGAGTAAATTTCACTAAATAGAGTACGGATGTTTTCTGCTTTTTAAAGAAATAATAAGGATTGCTATCCAATAGCATAAAAATACGGTGTTTGCAGCTTGCTGGATCTACTGCTATGTTCTTCCTAAAGGAAATTCCTAAATGGGGAAGACAACAGCCGTAAAAGAATTACCCCCTCCTTCAGGTGCTAAGTCATGCAAGCTTGTAGCCATAGAGTTCATTTTTCATCTATTCATGTGGGTTGGAGTTGGGGCTCCCATTTCTTCACTGTTACTGTGTCTCATCAACCTCAGAGGTGCTCAGAAACACTCTAATAGTAATCCACATGAAACATAAAGCAATGCCATGTTGGAACGTTTTCTGCCAATGTTTTCAACTGGTCGCTCTTTTCTGTTCTTCTCTGAACAACCCCTTCTCCTCTTCCTGCTTCCTAGTCTGCTTCCTTTGTCTCTGAACACAAATGAAAAGAGCAAAGCAAAACAAAATTAAATTTGCAAGTGCACTCCCTCTCATTCTGCTGTAACCCACTGCCTGACCAGCAGTTGCTGCCTGGTACCGTGGCAATGCTCTGGGATTTTAACGTTTCAATGAAAAGTAGGTTGGCACCCCTACTATCATTAATATCTCGTAAAGAAAAGGATATGAGAGCAATCAGAGAGAAGAAATGAGAGCAGGTCAAAAGGAATTAGGAAAAAGGTGTCAGGGAACTGTTTGCTTGTTCTCTGATGGCCAGCCAGGTGTTTTCCTAACCTGCAAGAATGAAGAAGCCCTGATAACATATTCTGTAATATTAATGACTAATTACATGTCATGTGGCTGCAATTCCTCTGCAATAATTCAAGACAGACAGTATACTATCTCATGATGAATACTGTAAAGGACATAATCTTCCCTATTCTGTCAGTTTTGTCTGCATTACGTTTAGGGAAAGATGTTCACTGTAGAGAGAATAGGAAGAACATTAGTTCTCCTAAATCCCTTTTTGTGAACCTCGTATCCAAGTCATTTGTACTCATGATAGTATGGGGCTATCTGCAGAGTTGTCAGTTTATATGACAAAACGCAGAACTGTAGGATAAATCCTGTAGCAGCCATCCAGTCAAAGGTCAGGACTGAACTTTCAAAACCTGAAGGGAGACGAAAAAGAGCTGTTAGGTTGATAACCCATAAGACATACAGTGAGCAAGAATGAGAGTCACTGTATGATTTACACAGTTCATTAATCGGGACAGCATAGATACTAACAGGCTGAGGAAACTCAAGGAGGAAATTGTCGGCTTACTGTTACAGCTTTATCAAAATGTACTGCCTGGCTCTTCCCAATTCAATTGATGATTAGTCCATGCTAGTTCTAAAAAAAGGAAAGTTTTTTGAAGTCAAATGGCATAACGCAAAGTCTGAAACAAAAACTTAAGGAGAAAACAAACAAACAAACAAAATCTCCCACAACCTACCGTTTGGCATCAGTCTGCGGCTGTGGCTCCTGTGACATTTCTCTTGGGCAGCTGTTATGTGGCTTCAGTAATTTCTGTCCCATGGTTCTGCTGTTTGCAGGACTGTGTGAGAAGCAGCAACAGTGAAGTGCTCTGGCTAAAATAACTGTAAAGAAAAGGGAGGAGGTTTCTTTCTCTAGATTGTTTGCCATCATGTCCCCTTGTGACGTCCAGCAAACAGCCGGACCAGCACAATAACGGGCACAGCACAGGATCAGGGAATCCGCTCTTGTCAAAAGAAATGCCCAAGCCAGCAGTGTTGCCCTGGCAAAAGTCAACGAAAGCACAGCCTCAGGGCATAAGCACTAGTGTGGCAGAGATCCAGCCCAACAGAGGAAGAGTGAGTGAGCCTGCCAGGCTGGCTGGCTGCATCAGTTTGCTGTACAGAGGGATAACTATCAGTGCAAAGACATGAGAGGTGCTGGGATCCAGCAGGTGGGACCTTGGGATGGAGGACAGGGAAGGGAAGGGAAGGGAAGGGAAGGGAAGGGAAGAAGCTATGCTGGTGAAGCCAAGGAGTGGGGAGCAGGAGTACTGAAAGGGAACAAACTGTAGGATGAGGTCAACTGTCATTTCCGAAGGTTCCAAAGCTGTGTTTCACCCTCCCTGCAGGTTGGATTTTGTGGTACTTGAAGACCTAGGCTCCACATTGGGGCATCAGTGCAATGATGCAAGTAGAGTAAAAGCTGTGATTTGCATGGTTACTCATAACCCAGTAATCCAACGATCTCTCCAGCAGCTGTCTTTCAGCTGAAGAAACAGAGAAGTACAGTTCAGAAAAGGGGAGGTGGAGAAGGAAATAAATCAGTGGTTTCAAGCTCTGGCCTCCCTGAGACATGAAAGGCCACCACCAAATAACCAAGAGAAAGAGAGTCCATTACTCTCCCCCCACCTGACCAAAGACAGTAGGTCAAGGGAAAGGGATGAATGGAATCAAGTCCATGCCCCAGGTAGCAGGCAAAACATCTCATTGCCCACCTTACCCTCCCAGGTGCCTCTATACAACCCATATGAGGCTCTGGAAGTGGAAGGCCGGTCAATGGCTGATGAAAACAGAGGACCATCTACACCACAGGTACTAACAGGATCTGAAAGATCTACCCCCCATATTACAACCATCTCCAGAAGAAAGAAAAGAAAGGTTATAGTTGTAGGTGACTCCCTTCTGGGGGGAGCAGAGGGTCCAGTATGACAGAAGAACCCTTCTCTTAGGAAGGTCTGCTGCCTTCCTGGGCTATGGGTTAAGGATATCACCAGGAAACTTCCTAGACTGGTACAGCCCTTGGACTATTACCCATTACTGGTCTTCTGTGTGAGTTGCAATGAAGTTGTGACCCATAGTCCAAGGGCAATTGAAAGAGATTTCAGGACCTTGGGGCAGTTAGTGGAGAAATCAGGAGCCCAAGTTATTTTCTCCTCTCTTCTTCCAGTTGTGGGCAGTGACATTAGAAGAAACGGATGGGTGCAGTCTATTAATACTTGGCTCTGTGGCTGGTGTCACCACCACAGTTTTGGCTTTTTTGATAATGAGATGGCCTACACAGCACCAGGTTTGCTGGCGTCAGATGGAGTTCACCTTACACACACAAGGAAGAGGGTCTTTGCATCACAGGCTAGCAGGGCTCATTGACAGGGCTTTAAACTAGATATGATGGGGGAGGGGGGATGCAATCAGGCTCACCTGTGACATGCTGTGGGAGAAGACAGCAAGCACAGAGGGGTGAGGTGAAGCAGGCTCTAAACTGCTGAGATTGGGGAGTGGGTGATGCTTATGCAATCGCATCCAATTAGGGAACATGCCAGACCAACCAGAGCAGCAACAAATATTCCTTAGCTGCTTCCAAAGATGAGAACAGGAAAGCAAATCACCACAAGGGTACACATGGCTGCAGTAGATCTTTCTGCAGCCCTCATGAGAAACCCGTATGCTTGAGTACTTCCCTGAAGTATCTGTACACCAACGTGTGTAGCATGGGGAATAAACAGGAAGAATTAGAGAACTATGAGCATGCATAGGGTCATGATCTCATTGCTATTACGGAGACGTGGTAGGACAGCTCACACGACTGGAATGTTGTCATGGAAGACTATGTACGTTTTAGGAAAGATGGGCCAGCAAGGTGTGGTGGAGGAGTTGCACTTCACATGGGAGAGCAACTCGAATGTCTTGAACTCTGCATAGGGGGGGATGACAAATGACTTAAGTCCTTATGGGTAAAAACTAAGGAACAAGCTTTCAAGGGGGACACTGTTGTCAGTGTTTACTACTGATCAGGCGGAGGAAATTGACGAGGCTTTCTACAGACAGCTGAAAGAGACTTCAATCACTCTGACATCTGCTGGGTGGGCAACACAGCTAAGCATTCACAGTCCAGGAAGCTCCTACAGATCATTGGTGACAACTTCTTGACACAGATGGTGGAGGACACAACGAGGAGAGGTGTGCTGCTGGACCTTGTCCTAACAAACCAAGAACTGGTTGGAGATGGTGGAGTTCAGGATCCCACATGCAGGAAGCAGGACAATAAATAGGACTAAAATCATGGACTTCAGCAGGGCGAACTTTGGCCTCTTCAAGGTCCTGCTTGGAAGAATCCCATGGCGTAGGGCTCCAGAAGGTAGGGGAGACCAAGGGAGCTGTCTAATTTTGAAACATCCCTTCCTCCAAGAACAAGACCAATGCATCGCTACAAGAAAGAAATCAAGTAAAGGGAGCAAAAGGCCAGCATGGATGAGTAAGGAACTCCAGTCAAAACTCAGGTGAAGAAGGATGTTTATGTAATGTGGAAAAAGGGACAGACCACTTCGGAGAAACATAGGATGGCTGTTAGAGTACGCAGGGATGCGGTGAGGAAAGCCAAGCTCCACTTGGAAGTAAATCTGGCCAGGCATGTCAAAGACAACAAGAAGGGCTTCTTCAAGTGTATCAGCAGCAAAAGGAAGGTTAGGGAAAACGTAAGCCCACTGCTGAATGAGGAGGCTGCCCTGGTGACGGGTTGTACACAGAAGGCAGAGTTACTGAATGCCTTCTTCACTTCCATCTTTACTGCTAAGATTGGCCCTCAGGAATCCCAGATTTTAGAGACAGAAGAGAAAGTCTGGCAAAAGGAAGACTTTCCCTTCATTGGGAAGGATCAGCTTAGAGATAATTTCAACAAAGTGGACATCCACAATCCACGGACCCTGATGGGATGCACCCACAAGTGCTGAGAGAGTTGGCAGATGTTATTGCCAAGCCTCTCTCCATCATCTTTGAAAGGTCTTGGAAAACAGGAGAGGTACCTGAGGACTGGAAGAAAGCCAATGTCACTCCAGTCTTCAAAAATGGCAAGAAGGATGACCGAGTAAACCACAGGCCAGTCAGCCTCACCTCCATCCCTGGAAAGCTGATGGAATAGCTCATTCTTGATGTCATCTCCAAGCACGTGGAGGAAGAGTATCAGGAGTAGTCAACATGGGTTCACTGAAGGGAAATCATGTTTGACCAACATGATAGCCTTCTGTGATGGTATGACTGGCTGGGTAGACAAGGGAAGAGCAGTGGATGTTGTTTACCTCGACTTCAGCAAGGCTTTTGACACTGTCTCTTACAACCTCCTCATAGGCAAGCTCAGGAAGCGTGGGCTGGATGAATGCATGGTGAGATGGATCATGAACTGGCTAGATGGCAGAGCTCAGACAGTTGTGAGCAATGATGCAGAGTCTGTTTTGAGGCCTGCAGTTAGTGGGGTTCCCCAGGGGTCAGTGTTAGGTCCAGTCCTGTTCATCCTGTTCATCAATGATCTGGATGAAGGAACTGAGTACACCCTCAGCAAGTTTGCTGATGATACCAAATTGGGAAGAAGGGTTGACCCACCAGAAGGCTATGCTGACATTCAGTGAGACCTGGATAGGTTGGAGGACTGGGCAGAGAAGAACTTGGTGAAATTCAACAAGGGCAAATGTAGGGTCCTGCACCTGGGGAGGAACAACCCCAGGCACCAGTGCAGGTTAGGGGTTGACCTGCTGGAAAGCACCACTGCAGAGAAGGACTTGGGAGTTTTGGTCGACAACATGTTGACTGTGAGTCAGCAATGTCACCTTGTGGTCGAGAAGCCCAATGGTATCCTGGGGTGCATTAAGAAGAATGTGAGCAGCAGGTGGAGGGAGGTTCTCCTCCCCTTCTACTCTGCCCTGGCGAGGCTGCATCTGGAGTGCTGCATCTGGAATACTGCATCTGTTTCTGGGCTCCCCTGTTTAAGAAGGACAAGGAATTACTGGAAAGAGTCCAGTGGTGGGCTACAAAGATGGTTAGGGACCTGGAGCACCTTCCTTATGAGAAGATACTGTCTGGTCAGCCTGAAGAAGAGAAGGCAGAGAAGGGATCTTATCAATGCTTACAAATATCTGAAGGGTAGATGTCAAGAGGATGGCACCAGACTCTTTTCAGTGGTGCCCAATGATACGATGAGGGGCAAAGGGCACAGACTGAAGCATAGGAGGTTCTTTCTAAACATGAGCAGAAACTTCTTCACGTTGAGGGTGCCAGAGCACTGGAACAGGCTGCCCAGGGAGGTTGTGGAGTCTCCTCTGGAGACATTCAAAGCCCACCTGGATGCATTTTGTGCAATCTGCTCTAGGTGAACCTGCTTTAGCAGGTGGGTTGGACTAGATGATCTCCAGAGGTCCTTTCCAACCCCAACCGTTCTGTGATTCTTTGAGAAGTCAGTTCCATGGGAGACACAGGTGACAGTGCAGAGACTTCCTATGCTGGATTCATGATAGAAGTAAGCACATAATGGAACTACATCTTAAATCCATTTATCACTCTGTCAGTCAATGGGTCAAGTTGAATTAACCTCTGTGTGTGGAGCTCAGCTGATGAGGGTTCCAAAATTCCTTGTACTGACCCTCTGGTAAACTTAAACTGACAGACTTTTTGTTTTGTTTTGGTTTGGTTTTTTTTGTTTGTTTGTTTTGGTGCATTTTTTTAGTTTTTTTGTGTACATGCTATCTCATAATCCATAGTTTTACTTTGCTGAAAAAAACAGAATAAACACTACATGCTTTAGGGAATAAAATAATTTTAACAGAATTGTTGAGCAAATCTGGGAATTCCAACTACTCAGCTTGTGCCTATGAATCCACAGCAATAAACTTGTCCAACTCCATGCATTCTCAGCAAGCTTCAAGAATTGTTCTTTAAGTATGTGTATATATAAAAATGAGATCAGTGAACCAGTTGCCCATTCATTTTGGTCTGGAAGAGGCTTATTTCCTCACAAAAAATGTTTAACATAATGCTAGTCTTTCCAGGACTTACACATGAAGTACCATCTCACTGTTGTTGTTGGGCATCATGACAAAACCTGAAGTTAACCACTTGTATAAGTCCCTGCAGTCACAACTCACGTGTTGGGATCCCGTATCTCTATCAGTAGCAGACATGAAAATTGGAAGCTTCACTGCCTAAGGTTGGAATTGATTTCCAGATAGTAAAACATCTATGCCAGCTTAAAACTGCTTCCCATAAAGCTTCTCTACTGTGATGCTTCGTTCTTTAAGGATGAAATAGGGTGTGAGTAAAAGGGTTCCTGGCTTTACATACTGCATTTGTCAGATTCACTTTTTGGATACATTTAATGCAGTCTTTCTTCTTGTGACAGTGGTTTTCCAAGCTTTCTTACATGCAGCTGCATTTATGTACAGTTGTAGGAATGCAGCTTCAAGTTTGGAAATCACTATGAGGTATATGCTGCAAAAAACCAGAGAGGACTACTTTCTGGGCCACATAAAACATGGCTGACTCCATCTGTAAGATCAAAAATTACGTACATATAGCTCTTTTTATTTGGACCTGATTTTAAAAAAAAAAAAAATATTTATTTAAAATACATACTACACTGACAGACTTTTCGTATTCTTTAGAACTATATTGGAACTATTCATCTCATGTTCCCTCTGATATTTCTTAATCTCCTGAACACAGTTTTAATGTTTCAGAGTTCCTACATAAGAGTTGTGAAGCTGAAAAAGTAGATTAATCTCATTCACCTCTACTAAATAGGAAAAGATTGAGCACAAAGCAGCAGATACTTTTTCGAGGCAGCATTTGGACATAGGTTGTGACACATTCGTAGACATCTAGATATGCCTTTACAGGAGCTGTCATTAGATTATCTCATCTTCCTCTACAGATTGAGCTTTGCGGGTGGACCTCAGCTCTCTTAATGAACGGGACAAAATAAGAATGTTTACATTGCTGCAAGAGTGATCCATGTTAGATATCAGAAAGGAAGTTTCTAATGGATCAGATTCTGCGGAGAATTTCTTGGAGTCACTGCTACTGGAGGTCTTCAGGAAGAGACTAGAGGGACATGCTGGGAGTGACACAGGCACAGACGATCTTGCCATGAGGCACACTCACAGGTGAGCTGCACTCCCCAGGGCTTGATTCTGTATCCGTGTACCACGGGCATCACAGGGACTTGCTCTCCTCCCACCTGCTTGTCCTCAGTCAGAGAGGTGATGGCAAGTGGAGATGGGAGACACAGTCCTGTGCTAGAGCCTCTCTAGGACTCAACAAGGGGCGTGTGTAAAACTGCCATGGTAATTTGCAGAGGTCATGCACATCTTTTTCCATAGCGTTTGTCTTTTAAGGGGGGGTCTGGTTTTCTGATCCAGTAACTAGCTGTCATGTACATTTACTAAAAATGATTCCTTTGGCCTTGCAAACGGACATTGCAGTCTCTAAATGTAGGGGAAGTGTTGGTCTTTGTTCCAGGGCTTGAGACAAAGCCCACTGAAGGAAAAAAGAAAAGGCTACATTCTCAAGTACTGACAAACCAATAAGCTCGGACCAAAATCAAGGGTATTTTAAGAGTACCCACAACCTCACAGAATCAGAAACCATGCCAGATGAGATAGACGTGTTGCAGGACAAGAGGCAAAGCTTTGTTCAAACAAGTTGCAATAGGATTTTTGATTAGGATGAAAATGCAGCCACCTTCCTGGAGTAATTGGGCTATTTATTTGTTTAAAAAATTGCAATAATAATAGCATCCAAAAGAGACATCCATTTAGCTCTGCAGACAAAAAAAAAAAAAAAAAAAANAAAAAAAAAAAAAAAAAAAAAGAGAGGGGAATGGGGCAATAAGTTGAACAGGTGTTAAAATGCCACTTTTTATCAATAAAACACCTTCAGAAGGTGCTCTGCCAGACTGACTATTGGTGATTAGAAGTAGATCTAAGATGCTACTTTCCAGCCTCATAATTTAGAGGCACAATGCGTTGCTGCAACTACAACAAAGAGATAACGACTCTGAAAGTCATGAAGTTGGATGTCAGTAAATGACCCAAAACCATTTACTTTAAAATCTTGACAGAGGATGGGAAAATGTGAAGAATAATGCCAGACATCAGATAAACAGCTTGTTAATACAGCTATACTACATGTCCATTTCCTGCACCTTCATTCAAGATACTACTTAAAGTAAGTAAAAGTGGTCAAGTCTCTCCCACTGCATCTTAGAAAATCCTTCTGAAGCCATGTTCTAATGTGTTTGCTTTCCTACAGTCAGACTGAAACAAATCTGTGTACTCTGAAGCTACACACTTCCAGTGAGACACTAACTGAATACGCTTCTTCATCACTTTGATACAATAGTACATTACACTGCTACTAGTTCAGATCCAGTGAAATAACTGCAGAAGTAGTCAGCTGCTGAACATAGCTGAAAGTGTTAAAACATGATGTCTTACAAAAAAATAGTCTGTCCTCAATCCAGCTAGCATTGCCCTAATGTTTTATTTCTCTTTGCAAATTCAAATTATCACTAAAATAAGTATTTCCCCACAGAAGAAAGTAAAGACTAAGTCTCAGCATCCAAAATGTTAAGGTCATCCTTGCCATTATTAATAAGATGTTTTCTTTTATTTTTTCTATTTTTTTAAAATGTTCCTTAAGAAAGGTTGATGTGCTTCAAGACTCTAAAATGCTCTTTTTTCCACTTCTCTGCTATACTTGATAATTTGTCTAGAAATAGTACAAGATAATTAATATTTAATTAAATAAATGCCAGCCCACGCTTAGAAATATTTTTATCCATCACTAGATGTACAAAAATGTTTATTAGTGTATCTTTTAAAAATTGTATTTGTGCAGCTTGAAAATTTTGGTTTTTATTGTTTTTAAATGAAAAGAGAACAACAGCAATTCAACATCAGCCTAATAAGTTATAGAGCAAATCAAGACATCTATTGAGTACCTATCTGGGCAGCAGAGGATGATTCAGGTCCAGACTCTATTTCCTTTCTTTACAATGGATACAGCCTTAATCCCTTTGATTTTTGCCTTTTATTTCAATACTGGCAGAGGTCAGGTACTGCTTAGAATATACCCATCAGCTGATATGCTAAGACTGGTGTGTAAATACGAAGCAAGGAAATAAATGGTAGCAAAGTACACCAAGGTCCTGACAACACAACAGGAAGATGATATAGAAAGATGCTATTAAGCCAGTTAAGCACTGGAAGGTGATGCCAAGAGGCATTAGAGTCTCCATCCTTAGAAGTTTGTAAGACTAACCTGGAAAGAGCCCTGGGCAACCTCACCTGGTTTCAGAGCTGTCCTTGCTTTGGGCAGGAGGAAGCCACTTAATGAACCTGAACTATCCCATGCTCTACAATTCTGTGCTAACAATGTAGACATTACAACAAAAAGAAAGGTTACAGAACTGAGATAAAGTGGGAGGAGGCTGAGGGGGGTTGAAAGAAAGCATCAGGACAGCTATGTCCAGCACACTGCTTACATCACTTTCTGGAAGCCAAACTGCTACAAACTAACTGGATGCTGCACTTTTTTTCCCCCAGAGCAACACGCACAAGTATAAATCATCCACAGCTTCCCACCAGGTGGCAGTACTCCAGAGAAAGCATTTTAGGATCAGGAGAGCTATGTTGATTTAGATTAGCTGATATTATGTGAAGGGACTAGTGAAGGGAAGTAAGGGACAGCAGAACTAATTCAGTCATTAAAAGAGTAAATTAAAATCATGTGGGCGAGTAAAGGCAATGCAATATTTGTCAAAGAGAGGAAACCAAAGCAAAAGGAACATGGAAGTTTGTGATTGAATTAATAATGGGCCTTTAAAGGGACAGAGGAGCTGTAATATTTCACTAATGGAAAGTAGATCCAAGACAACAAAGCAAAGGAGTGGCTGAAGACAGGAAGAGGAAGACCAACAGAGTACCTTTAGGGCAGCAACCTCAAAGACTGGCAAGCAAAGGACGAAGCCTTAATTCATAGCCTAACAGCAAGCAGGTTCTGCTGAGTGTCCTGAAACCTTCAGGATACTGAGAACTTTTAGTTGACCATAGTTATAGCTCACTACTTGCTATACTAAATGCTGGGAAGATATAAATTGGAAACAAAGGGGTTCCTCCTACATTTTCTCAGTACTTTCAGTACATATTTTAAGATATATTAAAAATTATGAAGGAGGTTATGTTCATATTTCCAGCCTGTATCATACAAAAACTCTGTCCCAAGAGAATGTATTCTTGCACCCTTGAAATTCTGCAAGAGTTAGTGTTTTCTCAGCAGCCTGTTTACCAGCCTGGAAAACTTTGAAAATTATAATTAAAGAGTTTCAAGGTTGACTACCACTTGACCTTGCTGTTTTCTGTGAGTTCATCACCAGAGAATATGTTGCTCAGGGGCTGTAAGGGCAGCAGAGTCCAACCTCAGGACAAAGAGCTAATCTCTAGTTCTTTTATAATCCAGCAGCAGAGGGGAAAAGCTGGCAGTGAAAGAAATGTCTGAAGATTATAGTCCCAGTCAAAGCTTTTAAAACACATGATGAAAATTAAGCATGAGTGGATTCTTTGACTTAAGCAGAATTGTTCATCTGCTTGAACTTAAGACCATACGTATCATAGGAACTGGATTAGGTCAGTGTGCTTTCCCACTTTTCTGCAGAGATCATTGATACAACTAAATGTTTAAATCCTTCTCTGTCAAGAAGATGATTAATGAGATGTTATAGTGAAACAAGTTCAAATATATCTGGGTTATGGAGTAATCTCAATGTTGTTTTTAAAGTATCCTGAGAGATGCTTCATGAGAAAACATTTTCTTCATGATCGTCGGCATGCGCAGCTGTTAGTGACCTGACTGTTTTATAGAACGAAAGAATCAAGCTGTTATCTTCAAGATGCTCACAAGCTGAGATAGCTGTCTGAGCAGCTTATGCTGAAATGTGTCAAAACTAAAGCAAACATCTTGAAACACCCAGAAGAAACAGCAAGATGAATCATTTCACTGAGTTGGGACCTACCATAGGAAAAAATACTCTGTAGTATTAAAGCATACTGAGGAATGTTTTATTAGCCCATTATTGGACATAATGGGACTGTTGGAAAGGACAGAGATGATAAAGAGGTGAATGAATTTCAGTGATGGGTGAAATGGTCTCTCTGTATGTAATCCCTGCAAACTTCTGAGATATTTCTGTGTGAATGCAGGAGATAAATATAATGACCTTTTGTTGCCTTTCCTTTTGGGAGGATGCAGTGATGTCAGCCTCTCTATGCCATGTGGAGCCATCTTCAAACATGTTCTGATGCATTGTTTCCAATACATAGGGCAAGAGTTGCCTAAGAGATTTCTGTAATGGAATTTTTAAAATTGCTGTGCTAAAACACAAATTTATACATTTAAACATTGAAATGAAGGTTACCTTTGTCACTGCTTACAACTTAAGAAGTTTTCAATAAGTATTATTCAAATATACATGGAAAGATATTTGATGGCAGCTGTTTGTAAGCATACCTTGGTTTGCTTTTTTTTTTATCTCCCAGTCACAGATGTTTAGAAACTCTATGGATCACTGTAAGGGTCTGCGAACGCTAAGCAAAACGGACATATTATTGGTAGTCTTAATTCATTATATTAGGGTCAATGCCTTCACTGGAAAATTCTAGAAATCAAGAAAGGTGGAAAACACAGTGTAATAAAATATAACACAATGAGATTTCACAGAGCGTGTTCTTCATTAATCCACCCCAAACACATTAGCATGAACGATTAGCCAATATTCAGGGTCTTGCTGGCTTGTTTCTGGTAGAAAGAGGAACTCATGATATAGTCAAGTAATATCTGCATACAATCCTTATTTTTAGGGAACGTATACAAATTTCTGTTTCCCTCAACACAATAAAAATAAATAAGAGCCAATTTCTTTTTCCAGCACTCAAAGCTGGCTCAGTTTTCTGCCTTCCTCTCAGCACCTTTGTATCAGTGCATCTCGAGTTTTCTCCTTGGTCGCCTGGCTTTTCCTGCTGGTGGTTTCTTGCTTGTTTGTTACTTCCCAACAGACAAAACTCAAAAGCACAGCTGCTGCAATGCAGCCCCAGCCCCAGAAACCCGTGGATCCTGTGGCTCAGCTTCTGTTCATTCTGCTCTGAGGCTCCCAATAATGTTCCTGCCATTTCACCTATTCTGCTCTGTACCAGGCTAAAAAGCTTTTCATGGTGGTTAGCACACCCATTAACCTCCCAGATATTCAAGGTCTTTCTTTGTCTATCAGCAGGCTATGAGCCTGCTGGTAGCCATCAGCCTTCCTTAGCCTGGCAGGTTCATATGGAAGCTGCAATATTCAAAGAGCTGGTGACTAGGAATTTCTGACATAAAAAGTGAGATAAACACAAAACTACCCTGTGGCAGAAATCCTGCAGTAGTTTCAGAAGCACTGAAAACTTTCAAAAAATATTTATTCAGTGTCGTGTCACAGCTTCAAAAGTGGCAACTGATGACCTAAAGTGAAGAGGATGACTTGGTTGTGATCTGTTCTGTTTCTTGGATGATGTGGAAATTTCTCAAAGAGGGAAATTTGCAGTCTTCACCACCACCATATCAGGCAAAGTTAATAGCAACAACTTTTGTAGAAAGGCTTTGGGGGTCAGGGTTGCTTTACGTTTGAAGCCTTCATCCTTCTCAGCGTTTGGCTTTGTTGTTCTTGTTGTTATTACAAATTAAGTAGAGACAATCTAATGTTTTCTTACCGAGATGTCTTCTTACATCACAGCTGGAAAAAGACAGAATGGCTAGTCTGGCTCCATGTGTGCCTCTCACCGGATTTGGGCCAGAAGCAAAGAAAAAACTGAAAGGAGGAAAGACACCTGAAACTAATGGGTTTAGCAGAGTGGGGCTTGCTCACACACATCTAGCAGAGCTGGTACTGTTGAGTTCCATATTTGACTGTTACTAATACAAATTGAGGATGACAGTAAGCAATCACACTTTCCCTCAATTTTTTTAGAAAATAATAACACACAGAGAAATTAGAAAGAATACAAGAATCATAGAGATATAAAACATAGCCAGAGGAGAAAGTGGAGCTGCATTTTTTTTTCTGCACCTTCCTGCTCCATAACCTTCCTATTAATTTTTATTTGCAGCTGTGGAAGCCAGGAGACTGAAGTAGAACTTTTGATTTTCAGAAGCACAAGACTGAATGCCAGACAGCAAAGTGATACTTCTTTGGGGGGAAATATCTATCTATATCATCTATATCTATATCTATATCTATATCTATATCTATATCTATATCTATATCTATCTGTAATATGCATTTATCTACTACTTTTCCTGGGGGCATTTCTGAGAAGAATAATCATCCAGAAACTGCTGACAACACAGCAGCTGTTGGGAGAAACCAAGAAAACTGACCTGAAAAGCTGAAGAAAGTTTCTGTCTCAGATCCCTTATCTGTTTAATATCCCAAGACTGTCTTCTTGCTGTACTGTAGCCAAAGGATCAAGCAGAACTCTGCTTCAGATCTGGAAGTTCAGTACCTGTTAGACTAAGGTTGTGCCTTTGCCCTGCGAGATACAACTCCAGCTGCCAAACAGAAGTCTAATTTCTGGTTATTTCACCCCCTTGCTGAACATCCATGTGTTTTCACCAATAATCCATCTAGACTCAGAACAGTAGTATTTTATACTTCTGAGCAAACCTTGTCCAGAAGTACAGACTCAAGCCATTTCTGAGAGGTTGGTCAGCATATTCCCATTTTGGCACAACACTGACATCCTTCTCAGTCACCCTAATCCCAGATCGGCAGGTGAGCAAGAGAAAATCCAGCTGGCCAGAAAATTCCTGTTGTTTTCTGGGTAATACAAATAATAATAAGAGAAGACAAACTGCTAATAGATAGCACTGTTGGTCCTCTCTGAAGATCAGTAGTCTTACTTTACCAGGTTTCCAAGTAGAAAACTAAGGCAGGTGGAAGTGACATGTTTGAGGCCATCTGACAGGAAGCATTTGCTGAATGGTGTAGCTGAAGAGCTTTCAGAAGAGTGTAACAGTCCTACTTACATGGATAGCCCAACTTACCTGGATCTCCTGAGGACAAATGTGTAAGGTGTGGAGCCTATTCACACAAAGAATTAAACTACCAATTCCAATATGGAATATTGTGAGGAAAACTTTATTGCCCAAGGGAGGCAAATGCACTAGTCAGATATGTACAACTGTGCCAGCAAAATCGAGAGGTCATCCCCATAAACTGGGGAGAAACAGGGGATGTTGGTTTCTTGAGAATAACCTTCATTAAACATCAATCTATTTATTCTCTGATCAGTTGTCTGTGGAGTCTGAGTAAGAGAAAGCTTAGCATTATCCTTTTCAGATAGAAGCAGATTGTTCAGAAAACAGTAATCTTTATTAGTAAAACATGCAGAAGTGTAGTAGTCCATGCCATCCAGAATACATTGTTAAATTTAGAAACTTGCAAAATTAGAAACAGCCAAAGCTGCTGCTGCCACTGATGTAAGACATCACTTGATTTCATTCAAGGGAAAAGAGAGAGGGAGAAAGAGGATGTAAAGACTGCAAAACATAATCTGTAGTCAGATAGTTCAAAGACAGTTATTTCTTGCTGGAAAGGCAAGTGATAATTTAATTTGACATCCAAGCCAGAGTAAGCTTTGTAATAGGATGAACTGGAGTTTTTTTACTTGCCTCACACCGTAATTTGGTTTGGAAATTCAGACGGAAAATGTCCTCTTTTACTGTTTTTCTAGTGTCTTGCAGTTTGACCATAACTGCTACTGTCAGGGCTGTACAGATTAATTTGCTAAATAATTACTGCCTTGCTTTGTTCAAATAAATGTGTTATACACAAGTTAGGTGATGCAGAAATATAAACCATACAAAACTACCCTGCTAAGCTTTAACTCAAAGTAACCACTCTGAATCCAAATAATGAAGAAAGATTTTGAAACAAGTCAGCATAAAACACATGGCACAAGAAACTGTGCTGAGGAACATAAGAAATTCGAGTATAAACACATTTACCAGCATTCATACATTCATAGAGAGTCAGGATATCCACTTTATCATGAAGATCAAATGTTTTCTGAGATTTGTGGGGAAAATAAAAACAACAACAACAAAACACCACCAAGAAACAAGTGACATTTTATGTAATGCCAGGATTTTTTACTAGGAGGTTGGAGCTCTTTGGAACAGATTCTCTCCATGTACTTCAGATAACATTTTGACTGCTGTATGAGAATAGAAACTGCATTGTGTTTGCTGAAGAACAGTAGGTTTTAGGTTTCTGAAGGGGTTTTTGTTTTGTTGCATTGCACAATACAAAGAAAGTAGATATAAAAATTTGCCACCTCAATTTTCTGCTGTTTGTGTCACAGCACTGTTGCACTTCAGTTTCAGGGACTTTGAAATCTTTAAAGGCTGTGGAGCTGGAGCCTGCCATGGATAAAAGGCATGAGCTTTCCCCCACTTCAGAGGTGGCAGCTGCCAGGGAAAGGCTAATAGCTTTTTGCAAGCAAAGGGAAGTCTCTGATGTTTTCTCATCTAAGAAACTAGAACTGAAACTACCCATAAAAAAGTAAGCATAGGATTTTGGGGTTTGTTGTTTTATTTTGTTTTTCCCTTTTCCCTGAGATTTGTGGAAGAAATGCCCACAGTTTGCTGGGCTCTGACTTCCTATTGGTTACTCATCTTGTTTTGGAGAAGGATTTCCCCCCACCCCCCATCCCCAATGCCTGTCCTTTCCTATTCCAACTGTAACTGTATCAAGCAGGAGAAAACCTGTGCCTGTGCTTCAACCCTTGCGGATCACAGTGCAGCTTGAACTCCCAATTTATGTGATTTTTGCAAGAAAATGAACTGCAAGTGACGAGGTGGGCACACGCTTTGCCTGTGCACTCTCACTGTGTGGTGATTCCCTGCAGCAGGGAGACCACACCAAGCATTGGCTCAGTGAGTGTGAGTTAAGAGTCCATAGCCGTTCTCTCTTTTTTTTTTTTTTTCTTTTAAGTAAACTAGCCTATTTTTTCTATGCAAATTAAGATCTAAGTCCATTAAAATCTGGGAATGGGAATGCTGGTACTGGTTTCCAGCAGAGTGCTCTTACTTTTTGCATTTCCTGGTAAAAATAGGAAAAACTGGACAGAAGCGTGTGTCGCATGTCACTCATGTCATTCATCTGCTTTCTTCTCCCTTGTGTGCTTTCAGAGTCAAGTAATGTAAGAAAAATTTTACTGCTTTTACATTATGTCCATTTTTCTTCTTTAGCAGACTATTTTAACAGTAGAAGTTCACTGAGCCTAGTCCATCTCTCTCTGATTCAGAATTCAGGTGAGGTCTCATCTAGTCTCACCCAAAGCTCAGCCCACTTCGTTCCACAGCTTTGTGAGGAAGCAAGCTTCCCTTCAGTTTGCCAGCATGAATAATTGCAAAACAATGTATCTAGCTATATGAACTAAAAATTGAAAGACTCTCATAGCTTTTATTCTGTATTTACAATAATAATGATACCATAGTGCTATTACTGCACATCTCTATATTTTAATATATCAAGGCCTTACTCCAGGATGTGTTATAAAACCATCCAAAGATATTACAAGAGTAGTTGTCTACTGCTGATTCCTAATTGCTAAGGGTAAATGCTTCTCTTCAGGGAAGGACTTTAAACCAAAACATTTTTATTTCCTCCAGGCGTCTCACTACACCTAAGAGCCATTCACAGTCTGAGAATGTTCTTTTTTTGGAAACAAAATGTAACATCGTCTTTGGGTACATAACTGAAGAATTTTCCTCTCCTACTAAAAAGCACCTGTGCTTCCCTTCCTTAATTTAGCTTGCCTTCTCCAGCTGAGGCTGTTTAGTCATTCAGCAACTGGAACTGGTTCTGGTAAGGATAGAGTTTCTTTTTTGGTTTATTTTTGTTACATTGTGGTTCTGTCAGATTTGTGAGAAGTCTATAGGTAAAAATGTGCTTTCTTTAATTTGTCAAGAGTCTGGGCATGTAATTTGGCCTGTAATCAGACATTTTCATCTCTTGTATTAAAAGGAAAAAGTGACTTCTATATAAAAAGCATTAGAAAATAAAAAAAAAGGAGGAGGGGGAGAAATAATTAAATTCTTACTACATGAGTGTTTATTTATCTTTAAGATGCAAAATACATTTCTAGAAAACTAAATTCAAGTCCCAGGTTTTACAGACTGGTCGTTGTGTGATAGATTCAGTATCTATAAAGGCTGCATTTCCTGTCCAAATTGATGTTTACGTGTTCGAAAGGATACCTAAACTGACTCTGTGAACAACTTGCAGAGGGTTTCAGGCTTTCAGTTTTGTAAATGCTTGAGTTATAACTGTATGTCTTTCCCTGATTATTTAAATCCTTGATCATGGAAAGCAGAAATACTACTGAAGTAGGATATGTAAAATAATAAAATAACATGAAAGGCTGAGACAGTCTATCCAGTCTGGAAATGAAACTTACTCTAAACAGTATTGCTCATTTCAATTTTGCTTTTTTTTGGTAAAATTATATGTGTTTACTGTAAGTCTTATGGGAACTGCAAGTACCATTTACAGAAAGTCATGCAGAGTTTCTTAATTTACTTCTTTCCCCACAAAAAAACATACAATATGAACCATGCTGTGCCTTTGCTTCTCGCAGTGAACAAGTGTATTGTGTTTTAGTCTAGAGATAAACTGAAGAATGTATAGTACCCCACAATACATCAAATCCATTCATTTATTTTATCATTTTGTTTACTCTTGTCTGTGTTGCTTTTACTTTCTCACCTACCTTCCAATGTTTTGTCCTTACCTGGTTTCATAAGATCACTGATATTCACATCCCCGCTTCAGAAACATTTTGTACTTTTGCTACTCATAGTTATTTTTTATTCCTTTGCTGCTCTTACAAGTTCACTTTTTATTTAGTCTTGCAGGTCATGGAATCTTTTCCATTGCTTTCAGAAGTTTTCATTCCCTTATCAGCTTTTACTGCTACCCTATTTCTTTTTTTCTCACTTCTTCACTAGGCTTGTGGTTTGGGTTTGGTGTTTTTGTGTTTTAGTTTGTGTTTTGTTTGTGGATTTGTTTGTTTGGTGGTTGTTGTTGTTGTTTTTGGTTTTTTGTTTGGTGTTTTTTTTGTGGGGGGGTTTTGGTGGTTCTGATTTGGTTTTTGTTTTTTTGTTGTGGTGGTGGTTTTTTGTGGTTTTTTTTGTTTTTTTTTTGGTTTTTTTTGTTTTTTTTTTTTTTTTTAAATTCTCTTACTACTTGTTCTAGATCCTTGTCCAGGTACTCTGGCTTTTTGCCCACCTTTGCACTAAATCTCTGTTTTCTGCAGCTCTGATTTGGTTAAATTTCACATCTCCTGTTTGCCTATTGCATTTTGTCTTTCCACTTTGTCTGACTTTTACTGAACCTTCATCTCCGAGTTTCTTGTAGCCATATTTTTTTGCATTTGGTGCACTGAATTAACACTTTAAATTAACAGAAGTTGTGTAAGGAAGTTGGGTTTGGGCTTTGGTTGGTTGGTTTTTGGTGTTTGTGGTTTGTTGTTATTTTCACTTACCAGGCTTTCACCAAGCAGACGGAGTCAGCACAGAAAACAAGAAAATCATCTTGTGTGGAAACAGAGAAAGAGACTCCTTGAACCGTGGAACTTGCCTAAGCAGCAGATGTAGGTTCATCTGAGATGCTGAACTACCTGCTGTTTGTTTTTCCTACTCTGCTCAAGGAACCTACACTTTGTGCTTATTTTCTGTAAATAAACAAGATTACACCAAATTATATACCTGACTTCTATAATCTATTTTCATCTTAACAGGAACAAGTTTGCCAGACCGTATTGGCTAACTGCTTCAGCAAAGTGGGTAATAGTATGAATTTGAAGCACAAATTTAAAGGAAGTGACAAAGCTGATTTGAAAGATAGAGTAGGCGCCACCTGTGAATCAGTGCTCTACATTCACATGGCTTTAAAAACTGACTTGTCTCCAATTCACTAATGAATAGCTATCAACATTATAGTATTTATTTACAAAAAAAAAAAAAAAAAATTGTGTAGAGCCCCTCTTGAGATCTGGGTTCCTATCCTAAAGAAATTGTAAATGGGGAGAAGAATGCTGTTCATGTATAATGAAAAGTGCAATTTTTAAACTAGCATATGAAAAAATTATTCACAGGGCCTTGAACTAACACGGTTTAAAGTTGTTTAAAAGTACTGTCATATTTGTCTTGTATCCTTCACATGTTTAACAAATTAATACAGTGTCATGAAGAATTTCACAAAGAAAATAGTTAAATGCAAACTCATTAGTATTGTGCAAGTCGATTAGCATTTTGGCAAGCAAAATCATATTCTTGTACTTGCAGGAGGCAAACTGCTCTCCTTAAGCAGTAAGCTTGGTATAGTCTGAATAACAGTGATCAACCTGACTTTAGAAGGTGCTAATGTCTTCTGTTGACATTGGTCAGGTGGTGCATGTGGTTACTGGTCTGTCACGACAAGTATTGGCTGAAAACTAGAATATTTGTTCGGAAGTCCAGGCATTTTGACCAAAAAAAAAAAAAAAAATCCAGTTTAATTGAAGTGTTGCATTTCGATGAATCAAATAAGTTTTGTTCCTTTAAGAAATGCTGTATTTTTTTGAATGATATTGTGAACAATCAGATATCTAAGACCAAACGACTCAACTCAATAAAAATGTTAGTTTCATTTCTCTAAAACATAATTTCATCACAAAATGATGCATTCTTATACAATGATAATGATCTACAAATCAACTGTATTTTCCAGTTACAAAAATGTTTTGGCACTCTGGTAATTTAAAGTCTCCTATAAAGAATCCATTTAGTTGCAGACACTCCCACAGAGACCTTTCCCTTCCACTCCATTTCAGTCTGGTCCCTTTGAATTGTGAATTATTGCCAATTATGTCTAGTTATTATTTACCCATCCTCTTTAGCAACAAATGGTCGTTCCTGCATTTGCTCTACACAAATGAGCTGTCCAGCTCCACTCTCACTGTTTTTTAATATCTATAACTATGAATGTAGATAGGCAAAAATATTAGCTTTCTGATTTATTACATGGACAAGTGAGGAGTTATGAAAGGGAAATATTGACTGCAAAAGCAACAAGACCTTTCAGATCAGTGGTGTTAAATGGCAGTTTTGTCTGAATGAGGATGAAAAAGAGGGAACAAATGTTTTGAGAACTGGTCTTTTATAGTAAGAAGGAATAACAAAACTCCCAAGTAGATAATCTTTTCCCCTGCTGACTATTATTTGTTGGGTTAAAAAAAAAAAAATACAAAAAGTGTTGTATACAGCCTTACACCTACTTTCATTTTAAGCATGTAAATAATTCTTCTTTAAAACACCAGATTTTCTGTGCTTTTGCAATACTGTGCTAGACATTACTGCTAGAAACGATTAGCAACATCTGAAGAAGTCATTTCATTCTGATAAAAGATGAATAAGTTGCCATCCACAATTCTCATTAAAAATCTAATCTGAAAGGCCACTGTTGAAGGTATTTTGCAGTATTTCATCAGCCAACTTTTCTTCTTTTGTTGTACCCTTATGCTCTGGTCAGGAAACCTCTGGTGACTCAACTTCAGGGCACTAAAAATCCACCTCTATTGCTCTCTATTTTGTAGGAGGTGTTTCCTGGCACTGCTTGCTTTGTGGCATATGAGTGGAACATCTCAGCTTTCTGCCTCATGGGAAGTGAAGGTTAGGGCTTTTTAGGATCTTGATTTGAAGATAGCACATAGAGCAATATTTCAGACTCTGTCATAGCTGTGTTGGCTACAGTTTCTAACATTTGGACTAATAAAAACGATTTCATAACAGTAAGCAACATCCACAAGTGGCTGATAAATGCTACTTCCCAATACTTAAAAGAAAACAGATGCCTCGTGTTCCTGACATCATATGTAAAGACCAAGTATCTTCAGGTATTGTGAATTTTGCTCTTAACGCTTGTTTATTTTCATTGTTTTTTCCATTTTGGAGTCACTTTCTAATGTGGCCAGCTCACATATTTTCAGAGCTTGTGAAAAGAGTAAATTCATACTAATTTTAGCATATTATTAGGAGTTTGATTTCACAAATTTGGATCTTTCCATATAGCTATATGAGGGACATAACTGGTTAAAGCGTGTTTGTTTCTATACAGCAAACAATAACAGATTAATATGATGCTGAATCACTTCCTTGAAAACAGAATATCCTAAGACACACTACTGTGCCTGCAAGTGTCAGGTGAAGGTTATTTTTAGATTTTTGCCCAATGAAAGTACATTTAATCAGCTAGAGCTGATTAAACAGCTGTTCACTCTGAGAATAAAACACAGAATTGAAATATTTTTCAAGTCAAGAAGGATGGGATGCTCCTTTTGCTTTTTATATAATGGATGAGTTGTAAAGACCCCTCAAAATAGTCTGTACTCACAAATACAAAACACTTCAGTGAAGTCATTTTACTGTTGAAAGTGCTTTTTGTTGTTGTCTTTTGTTTACTCCTTCCAGAATTTCTACTTGACTGAGAATTCTGAGGTGAGTGTTCATGCTGAGGAGGAATGAAAGGCAGTTTTGAGACACCCGCATCTCTTGCAGACCAAGAGCATCAGCCAGCTCCAAGTGTTGTTCTACAGTACTGACTGTTGTCCTTAGCAGTGTTGCTCAAACAATCCCTTCATCCTTCCACAGCTGTGCTGGGCACTACTTGCTCTTCCGCTTAGGGCACTGGTCTCGTCTGATGGGGGTTTTGTTCTCTCTTACCTTTCTATATTACCTTCCTATACCTGATAATCATCTGCAGGTTTGTCAGATACTGGTGACAATGCATGCCCCACTGCAAGAGGCATCATGGATCCTTGCTTTCTTGGTTTGTAGGTTCCCCAGGGATGATGAAAACATGGAGGTGTGGAGCAAGGTACGTCTCTTATGACAGATGTCTCTGTGAGGAGAGACAGTAAATTTAGTGGCTTCTGGACAGATGAGGTAGCTGTGCTTCTATTTTTGTCATAAAATTTATGTTAGCTGTAGCTTGGACTCAGCCTACAAGTTGCTTTTTTAACCATGAGATAGGTCTCAGTATTTTTTAAATACTTCTTGACTATTGTGTGTTACTATTTTTCTTTAAAAGGCAATTTTCAGTGCTTCTTGACCAGTTTTTCTGTCATTGAGCAAATTACCAATTCTTTTCTTTATTCTGCAGATTGAGATTCTAGCATATTCCATGGCATGTTTCTTGGATTGAATATGTGACCTTGAATTGTGAGAAAATGATACATTTCTCAGGAAATCTCAAGATTTGCTGTACACTTATCCAGAATAAGAACAATTTTTCTTCCTTACCAATGACAACCTCTCATCAATCTTTTGCAGATGGGCAAATGAAAATCTAAATTGTGATCCATGCATAATATTACAGCCACAGGTTACTAGCAAAAAATATTTAAGTTCAGCTAACTGAAACTTTGGGCCTCCTCTACTAGTAAAGTGCCTTGTACCTGTGATGCTGGCAAGCCTAAAAACCTAAGATCTAGCCTTTGGGTTTGTTTCTTTTACTGCTTTTAAAAGGAGGGTGCTAAAGGATATCTACATGCCACTGTGGTCACAAATACTGTCAAAAAACAACAAAAGAAGCAGCAGCACTTGGGTCAACCAGCTTCATGCTGTATTAGGAAACCCTTTCTTCATGCTCAGAAGTTGCAGGCAGGCTTGACCCTCTCTTCCTATATGTCTCCTCAGACATTTTAAAATTAAATATAATCTTTTGCTACGGTGTTGTTACGTTTTAATGTCCCTTACCACGCACTTTTTCACTCCAACAAACATTTTCAGTGTGATACAAAATGTGATATCGGATTTCTTTCTTCTTTATAGTTAAAAAAAACCAACAACTGCAACCACCTAGATTGGTGGTTAAAAATAAATATATAGAAATCATGTATATATAAGATGTGTAAAAAGATCTTGACTCTGTTCTCTCCACTAAAGTCAATGAGGCCAGTTAAGTGACACGATCAAGCTGTGTGTGACACAGGGTGGGTATGTTGTATTTGCTCTATGTGAACTGCAAAATATCCTAGTGGGACTAATATAAAACACAACAAACTATTGTATAGTATGGAACGATGCTTTCCTTGGTGAAGGAGAAAAGCAATTATATGTTTAAAATAGCTGGAATCAAGCCTATTGCACAGAGAAGTAGCTTGTATTTTCCAAAACTCTGATTAATCAGAGAATCATTTATGTTCTACATAGTATAACTGTATACTGCAATAGGCAAATCTTCCATAGATTGTTTCTGGACCCAGTTTTTCATAATCTATGTTTTTTGAGAAAGCATATGAAAACTGACAGAATGTAACATTGGAAAAAACTGCTCTGCCCTGACACAACGTAATTTCAGAGCAGATGCTTATCTTGTTGGAAAGAATTTCTGATGCTGCAGAAGAAGAGCGAGTGCCCGTCTGGGCCCAATAAGGCTCCTACAGCCTTTGGGTCATGTGCTGCCTCTGCTTCTCATTAGCTGCACCTCACTTGTATCCTCGTTGCTCATCAGAACACCTTCTTTGACTTCCTTTCTTAGCGCTTTGCATGATGATGTTCAAGTACATTTTGTGCGTTTACCTCTTCCTTTTCATTATTTATTTAGTTATTATTTATTTATTATTATTATTATCTATTCCCTTCTGCATTTAAGTGATGGTGCGCTGCAAACTGGTCTCTTGAGGATACCCCTAGGCTGCCTGGACAGGTGTTTCTGTGCAATGACTTAGCTTACTTTTAGACACAAATGTGCTTTTGTTGGCTTTTCCACTTTGCTTGTGGGGTGCGAGGGAGAAGAGAATCCATTATTTTGTTTTCTCTTTGAAGAGTATCCACATAGGAGTATTTTGGTGAAGGTCATCATCATCTGAGGAGGGGGAACAGGAGCTGTAGGGCCACCTGATTTTTTTCCAGCTACCTCCTCTTAATACATCCAGAAAAGTTTTATTTAATTGGTTGACAGACTTTTGGATGTGTAGCAACCAAGCCCAGCAGTAAGATCTTTAAAACTCTGGTGAATGGCCACTATGCACATGCAGGGTGGGTGTAAAAGACCCATGAAGAGACTCCAACCATTTCCAGTCCTTTGCACATGTGACCTCAGACAACACACCTGCTGTGAGAAACTTCCAGGATAAGCCAGATGGCTGTGCGTGCCTCGCATTCTCCCTGGGGGTTTACCCTGCTAGGGAACTTCACAGTTAAGCTCTTGCCAAAAAAGACTATTAAGTTTTATCGAAAGTCACCAAGGAGATCAGGAGAAGCATCTGTGTAGGAAACGAAAGACACAGTCAAGAGTGGTGTAGAAACGTTGGTGGATACCAGGCACAAAAACATGGCACATACACTGTCTTTGAAGTTTCTACTTTTTTAAGCATGAGACATTCTGAACCGCATTTGCTGTTAGAAAAAGTTTTTAGATATGTTCTAAGGAGAAAGTGATCTGTCCCTTCCGAGACCCAGATAAGGAAAAGGAAGCACTGTTGATTTTACTGGGTATCTGTCAGCTGAGTAAAACCATCTTTGGTTTTAGTGAAAAAAGAAAATATTTGGTTATAAATTCACACCATCCCTCACAAGAACTATTTTTAAGTTATATATGAATTTCAACTTTCAAACTAGAACAAATATCTTCAGGCTTTTTATTCCTCTTTTTGTTCCAGACAGCTGTATTGCTGATATGCTCTTCTACTAACAACAAACAGGGCCCCACAAAGGCATCTTGCTACAATAAGAAGCAAGAACAGCAAACCAAAGGCTATTGCCACACTGCAGATGGAAAGGCAGTGCCTCAAATAATGTAAGATATTAATGCACAAAAAGTCTACAAAGGTGTATTTTTCACTGTAAGAATTACAACATCAAGTTTTAGCTTTTTAAAAAATAATTTTATATAAATATAAATTATTCTCTTTACATGTTGTTAAAGCATTAAAATATAAGTCTTATGTAGGAAATAACAGAATGGACAAATAAAGATTTATCAGGGATTTTTTTTAAATTGGTGGTAAATTTGCTAAAACACAGCATCAGTTGCATCTTTATTATTTTATTTCTACACATACACTATGGTGCTAATGCATAATTAAACTACAGTGTAGTTGTTGCTTTTTGCATTGTGGAGTAGCAAAAAAAACCTTAGAAACAGATTTCTGTTTGTCAGATGCTGTATCGCAGCTCAAAGTGTCAAAATTACACGTCAGGGTCAAAATGCATGCAAAAAGGATATAATTTGGACTTCTGCTATCATTTAAAATAAAATAGGCTAGAAAATCACCCCGCTCCCATGGGCGGGGGAAAAATAGAAAGAATGAGAATGCTGTTTAATGTATATTTACCTTGGTTATTGCCATTATTAAATAGAAATATTTTGCATGCAACAATCACAATAAATAAACCCATTTGTTTTCTTGTGAATTATGCATGCCTAGCAGCCTATTTAAAACCAACTGTGGTGACTTAGAGTAGAAGATAGACCTCTTCTGATCTTCTTGATCAGACTGATGTTTGAAAGACTTACAAGAAAGTGAGGTTTGTAGCCTTTTCTGCAAGTGTCATCGTGCTTTCCTACATTCATTACCATTGCCCTAAGAAGTGACAGCCTTATGTGTCTTACTGTGTACAAGCAAGAACTGAAAAAGCTATCAGATAAGTAGAATACAAAATGTGAAATGTGTATTCAATGTTTGATGAGGAAGGTGGGAGAATAAGGAAGTTTTCACTAACTATTAAAATCCAAATCTTGGACTGTCAGGCCATTGCTCACTCTAAATAATACCTTGCACCACTGATAGCTCCTCTCATTTGAATTTGAAAAAATGTGCCTTACCTTCATTCACATTACAATATACAGAATATTGATATGACCCACAGTAAGACAAAATTTGGCTTGTACCTTTTGGAAATTTTTAGTAGTAAATGAATACTTTCCAAAATGTTTTAATTGGTTTAGGTATTTTTAGGAAGAATTAATGGGTTGAGTAGATTAGAGCTATCCCTGGAGGGATCCTCAGGTGGACGTGTAAGAGCAAAAATTGACATTTAAAGCCTTGTATAAGACAAAGAGAGTTTAATTATTGTTTTAATGTGGATTTTATAGAATAAGAGCAAGTGACCTAAAGCCAAACATATTTCTGTCATAACAAAAGATGGATCTGAATTATAAAATTCAAATGCTTTGGAACCTCCATAACAAAGTCTGATACTGGCATGTGGGATTTTGATCTAACAAAACCAAACAGTACTCATCTGGGGAAAATACCAGTGATATAGAAGGCCGAATGTGGATCAATACAATTAATAAATCACTTTCCTCCGAGCTATTTTCAGGCCATGTATTTGAAGCAGATTAATAGACAGGCCTAGATTGTTTTAGTAAGCAATTTGGACAGATCTTGATTCACCTTGAACAGAAAGACGAAAGACCAGACACAGTTTACAAGCTGTGATCCAGATTCCTTTCAACATGGAAACTTTTAAAAGAATAGGAGTTGCAAGGAAGAGAGAGGTCTCAAGCAGGGGAGAAACAAGTAATGTGAGAACTATGACATTTTATTTTTCTGCTAAAGTCCTTTAGAAAAACTGTCCATTTACTTCTTGCAAACAGAGACTCCTGCTGTGTTGTAGCAGCTCAGTATGCACTTAAAATTTTACATGAATGAAATATACAGCTGACAATCTGACCTGTGTTATTTTCTAGACATTCCAGTTCTGGCTGCAGGCTGGCTGAAGGAAAAGTTTTTAACTAGAAATAGTTTGAAAATACGGGAGAAAGCTTCCAGAAAGAGCCTTCCAGAAAAGATGTGCTTGGTTTTGGGTACTGTTTGTACCCAAATAAGCCCTATCTGTACAACTTTTTTTTTTTTTTTTTTTTTTTTTTTTTTTTTTTTTTTTTTTTTTTTTTTTTTTTTTTTTTTTTNTCTTCATTTAATTGCTATTTCTAACCCTTGCATAAGTGGAAGCTAAATGCTTTTATCTCAGTTCAGCTAGTATTTAATGGACCTGTGAAAACACAGATATTTAAATACATCAGCTCTTCACAGGTCTCCGTTTAAAAGATTTAAAATTCGGTGACAAGTACGTAATGATTTTTGGAGAAAATAGCCTTGATTACGCACTATATTCCTTCAAAGGGTATCTTTTCTGTTTTATGAAGTATTTTAGGTATGTGGTTTAAAGGTAAAATGCTGAAAAGGCAGTCTATTTTACAGAATGAAGCACGTTAGTTAAAATTCTGTTTAAAATTTTATGACACTGCAGTTTATTAACATTGAAAGAAATTTAACACCTAGTATATGGTCCCTAGTTTTGTCTTCATTTGTTATCTTGGCTTTCTAAGAGACAGCTTCAAACTGGACAACCTATCATACAGGAACCAAGCTAGAATTGCTGCTAGGAGTGGCTTAATTAGATTGGTGGTGGTACACAACGTACCTTCTTCACCATTTGTTTATTCATCTATAAGTTGTTTTATATGTTGCTTAATTAGGGATGCCTCATGTTTATTGACTTCTGGACTCAGCCTTCTCTTGGACTACTGAGCGATAAATTGCAATATTCAAGCCAAAAAGTATATGAAATACAGTTAAGTGGAAACAGGTCCCACTGCAATGGGGGCTGTCCAGGAAGGCAATAGATAACTTGAGTAGGATAAGAGAAGCAGGGAGTAATTACTGGAGAGTGCTAAGGAGAGGTGAAGCATATACTACTCTAAGAAAGAATCAAACTTCTGAAAGCTATCTATTTGACAGAGGAAACCAGAAAAAAGAGGGAAAGCTTTTTCTACATCCTAGGACATTTGAACCTGATGTCAAACATACAAGACAGCTAGTACCAATTTCTAATTTGAGATCAAATTATAACAGAAATCAGGGGCCCCAACCTGAGAAAAAGATTATCAGAAAGACTTGGTTTTGTACATTCAAAAAAAAAAAAAAAATAAAAATAGAAAAAAAAATAAAAAAAAAAAAAAAGAACAAAAAAAAAAAAAAAAAAAAAAAAAAAAAAAAAAATTAAAAAAAAAAAAAAAAAAAAAAAAAAAAAAGCAAAATCTGGCCATATGTTTTGAGAGGGAGAAACAGGAAATGTTAATGCATTGTGCAAGTAAATCTTCAAATTCCTATGAGTATACAGAAATGAAATAAGATCAGACACTCAAAGGAGAAATCTAAACAAAGTCTGACCCATTATTTAGAAGAAGCAAGATGAAAAATTTTGCAGAATGTGAAAAAAAAAAAAATTGGATTTAAGCAGTGTCCAGTGTTTAGACTATATTTTGAAGAAGCAAACCCATCTTTTAGAAAAGTCAGTAGAGAAAGACTGAATCCATCTAAAACTAAGTTAATGACTCAATCTTGGACAAGAATTAAAAAGGCTTTTTGTGAAATTCGTCCAAATAGTTATATGTAAGAACTGGAACATAAACCTAAGTACTAGTGAAATCTTTATAATTTGTTAAGTGATCCCTGGTGCACAAGCTTATGCGCTAGTAGCAACAAAGGCTCTGGGGAAAAGTTAGTTATGCTAAAATAAGGAAAGTTGGAAGAAGAGAGTAGACAATAATTCCTAGTATGAAAGTGTATGAAAAACCCTAAACCTGTATCAAAAGTTTGATCAAACAAGAGTGATATGCTTCTGAAAAAAACATTTTTGATATCTAGAAGTAGCATCAGTAGAAAATTATGGCTTTTAGAGATGAAATCTCAAATCTAATGTCTGAGTTTACTAAATGGGACATAGTAAATGTTGTTATGACTGATAAAAGTAATTGTTTTCCAAGGATGTATGTTTCTGCAGGTCCAGGGTGCCCAAGCTCCATGGCGTTACAGCAAGTGTTGTAGAAATTGACAGAAAAACACTTTAAACAGCTGAAAAATCAGATTCCTATTTGGCATTCCTAAATTTCAGGGCACCATCCTTCAAATTTGATCTGTCACCAGCTGAAATGTGGTTTGACAGAAAACTTAGAGCCAGACAACTTGATTGTATAACCGCTTCTTTTAACTTACAGCTAAGGTAAGTTAGAAAAAGAAAAAAATGAAACAGAAAGTGTACTTGGGGAATGGAAACTGTCATACAGACTACGTGTCTCCAAGACAATATATAATGGACAAATATGAGCAAACAAGACATTAATCTTTAGTGAAGTTGTTCCAGGTAGGTTGTTATTGAACATGCAGGAGAAATTGGAGATAACTCCTCTTCAGAAAGAACCTGAAGAAGAAAGAGGTGAATTCTGAAAATTTAAGTGTAGAAACAGAAGTAGATGTTGAGAAGGTGGGAAGTCACAGTATTGTAGTAGGTGAAGAGCTGAATAGGGGAAGAATTGTGGAGGTTCTTTCAGAAGAGCAGAGGAAGGATACAAAAGGAATTTTTGCAACAGAGAGTTGCCAAGGGAACCCTGCTATATAAGCAGTAATCGAAGTCGACTAATAAAGAATTTGTCTTTTATGCAGATTTGAATGTATCCCTTGAGAAGAAGAAAGGAATAGCGATATTTGGGGCAAGCTGCAACCATATAGCCAAGTGTCAGGTTTTCTACGGCATTCACACTGATCTAACAGAAAATGAAACAACGGAATAGTTGTTAAAGGGTGCTGGGGAGACTCTATCATTACAAAAGGCTATGGAAAGGTTACACAGACACCTATCAGGAGTAAGGTTGACATAACAGTCCTGGCCAAGGGGCTGGCCTAAAAAATCGCCCAAACTTTCTAGCTCATCCAAGGGATCTGTTACAATAGCAAGGGTCTGCAACTGCATTTGCAACAAGACATTCTAGTAGGATGCCCAGTTTAAAAATGAAATGCAGAATGAAAATTAGAGTCAGAACACTTGTTTGGAAATTAGTTTCCAGGTTCTCCACTGAAATGTAGGGTCAGCAGATACAAAACCATGGCTCCTTATTCTTTCCACTCTCTCCTCTAATTCACTTTCTATAGTCCTGCTTCGGTAAAGCACACATTGAATTTTAGAAACCTCTTGAAATGCCCCTGAAAACTAAGGACAACTGAATGCGTAACTTGATGCTTTCCATAAACGTAATGGCTGGTAGCAGTAAGTGCATGTTTATAAACTTCGATGCATTTTGTGTCTGTTCCTGCTCCCACAGAGATTTTGCAAAGCTGAGAATTCATCTGTGTGCTGTTGCCTCATTTCCGAACATGAACCTTGTGAGGAAAGTGCAGAGTATGGGTCTGTCTGATTAAATCAGATATACAGGGTCCCAACATGCTCCCGGCAGCTTCCCCCAGCCTCAGAGAGCCCTCAGACAGGGTTAGCTAAGTCTGGAGTTCTTGGTGAAATGAGCTGTGAGCTGGAAAGCCTCAAGCAGTGATTTCTTCCTTGCAGTAAGGAGGAAAAAGTGGATCATTGGACCTTGCCAACAGAATGCCCATCTAGGTTAAAAGCAAAGTCAAGCTCAGCCATGCCTTCCAGAGCCTTTCGGGGCAGCATGGGCAGACAGACAAAGGCAGCAAGTTGAAA
This sequence comes from Pampusana beccarii, assembly GCA_013399365.1. NCBI lineage: Eukaryota > Metazoa > Chordata > Aves > Columbiformes > Columbidae > Pampusana > Pampusana beccarii. Next base: position 46,956 of record VWYH01005702.1, read on the forward strand.
TTGAGAGCCCCTTAGTTTGCTTAGAATAAGCTGGGTGGGGCTCAGCAAAACCATAGAACAAAATGATACTCCCTTCCCCAAGATCTCATATTACATCTGCTGCTCCACCTGCTGCAGTGGGAAGAGAGCAAAACACTGGTGGCTCTGCAGCCATGCCAGGGCTGAGGCTGGGGGCACTGTGGTCCTTTAGAAACCAAACTGATTTTCCCATCTGTGCCTCTAGGGAGATAATTTTGATGAGTATGTGCACAGCTGCTTGGGCCACAAGTTGAGAAATATTTGGTACCTCAGCCTGAAACTAATTTACATCACTTTAACTTAGGGTCTCTCAGGTCTTGGAATATTTTTTTGAGAGGAGAGGTTTCTCATAATTTGATTTTTCCAATTAAAGAAGCCTATAATATCAAGGAGCTGGTAAGGTTTGTCCTCTTTGCTGCACCCTAGGGCGACTGCACTAACCAGTAATTAAGGGAGATACACAAGAGTGATGTGTTATGTAAATAAGGCATATATAAGTGTATGTAGGCCTGGAGATATTTTTTCATAAGTTTTAATCTTGCACATTCTGTCCAGTGGTTTCAAGTGTTAGAATGACTGGGATCATGCTATTGCTTAGGAATGAGAATGTAACAGAAGCCTTTTCAAAGTATCAAGGATACTCCAAAAAGTCAGCATTCATTAAATGTTATCAAGCATTTTATTCAGATGGCACAGTGAAGAAAGGTCCTGCTGTGCAAGGCTCTATATATACTCAAAGGAGAGAATTCATACCCTACTAACTCACACTCCAGGGAAGACAGACAAAAGGTGAGTAAGAGGAAGCATTTTTATTCCTGTTTTACAAAAAGGGCACAGGGAGGCAAATCACCTGTTGGGATGATACAGAAAGAATATAATAACATGAGGTCCTGTAAGGACTAATTCTGCACCTTCCATTATAGCATCCTTTATTTCTTTAAGAGTGCTGCATGACTCTGTGATGTAAGAAACTAAAATGCATTTTCTGAGGTCTCCATTATGATGTCTTTCCCACATAAATAAGACAATCCTTAATTTAGCTGGGTTTGATACAGTGTTAGATGCAAACCTGCAGACAATTAAAAAGGGGCTGCTATTGGCTGCAGATCCAAATAACCTGAAACTAAGCCCACCGAAGGCCATTTGATCTTCCTCCACGTTTTAGGAATAGATGTCGTGTGGAAATAGGCTGGGCAACAGGAATGGAGAATTTGACATTCCATTAGTCATCATCACTGTGTGTGCCCAAGTGTATTATACTTGGTTGACAGACTGCAAGCCACATGAAGAGCAAGGTAGGTATTGAGAAATTTCCTTTTTGAAGGTTGTTATTTGCGATACTTTCTAAAAGCTGAATTTTGAATAGTGAGATGATGGATAGCGGATCATTTAAAAGCAAATCTTGTTTAGGTCTTTAGCTTGTGTAATAGGATCTCATTTAACAGAGCTCCTTGTTAACTCATTAAGGAAATTCAAGACTAGGGGATGAAAATGGCTTTGCATGCTGTCAGATGCATTGAGTTATCTTGGAAGCAGGTGTATTTATTCCATTGATTCTTTCAAACATATTCTGTGGATTTTATGGCTTCTACTTTTCTCCCTTCATTTCCATCAATCTATAATTAATCTTGGGGAATGTTTGCCATGCATCACTGTAATTTGGTACTTTGTGAGGCTGCTTTGGAAGCCTGTCTCTTGTAGATGCAGAGGAAGGAAATTTTTTTCAAGACAGAGTGGGTGCAAGGAATAAATACAGGAAGACCATTCTTGGCTCTTTTTCTGCAAAGTGTCTACAACCCTACAGCTTAAAGGCAAAAAATGAGGAGGAAAGAGTGTGCACATGCAGTGGAGAAGAGGAGAACAGGAGATGAGGAAAGTATTTCTTTAAAGAAAATAACCCTGTCCTCCTCTAGATAGTGAACATGTGTATGTGTAGATGCCTTTAAACATACAACTCTTTCTGAAATGAGGGATGAAAACTGTTTGGTTTTGGTTTCTGATTTATTATGAAGTAAGTTTTGCAGCAAATTAAGTTTAAAATTTCGTTGGATATATTCTGTCAGAGTGGCTGGATTCTAACACAAGGAAAACAAACTTTTTTTTTTTTTTTTTTTAAACATAACTAAGAAATTTAATGAATCAGAAAGCTTTGGTGCTCATTACAAAGAAAGCTCGCTTTTTCCAAGCTTCAGAACTAAATAGATGAAGACTTTAAGGTATTCTTACTGTAAAAATGAATTGATTAATGAGAATTTATGTCACAAATGTTGGACAGCAAGTTGCAAAGAAGTGACATTTACTTGGATTTGAAAAGGAAGGAAAAACATTAAGGAGCATATGAAATATTTATTTATAAGTATTTTTCTAATGCATTCTGCTTGTAGCAAGTCTGCTATGAGGTTCTGCAGTGTGAACATACATACAGTATGTAAAGTGGGCTTTACAGATCAGCCTTACTGAAATGCTCATTGAAGTACTAAGCAGACAGGACAATGTTCTTGCTTGTGCTTCACAAAATCATAGGGAGGAATTGTTTTGTTTTGATTTTGATTGTTTCATTTTGATTTCTTTTTTTTAAGATGTATTTTTAGGGATTAAAATAGGAGCATCCTGGAGGAAAAAAAAAAAAGCAGTGGACATCCATCTGAAACCAAAAGTGTTAATAGCACAGACTTTCAAAACTCAGGTACTCAAATCACATTCTTTTTTAGCATGGATTTTTGTTCCTTCAGCAAGGCAGACACTTCTGTTGTCACTCTGCAGGAGGGGTTACTTCATTACCCCAGTCATCCTTGTAGCCACACTGTGCAGCCCTTCCAAATTAATCTCTCTTGAGCCTTTGCGAGATGTGTTTTGAGAGTTGTGTTTTGAATTCTATGTAAATTCTTAATAGGGTTTTATAGGGAAGCATTAATACCCTCTATCTTTGATACAGTGACTTTGCCTGATAAATATTTGTTGTCTCTTTAATGACCACATCAAATTGGTATCTCTTGTTCTTCCAAGCTGACTATCTGCAAGGAAATTTTCCTCCTTCTATATTAATTCAAACTGATTAACTTCCAGTACATAAGAGGGTTTTCTTTGATAGCATTGTACAGTGTTACAGCTATTAATACTGCTATGTTGTGTCTCATTTCTCACTTTCTTCTCCAAGGTCATTTAGTTTTCTCTACGTGATAATCCATTTCACCTTTCTGGTGGTATCTTCCAGGTCTGCAGCACTTACACGTTTTATTAGTAGAGTTACGAGTCTTCTCTTTGCTTAAAGGTCATTAGAGAAAAGCTGAACAAAGCATGTCCTACAACCTGAGATGTTCTCCTAACATCTTCAATCTAGTTTGGAAGTTCCTTATTTACCACAGTGCCAGACACTTCTCTTTACTTCCTAAGCCATCTTATAATCGATTTCCTAATTCCCAAATTCTCTATTCTAGCAATTCCCTTTGAATACTTTACTATAATCCTGGCAGACTGGATCTAGTAGATTTCCCTCATCTACACAAAGCCAGCATCTTCTCAAAGAAAAATATCATCTGTAGCTGGCATGACCTGCCTTTTTTTCTGTTCTCCATCCACTTCGCAGAAACAGTTATTGTTTTGGACCTGTCTGTGGTTCTTGAATGCTCTTGAAAGGAAATGACAGCTTTTATTGGGAACTTCATTTGAAAAAAATCTTCAAGATGTTATAAAAATTATTTTGAGATATTCTGTAAGAAAGACAAAGAAATGGTTGCACTGCCTGTAGTATATTTTAATGTCTCTTTAACTAAGCACCTCCACAGAAACACTGGCATTCGGGCTGTGCGGATACTGATTCTAGTGCTGTGTAATGTTTACAGTAAATCTGGTTAGAAGAGGAACACAAGGCTTTATCACAACAATCCACATGACTAGGCAATCAAGTTTGGTGAGCTTTCTGTGGTTTGTAAGATTTTTGGTCTATTTTTGGAGCAGTGAGAAGGGACATGATCATTCTAGTTTCTTAAAAAAGAGTGAGGGTTTGATTATTTGTGACCTTTTCAGATGATGGTTTTTAGTAGAAGGGAGGGTTAGCAAAGCCTTAAGAGAATTGAAGGATTTGCCACTCAAAGCCTTTTCAGAATGAAATGTCCGGCACTAGATTTTGCCACTTTGAAGCAAGTCAGCTTAATTAAATAGTTATGACCCTAAAAGATGTGTAGACATGTAGAAAATTGTGATTCCAGATTTTAGTGTTTTTCTAAAACTTGCATTAAAATGCCACATTACATTTGTACCATAAGCTCTGAAAATATGTACTCAGTAAGACTAGACACATGATGTCTTGAATGTCGTTTCTTAAGGTAGTGCAGAAGCCTTTTTCTTGGTCTTGAAACTATTTTTTTTTCAATGGTAAGGCTGTCAACATAGAAGGGAAAAATAAAAGCAAACACAGAACTAGAGGATACTCTTTCTTTGTAGCACACACAGTAACAAAAACAAGTGCAAAACGGTAATAAATCTATTCCAAAAGTCATTAGTCATCTGTGGTCACTGCATGGAAAAAAATAGTACCTGTCTTAGTGACATGAATGGCAAGTCCATGAAGAAGTTGTGTAACAGCAATGAAAATCTGTCAGTAGACATTAACAGATTAAAAGCTCCCACATAACATCTACCCTGATATGCTCTACCTATTTGTTCTTTATAGATTGCAGAACAAAGTGTCTCTTTTAAACTCTGTTATTGCTGCATTTTGAGCTTCTGTCAGAAAAGGTATGAGAACAAACAGCATTCAAAAGATCTCATTTCTCCTCCAGCTAAATTCATTGAGTATCAAAGCAAGTGATTTATTTATTTATAAAGCAAATTCAGCTTAGTTTTCAAATCACCAAGATTCATGTTGGGGGGGGAAGGTGAAAGTTTGAGACTAAGTTACATGCTTGGTTCTTACTTTGTTTAGCTTGGTTCCCCTGTTAAATGTGACCCTGTGGCTGCTTATGGCCCCCATACGGTATACAGTTTGAGTGAAAAATAGTTCTATTTGGCCATAGTTTCAGGGAATATTTTTCTAGACTTTTACATTGCCGAAAGTTTTATTGGTGCTATCAATGGGAGAAGATACAGACTGTCAAATAAATCTGCTCAATATTTACCTGCTGATTGTCTCAGCTTATGCCTATGCTTCCTATGGAATTTTAAGCAGAAATGAAATGAAAACAGAAAAGTGTGTTAACTTTTTATAACTGAAGGAGTTTCATTATTTTTCCTTTTTATTTTATTTTTTTTAATCTGCAAGTGCCCCTCTTTTTCCCACTAAAATTGGAATCACTTAGATATAGAGTGAATAAATTATCTGTTCTCTGATATTTTTATTGGATCTAAAAGATTGTTCACTTTTTACCTGGGATTATTTCCTTCAGCTAAGGTAGATCCAAACACATAATCCAATGTTCACCTGCAACATTTTAATAAAGGACCATACAGGATCATGAGTTCATAAAATTGTAACTACTTTATGTTATTGTTAAAGCAGTTTGTTCTGGAACATGCGCAATGTATTGGTATTCTGTAGTTAGCAGGCTACTCTAGCAGAATTCAGCATGTAGTGACATAAATAAGTCATCATGGAGTGGAAAACCAGTATTTCTTAGAGGGAAAAGATCAACTGACTTGGGTCTGCTTATCCAAAAAGGAAAAGTCCATTGCACGTCATTTCTTGTATCAGGCTTGCAGCTGCTGTGAAAGAGAGGTCTTCCATGAAGACCATACTCTTTCTGAATGAAAATTCATGTGCTGGTGTGCAGAAGGATGCTTCATCAAGAGGGGCTGAACTTCCCCAAGGAACATAGGCCATAGGCAAAGCTTCTATAGGCAACTATGTGAAAAAACAAAACGATACAAAACAAAACCATTTGTAAAGCAGCACAGAGATGGGGGAGTGGCACAAGACAGCAGGGAATCCCTTAGTCGTTGTTGGACTAAGTTCCCTTTCTCCCTTTCTCCTCCCTTTCTCCCTTTCTCCTCCCTTTCTCCCTTTCTCCTCTCTCTCTTCCTCTTCCCTCACAGTGAGTGAAATAACAAAGACTGTATGCCTGAAAGGACTTGAATATGAATAAAATGAATAAAAATGAATCTTTTGTTGTATTTTCTTTTGGTTTATGTTATTTTAATTCATTTCAATTTATTATATTTTGATGTTAATTTATTAATTATTATATTATATTAT
>VWYH01005704.1:0-85953 GCA_013399365.1 Pampusana beccarii
TTGCTTAAATACTTTGCTGAATTGGGGAATGAATGTCCCTCACACATTCCATGGAGTTTCTGAATCCCTGAATAGCCATGAATAAATCTGCGTGGTTACAGAGACATTTTTTTTAATACTGTACAGTATGTAGCATTAGACTTGACATTTTTATATATACATTATTGCTGAGATACAGTTGCTGTGGGAGATGTAATTTAGAATTTTCCAACCCTTGCACATTTGAAAATCTCCATCACAGCATTACACTAACATGTTTATATTCATATTTCCTTATTTTTTATCTGACAGTTGTACTGTGTATCACTTTTATAGACCTCTAGAAAATGTAACTAATTAACTCTATCCATGTTACCCAGTTATTTGGGTTTGTGTGTTGAGGAATAAATTTTACCCTTAAGGATCTTATGCCTAATTAAATTGTTTAATTCAAGCTTTACTAAAATTCTTAATTAATTCTTTTCTGAAGAAAAATAAGAAACCAAAAATATTTGCTCATAGCAATACTTTTCAGTCGTTAATTTCTTATCAGTATTTCTATGAATGATTAATCAAGTACTTTCTGTCCTTTTACTGAGGCAATGCAGCTGTTCAGATTTCAAAAAAAAGTCTGCATCCATCACATGTTACAGTAACCTTCAGACATACGGCATACTGCATAAATAATTAATGCCACCAAGGCTGATGTCAAGGTACAACACAAACAGTTAAGGTACTTTTGACCTAAACTAGCAGGTGAACATGAAGACAAATGGTATTAAAAAAGGCGCATTTTTTCATGTCTGCTGTTGGCACTGCCATTGACTTTCTTATGAGGGAAATTGGATCAATACAATCAGGACACTAAATGTTTAATAACAACTTAAAACATTTAATTTTTGTGGCAGACACATTTCTCTCAAGCAATGGCTTAATCAGTAAGTGAGAACAGAAGACTGAGTGCCCTGCAGAAATGGTGGTGCTGAACAATGGTCCTAGCAGTACCAGATATTCTGTGAGCTGCCAGCAGGATTGGGTTCATGGCTCACAAGCCTGCTTTGGTTGGTACCTGCCTTGGAACATGCTTGAGAGATGTACCAAGCATCCAGGTAGCTTTGTGTCTTTGCAATCTGCCCCTGCGTGTATGTCCCTTCAACAGGGCTGAGCTGGGACGAGTCTTGCTGGATGGAGAAACATAGGTGGAGCAGTTGGCACAGAGAGGAGAAAAAGAGCAAAAGCTGCTTCAGAAATTCTCTCTCTGCTTGTTTGACCTGTGGTCTGAAGCTGTGAGGACACCTTTCTCTTCTCACTGTCTCCTTTGTTTTGCTCAAAGGCAAGATGTCTGGGAACAGGGAGACCCTGGTACCTTGGTACCCTTTTCACCTGTGATATTTATTGGTGGATTTCATGCCTTTTGATCCTTCTCCTTGCCTGCCATCCCCTAATCCAAGCAGCTGAAAGCTGTGATACTTCATTCAAGAGATGTGGCTTGGGAGCAATCACCTAGCTGTGTCTATCTGCATGGTGAAGGGCAAGACACTGCTCTTTGTCATAGCAATAGAGGGCACTAGGCTGGGTGACCGGGGAAGGAAAAGCCTGTCTTGTATTTACTGAAGGAATCTGTGCAAGACTCACAGTCTGGGTGTCTCACTGAGATTATTTTATTTTATTTTATTTTATTTTATTTTATTATTTTATTTTATTTTATTTTATTTTATTTTATTTTATTTTATTTTATTTTTTTTTTTTTTATTTTATTTTATTTTATTTTATTTTATTTTATTTTATTTTATTTTATTTTATTTTATTTTATTTTATTTTATTTTATTTTAGTGTTTTATTTTACTGTTTTGTTTTATTTTTTTTCCCAAAAAGGACATTTCAGAATATTCCTCAAACATGAGTAGGGCTGCCATTCATGGGGACCTCAGGAGGACTGAGAAATTGGCTGATGGCAATCAACCACTTTAAGTTCAGTGAACGTAATTACAAAGTCCTACATGTACAAGAGTGCAGAATAATCCTACGGGTCAATACAAGCTGTGATCATCTTGCCAAAAGAGCTTGAAATAGTGCTCACTGTTTTTTATGTATGAGGCTCTTTAGAAAGCCTCTTCACAAGACCAGGTAAGCAAAACATTTTATTATCTTGACACCATTTAAATGATGTGTGGGGTCAGCACTGCACTACTGGCTTCATGAACAGGGCAAGCTCAGAAGCAGGAAAAATTGTAATGAACCCACAAAGCATGTCAAGAATCATATAATCACAGAATGATACAAGCTTTTTATGATCTAAAAGGACCTGGGGGTTTATCTAGTCCTACGCCATGCTCAAAGCAAGGCTAATGAGAACCCGCTGCTCAGGACAATGTCCAGTCAAGGTTGGAACATCGCTATAGATGGAAACACTCACAACCTCTCTGAGCCAATGGTTTGTCTGCTGTCACGATGAAAAGCTGTTCTTAACTTTACACCAGAACTTCCTGTGTTCAGAATTTGTTACCTCCTGTTCCTTCCACCTTCAGCTAGAGTCAGACAGCAGTGAGGTCTCCCCATTCTCTTTGACTTCCAGTCTTGCAGCCCTTAATCAGGCAAATAAGGACTTGGGGAAAGGTTCATAAGTCTGATAAATAACTTTGTGGCCCCTTATTTCCTTTTGACAAAGCAACTACAAATGCCCATTGACAGACCTTCTCCTGTTAAAAATCTGTTTTATTATCTTTGCACTACAGACTTAGAACCAGAAATTTTGTCCATCAAGGCACAATGGGAGGGACATGCCCTCCAACAAACAGCTTTGTGTCATATCTCTATGAAGTAACATTCATTGGGAATTGGGAATTTTATTGGGAATTTCATACGTGTTTTCTACATTACTGCTCCTCCTCTTAACTTTCCTCTTACCTGAGTTATTCTAGATCACCAAGCTGCAATACAGCCTTGAAATCTGTCAGAGCATGAATGTTCTTTGGAGGGCTGACTTTTAGTATTCAGGAAACATAAGTTCAGACTGAGAACTGGTGCCTTCAGCGCAAAATTCGCAGTCATGAGTTGTTTCCTTATACGTGGATGAAAGGTATATATTTTATTATAGTAAGGTTGCTGGCACCTAGGTGTCACTTTTTTCTCCTTCTGGATACAAAAGTGACTGATATGGATATTCTAGACTTATATGCTGAAAGCAAAATAGTCTGCCTCAACAACATCAGGATTCTCAGTTGTGAAATTTCCACTACAAAGTATGGCAAAATGAGTGGGCAATATTCATTTTCTGCTAGAGCCTTGAAATGAAATTAACCGAACCTTGCATTTATGGCGGAGCATGTGCAGTTATATTAGCCCCCCAGCACATAATTTGTCAGCTAATACACATTAGTAGAATTATACTATATATTTTGTTTCCCAGGATCCTAACTCAATGTGTTCATTCATTGAACCGTCCCTTTGTTTCTCTCTTATTGAAAATACTCCACTCATCTCAGCAGCTAGGAGAGGTAGTAGTGGGAGGAAATATAAACTTGTTTATGTCTCTTTCTGCAAAAACTAATGACAGAATAATTGAATCTAAGAAACGTCTACTTTGCAGATTAAAAGAAAAAAAAAGTTTACTGAAACATCCCTAAGGACTACTAAACTAGAAGATTTTTTCAATTATTACATTTGAGTGTTAGCTCAGACCAAGTTCATTGTTTAACACTGAGGACATGAAGGCATTAGACAAAATCCTTTCTTATTTCAGGCAACTGTCAAAGCTCCACTAATACTAATAACCTAAAATGATGCCATGATGCCAAAGATTTTATTGTCCACTCAGATGTACTGCATGTATATATGGGCTGTCTGTCACCAGTATATGCATGAATAAACAAACATTTTGCTGTTTGCTTTTCTGTGTGCTTTGAATAAATCACGTAAGATAAGGACATGCCCAGAATACTGCTCCCAGTGACCTCAGTGGGCCTAATTTCTTTAGCTCCTTGTAAACTGATTCTGTACTTCCAGTAAAGAAGCAATAAATTAGGATAAACAGGAAACTGGGGTGACTATCTTACCTTTTTTCGTGTGCAAACAAGAAAAGTAGAATCTGTGCATCTATTCCGCACTTACAATCTTTAGCAGTGTGCGCAATTTGATGTTTATTGGTATTACCTGTTACCTGTTTTTTCACCGGTCGCTCTTAGACTCACTTCATGTGCTGTGCATTCCCAGGAGTATGGCAAATCCAATCACAGATATTTTGATGGAGAAGTTTATAGTCTTTCAATCTTATAGTTTGCAAGCTCAGATCCATTTGAATGGAGGTTTGTACTTGGAGAAGTACATGGATCTATGGATGGCACAGGTTTATAAATTTTTTTTAACAGTCATTTATTTTAAGCATTAACCTTCTTGTTATATCATTTACTTTTCACATGTGATGTTGAATTTAGCTTTTTTTATTTACTGTGTCCTCTTTTTCTGCCTATTTATCTATTTCTGTAGTGTACATACACTATAATGTCTCCAGTGTTCTATATCTGCCTAATGTAAGGGGAGTCATGTTTTATAACTTAATGGATTTTTTAAGGCTCAAATGTAATCTTGTTAACTAGATCATATATTATTTTTCACTATAATTTAAACAAGGACGTGCAGAAAGTGTATAATGTATGGTATAACTTTCCAGCAGGAAGCTTAGACTTTTTGTTAACTTGCTATATATCCTTGACATAAAAAGTGCAGGGAGATTTAAAAGATATTTTGTCTGCTGTTGTTTTCCTCACTTGCTTTTTTGGTATGAAGTGAAACAAATATTATTCTAACTGATTAACTGTAAGTCTTACCAAAGGTAAAGAACTAAGTCAGGGTAAGGAATTCCTGCTGCTTAATTATACAGAATGCAATACAATTAGATTTGGTTTCTTCTTGGTTTAATTTAGTTGATACCCATAGCAGAGATCCATTCGCCATATTTAATTTATCTGTAATACATTGTAGTAAATATTTTCCAAAAACGAAAGCAGAATGGGTTGAAGACATGCATCATAAGCTTCCTATTTTCCACCTTACATTTTCAATAACTTTTTTTGTTTCAGTTCCACTGAAACATTTTAAGTGGAAAACCGGAAATCCAGCAATTTTCTTGGGTTTCCATCCTTAGTGAAGAGTTTGCTTTTTAGTTGAGGAACAGTCTTAATTCTACAGAAATCAAGGACCATCTCCCCAGAGCTGCCTCCATCCCCACTGGCATTGCTGCTGGGGCTCTGCCTGCCTGGGGCAGGGCTGCACTGTGCTCGTACCCCAAGTGTGTGTGTCCGCGTTGGCTCCTCTCTCTTTCTACCATGGTCCCTCTGGGTGTTGGTTCTGTCCTTATGCACATTGGTTGCAACCTCCAGCTGGTATTTCTCCAAGCCTGAGGGAGTACAGTTAGGTCTAGGCTGTGGGGATATGCTCCTGTTGCTCCATGTGCCCAGAACGGGCAAGGAATAGAAGAAAGGTGGGAATTGGATCATATACTTTCTTTAAAAAGATTCTTATGAATTCGTTAAATATTCCAGGATTTCGGGGGAATAAATGATGGGGGAATCATCAGTCACAGTGGCGTTAACAACTGATTTACCGCTCATTTATATGCAGCAAATATTTTTCTCCACTTTGATTTCAGTCTCCATTCTGGCAAAACTGCTGGTGGAGAAACTGATGGAAATTTTGCTGGGAATGGATCATTGACATGATGCTTCTGTCCTGTGCTGAGATGTAATTTCCCTCAACAAGCATGGATTGGGTAGAAATAAAGACTTCACATTTATATTCCCTGTCAGGTGGATACTCTTCAAACTCTGAAAATGAAGGTGTAAGAAAGGAACAAAATGTCAAAGCTGGCTTTTATGCGCCTCTAAGGTTACATTGTTTAATATAGCATAAACCAGAATGCAAAAGTTTAGGGGAGAAAGGAAGAGAAAATCTTCAGAGATTTGCAAATTTTCTTCCTGGAAGCTGAAGAAAATCATGCAGTTTATACCTGCCTAAAGATCTGACCCTTGTTTGCTGCTGGAGTGCTGAATGAACAGCTTGGCATACACACAGGGTTTTAGAATCCCGATTTGCTTTATAAATTTGTAGGTTGATAACAGCTTAATGAATTACAGCAATGTCAATACCATCTTGAATAAAGGTGTAATAGTGTGTGCTCTGCTAGATACTGTTTTATATAAACCCAAAGCTCTGTTATTTCTTAGCATCTTCCTTTTTAAATTGCAGAACCTTTAAGTCACAGGGCTGAAGTTAGTTTTACACTTTAAAACCTTGTACGAGGCTAATGACACAAATATCTTTGCCAAGGGTAGACACTAGCATTAGTGTATTGGGACCAATGACTCAGTCAGTGCCTCGCTTGAGATGAAGTGTAGCAACCTGCATTTTCATCACAGATCAGCCGGAGAGGCAGCATTTAATACAAACATTAGCACTTAAGTAAAGCTTTAGGAGAGGCCAATATGGGAATAAAAGCAGGGGAGAAGAGCTGGGGCAAGCCAGAGGCTGTGTTCACTGCGAAGGCGTGCAAAGCCTCCGTGATGCTGTTCGCACACTTCCCAAGCGAATAGCAGCTGCACAAGAGTGAAGATGTGCAGGGACAACGTGACTTTGACAAAGTACTGACCAGGGCAGTTTATCCATCATCACTAATGAAGTGTGCTGCAGAGACGCTTGTGAGATACTGAATATCAGGGAGAAGCCCTGCAGAGGGCACCGGTGTGCAGGGGCCACTAGGGCCAGCTCAGATCTATTGATTTGAGACGTCTAAGGTCAGGCTCTCGGGGAAATAAAAGTGGCACGAGCGTGAGGATCACTGAGGGCTGTGCAGGTTCCTTTAGCTTCTTTAGGCTTTTTTATAGCCTTAGTGTAGCTGGTAAGGTAAGTTTTACCATGTGCTAACGAGGCGGCATGGAAACCCAGACTTTCTGCAGCATGCCTTGGTCACGGCAGTCTTGAGGGGCATGGAGCAATGCAGAATCTAGCTGGATTGCTGGAGAAAGTGCAAGCTAAAGTCACAAGTAGGATCAGAGTCAGTATCCCTGTTCGCTTGTCAAACCCATCTGCTTAATCTCACCTAACTTGGATTTACTCAATTGCTTATATATGTGAAGTTGCGATGCACTTTCCCAGACACTAAGACCAAACTGTGAAAGCCACCAAGTGTTTGGTGTATGTTCCTGAACTTAACCATTCTTACTTGAGTTTACTCAAAATGAAACTCACCCATTAGCTGAAAATATTCAGAGAATGAGCTTACATACAATATCCTTTTTAGTGTCATTTCTCAGATAAATATTTAGGGACAGTGAGAGAAACTCATGCTGTCCTACTTTTGGTCTTATTCTTTGAAGAGAATTGGGAATAGTTGTGACTAATAGGGTAAAAGAGGAACAGACTACGCAGCCCAGAGGTAAGCCTTTGCATATGGGAGAAATTTTACAGCAGTTAATCTTCAGTTTTGTAAAATATACTTTTACTAAAACTTATGTAAATCCTTACAGTGTTTCTTCATTTAAAATGTTAGGGAAGGGTTGCAGTGTTTGTTTTGGTTTGTATTTGGTGTTTTTGTTTGTTTGGTGTAGGGTTTTGCTATTATTGTTGTTTGTTTTTTGTTACAGATTTAAGCAAATAGGAAATTGTTTTTTAAAACTGTAAAGTTGTCACAGCTTCAATCCTGAGATAAGTTTTAAAAGGCTGTAAATTCCCTTATCTCAGGATTGAAGCTGTGACAACTTTACAGTTTTAAAAAATAATTTCATAGTTTATTATCCTTCCTGTACAGGAGTAGCCATGGTAGGTAAAGCACTTCTGTAGTGGTATAAAGTGTCCACACTAAGACAATAATCTGTTTCTAAAAATTTACAAAAAGTTGTTTCTAAAGCAGAAGTGAAACATCCAATGGAAATATTAGAGTGCTGTAAACAAGGTTCTGTCTGTGCTGCAGTGTCTAGCTGGTACTATAGGTACGGCTGAGCTGGCCAAACTACAGGTTGCTCAAGCTAATTTATCTTTCACTCAGTGCTGGTGTCTCAGCTGCTGTGGGTAGTGAGGTATCACTACGCAGGACAGGTGTTGTGGGTCTGTACTGCACCACAGCTCCTCCTTTGTGAACTCAGACTAGTGCAGTTTTCTCAAGTGGATTGCCTTGATTCTGTTACTATTTTGGAAGTCAGCAGTAAAATACTGTTTGACTGCAGGGTGAAAAGGCAGGGTATTTGTGTTTGGTTTTGTTTGTCTTTTTCCTTTTTTTTTTTNTTTAAGAAGTGTATATTATAAACAAATTTCCTGAGGAAGTATGTTCTAGAGCATTTTTTCCAGTATAAAAAGTAAGTAAAAACCATACCCAAACTAAAACAATGAACCTTAAAAAAAATTACAATGGCAAAAGCCAAATCTGGTTTCTCTGAGTTTTGGAATATCTTCTTTGGTTCTGGGGCAAAAAAGAGTTATTTGTCACCTGCTCTGGGAAATCACATCTGGAATAGAAAAACAGATGGCTTCAAAACAAATAAGTGCTTTGCATCAAATGCAGAAGTAAAACATATTCTCTTCGCACTCCTGACTGTATTCAGCAACAGTTAGCATTATTGGAATAAACAAGAGATGCTACTTGTGTTTGTGGCAAAAAAAAACATGTCCAAGAATCACACGGCAAATCATGGCAGAGCTAGGATAAAATGTAGATTTCTTGGTTCTGACTCAGTAATCCCAGGTGTTGAGTATGCTGCTTCTCAGTGCATAACATGATCGTGCAGTACTTTGCGAAGAAGTATGCATTAGACATTTTGGTGTTATTGACCTATTCATTCACAATAACTAAATCCAAGGCACATTTAAATCTGCACAAATAGGACTTCAGAAAGGAATCCCTGGTATGAATCCTGATAGGGTAGTTAGGTTTTCAGGTCTGTGAGCACAGCACACACACTGAAAATATCCCTGTCACTAGAACAAGTTGTGCTCTCAGACAGGAATTTCACTATAAATACTCTTCCTGCAGTATCTGCATATGCAAAAGCTGCAACAGGGGAATTTGGAAGGGCCTTTCCCATACTATGCAGCTCTAAACACTGATAAACAAACAGAAGGAATCATATGCTTTTTGTAACTATTGCAGAATATGTTGATGCCTAGTGTCAGGACTGCAGTGACGACAGATTTAGAGAATAGAAAATGAAAACTAATAGAAATGAAAATGAAAGTGAAACGCAGGCCCTGCCTTTGCTCAGCAGGGAAAATGCAAAGTCCCTCCATATCACACAAGACTTGTCTATATTTACATTTGCCTCTTCAGGGACTGCAGGAAGCTCAGTGCTCTCATGACAGCTAGCAATTCATGGCTGTGTTGTCTTTGAGGAGCTCAGACTCAGCCTTAGGACAGCCTACCTGCATTGTCTGCTTATCCACACGGCACACGGTGTCCCTTTTTCCAGGGAGGCCTTTGCATCTGAGTGTCTGCCTCACTCTGGCCACAGGACAGCTCCTGGACAGATGTGCAGGAGACCACCATGCAGATGTGCTGGGTGAGAACGAGCCGCTCCACGCACACTTTCAGGCTATCCTGATGAGCAGGATGTGCCCCAGATTTCCACTGTGGGACAGCCAGCAGGGTTGCCCTGGATTTAATGCTTTTGAAATTCTGGCCTCTTTCTTTAAGGTCTATGTAAAAGCTAAGCCAACTTGAAAATAAGTTTCCTGAACAGATGGAGATTTATCTCAACACAATTTCCCAGTCTTTTGAGGTTCACCCATTAGGATAAGAATACAACCTGTTGTGGTCTATTGCAGCCTTTTTGTAAAGGCCACATACTTTTATCTCAGCTTCACAGATGACTCAGAGATGAAGACAACCACAGCAAACAATATTAAAATCACCCTTAACTACTTATTTTGCTCACGAAGATTGCCAGGGTGCTTAGTGATTTTTAGTATCTTTGCAGCTTGTGAGGTGCCTGATTTCAAACCCATAAAAGTGGCTTGGCTTTCAGAGAGAAAAATAAAATGCTTAGGATTTGCTGTTGTCTAGTCACCAGTTTTTCTGAATGTCTTTGCTAGAGGAGATTTCTACGGAACACCTCTTTTGAGAAAACAGTTTTGGGGCCAGTGACTCTCATAATGGCTGAAAGAAAATACAAGATAAGCCTTTCAGTGCATCCTGGCTAAATTACAGCTGTGTAGTCATTTAAATTAATATACTAACTTCACTTGTGTGCATATTCCTAATTTGCCTTTTAATTTTAATGACTAAAGAAAAATTTGTACCATCTGGAAACTCTTCTTTTATTTTTCCCTGTGTTTTCTGAGGCAGTATGTATACTTACTTGGCAAACATTCTGGCCAATGCCATTACATCTTGTCAATAATTTTTATGCAAAAGGTGTACTCTTGTGTGAGTGATAGTTCCTTTGAGGCAGGAAAGAGAGCGGGGAAAACACATCCGAACAAAACGTAAGCATCTTGTAAATATGTTGCCGAAGCATTCGCTCTAAACTGTGTGTCCACAGAGACTTGTGCTAATGATCCAAAATGCCAGAGCAGTGTGAGAAACGACTAAAACGCTGCCGCTCTTGTGCAGCCTGCGTTACAGCCCGCGATGGTTGCCAAAGAGAAAGGCAGGGTGGTGAGCAGCAGTAAAAGGCTGCTGGCAGAGGAACTGGCAAGAGGGGTCTGTCAGAGCTGGGGAAGCACAGGGCTTTGCGGTGGGGAGTCAAGGGTGGGCTGGTAGTGGGGACGGACGTGCAGGTCCTCGGGCCAAATTCACCTGACCTCATATGTAACTGCAGCTTCCATTTCCTGATTTTTCTAGTACCCATCCTGGGGAAAGGTTTTGTCTATATGGAGCTTATTTTCCTTACACTCTCAGCCAGACTGTGAGGAAAAACACACTGTTTTCTCCCTTTAACGTTTTTCTATCCTTATCAACATATATGAAATTTTTCATTCAGATATCTATGGTTATTACCTTACCAAAAGATTTGCCTGTGTTTGTTCCATCTCTTGGCATTATGAGTTGACCTACCATGCGTGGTCTAAAAAATTTGCCTTTTATGTGTCATCAAGCTGCATTTGTAGGACAGACTCTTTACTCTTTGCAAAACTTCCACTTTACAAAATTATTTGGATCATAATAATTTAATTTACATTTGAAATACATTGTGTTTACCACTATATTTTTTAAATTATTCTTTCGTATTTCTTAACAAGAATTCTCACTTGCTTAATAGGAGTCCCGTACGCAGAAGGTCTGAATCTTGCAGAATTGTATTGCCATTTTATTATAACTGTTTCTTCAATCAGCAGATGTTAAATAACTGTCCTGGCTTTGTTTTATATCTGTGATTCTGCTGACCTAATGTAAAGAGAAAAAACAAGAAAATAAGTTGAAAATAACCTTTGCTAATGTAAAGAGAGGAAGCAAAAACAATGCTGTGTCTCTTTTTTGTCATACTGTAAAAAGGTAATCTAATTTAATTATTACGCTGTCACTGTGCTAATGACTATTTAGCCTTTACAAATGACAGTCTAAAATAAAACATGGAGCTGACCCACGGTTTTAATACTAAAACCATTTTTCTCATCTGTGCTAATTTCTATCAGAATGGAAAATTCTGTATAATGTTATTACTTAGACTGATTACAGTCATATATAAAAGCCTTTGAAGTTTTACGTACTATATCATTGAAATGGGGTATTTTTGAGAGAATGGAGAGGTTTCTGTGAATAGTTTTAAGAGCAGGTTTTAAAAAGTTTTTAAAAATAGGAAGTTAAACTGGAAATCTACATATACAAAGTTCCGTCACACCAAATACATTTTCACTAAAGCACTGAATCTTTGCAACAGAAGTCCAACCAGTATCAGATAACACAGTCACATTGCAAATATTTGCATCTGTGTATGTGGAAAAATCACACATGAAAATGCCAGACCCTCCTGGTTCTTATTTTTGCTGGGACTGAGCTGGTTTGTTACAGTCTGTCTCCTGCTCTGTAGTTACTGATTCTGTGCATCCTTTTATTCCAACTAAAGCACAGGAGTGGTTATTGCTTCTTTATTGTTATCTAGCACTGGCTTAGCATAACTTGGGCATCACATCTCTGACAGTGCATTTTGGGCTCCTTGAGGATTTTAATGGAAGCTCTTGCCCTGCTGGCACTGTATGAGTGGGGACAGTGAGCTGAAAAAAATGCTGGATTTAATTTTTAATACTGCAGTGGCTGAGGATTTGATTCATAAGATGTCAGATGTCTCTTCAACAGGAGCCAAGATCTTCAAAAGAGATTGTGTATATGCTTCCAAAAACTCAACATACACATATATCTGCTAAAGATGAACCTGCTTTGGTAAAATATTTTTTCTCATTCAGGAGTAATTATCCTCCCAGAGAAGGTTAACTGTTGTAATAAAGAAACTAAACGGAGGTCTGTATGAAAAAGAAGACCAGTATATCTGGAAAACATCTACAGTTTCCTGGTATATTCTGCAATGCATTTCTGTATTTTATGTATTTCTACAATTTGCTGTTATAGGCTAACAGCACTGCTTAAATGTTCTAGTGCCTTATTAATTTGCTGGTCTTATGCTGTCTTTCAATATGCAATTCAAATGAACATAGGGTAATGTGATAGATGCAGGCAGAGTATTGTGATAAATGCACTGCAGGATATGCACTTCTTCCATTTTTGTTCATGTAAAAACACAGTTTTAATTGAGCTGCTTTCAGCTAACTGAGGTCCTCTTAAAAAATATAATTAATATGTGTTGCAAATGACTGAGACATTCTATTCGTCTGAAAATATTAAAATAGAAGTCAAAGATTTTTACCCTTTCTTTTCCAGGTGGCCAAATCTCCACTGTGGGAAGAACATATGGGAATACAATAGTGTTGTGATAGTAGTAGTTTCTGGATTTTTATTTATATATATATATATATATATATATACATATTTTTTTAAGTTCCTAAATGCATCAAGAGATTGTTTCCTCTTTATTTTCTTGGTTTTGTACCTTTGAGCTGATTCACTGTAGAAAAAAAGACATTGATTTAGGATATTGCAAAGTGGTTAAGAAATCCTCTATGTGTACAGATGGCAAAATGCTGCTACTTGAGGGGCAAATTATGCAGATTTACTTACGAAAAGTTCCCCTAAGCAACTGGATGATTTTTGTGTACTTAACAATATCCCTTAAGCTCTTCCCAAAATCATACTTGTGATGAGGTCAGGTTAATGCCACACAGAAAATGAGGCCTGATATCTATAAAGGGAATTTCAAGTCTGAACCCAAGGTGACAGACAGATCTGTGAAAGACATTCCTTGAGATGCAGTTTGTTGACCAGGAAACAGTGATGCCACTCTCTTCCTAGGAGCTCCAGCATGATTTCTGTGTGTGGTCATTTTTCTGTGGAGCAAGAAGTGAAGGATACATATTATTTGTTATTGCCTACACCTTTCTGAACAATGTGACATTGAGAGAACATTACAGGCAGTGTTTTATAACTAGAATAAAAGGAGAGAAAAATATTTAGTGTTCTGTGACCCCAAAAGCAAATTTTATGTTTGCTGGTATCCTACAACAGTATTGACTTGTTTAGGTAGACTAGAGACCTCATCTCAAATGTCTAGGTTCTGAATGATGCTCATAAATAATACCATTTCCCCTTTCTCAAATGATCCTTGGGTATTTTGCTTTAACAGTATACTGCACAGCTGGCCTTGGGCACCTCTGGTATATTATGGCAAGCTTTATTGGGCAACTCCTATAAAACACAGAGCTTTTGTGACCCAGTGTTTGGTGCCATTCAGGAAGATGCAGCCACACGGCACAACAATACGATCTGGGAAGTAAGAGAAACTTAAGTTATTCATGATACAGACTGCAGCATCTTTTAATGGATTTCAAAATTCTGAACACCTAGCAAGAAAATCTGCCACCCTTGATATTTTATTAAATAGAATCTTAAGAAAATGATGGATGTGTCAGATTGAAAAACTGATGGAAAAATACAGACTGGCACTAGGTTAGGAGGGTGTAGAAGCTTGTGGTACCACTAGAAGTAAAAAGTTTTCTTTGGAAAATCATTACACAAAGAAGGATGATATATTCAGAGCAACCTACAAGGTCTCAACAGAAGTGCTGATCAAACACAGAGGTAACAGTTTAGATAAGAAGACAGAATTTTATGTGCTTGGCTGAGATTAAACAAAACATTACTTGGGCCAGAATTTTTTTCAGTGTTTGATACTGGAAGTTACCTACCCATTTCATTAAAACAGGATAAAAACTTTTATTTTTCCTTCTGCTTTTTGAGCTTACGGCTGTGATTGCAGAAATGCTTTTTGAATAGTGAACTTAATTACTAAGTGCTGCTGGGCTGACAAAAGATGACCTGTTTTTAGTGGATCATTTCACAACATTACTAGGATATTTCTTTCTCTGTTTGTTGTTGTTGTTTGTGTATGTGCATTACTTAAGATAAGAATACAGCACAGACATTAAGCACAATGGAGTCTTCAGACTTCTCTCTGTGTTTGTACGGAATTGGCAGCATAAACTGTGAGTTTCTGGAAATTCATAGTCTTTCTAGTTGATTAACTTGCTTTTGCTTCTGCCTTCTTATAAAGCAGCTTAAAATAAAAAATTAACAAAGAAACAGCACTATATGACTTAAGGTAGAAACTGAAAAGTTTCCATTGTAAATATTGTTCATTTTGGTGAACTGATTGCTATAAGCTATTCTTTTCAAGTATGTAGTCTGACCAGTAACACTTTGCAGGAGAACAGTTGAAGGAATTAGCTACAAATTTTGATAAGGTAAGACTGCTGAGAGTTACACAGAAAAAGCAAAGAATTTTAAAAGAGTACCAAAGATCTTGGATCTAATTTTAGGTAGTACTTCTGATTTCCATCCTGTAGTTTCACTGACTTGAGTTCATGGCATTTAGGTATTTAATAATTGAATAAGGGTTAAGAAATCTAAACAATTGCAACTGGGCTCTTAGGGACATCCAGTTGACTGTAGGTACAAAATTGCAAACAATTAGAGACTGAAGTAAAGATAAACTGTGGAAAGTATGAAGACAACTAGTAACTTAAAACAATAATATTACAAAAAGACTGCTAAAAATTTCATGGTTCTGACTAATATTATAAGTGAAAAATGAATCAACTTAATGGCCTAATACCACTATAAAAAACAGACCAAAAAAAACCCCCAAAATGATAAAAGGGTGTTCTTGTTTTAAAGATAAAACTTTAGAAGTCAGAATAACTACCTTCCAAAGTTCTCAACCCCTCCTTGGCAGTGATACTGTTTTTCTTTTGTCAGCAGCATCAATGAATACAGCTACTATACTGTATAAAATAATTGTATTATATGGCAGATAAAACAAGTCTTATGCATCAGATTACAAATAATTTAATTTTACAAAGGAACTTTACATCTTAATCTGTTCGACCATCACTTTCACTTAGACTTTGAAATAAAATTATGTTATTGTATTCCTTGCTATAATCTAATATGTCACCCATAAGGAAATGTCAGGTCACATTTACAGCAATCTAGGGTCCTCTAAGCCAGATTGGAAGGTCATTCTGCTTGAGTATTGTAAATGAACCTGTCCAACAAAGTTTTGGTTAAGGACAACCAAGGACTCATTATACAGTCAATTTACCCAAATGCCAGCAAAAGCAATGCCGAGGCTGTTACTGCCTGTCCTTTGAAACAGTATCAAGCACACAGAAATTTACCCTTTGTTATCAGGCTTGGGAAAAACATAGTATTTTTTCAAATACGTTTTTGTAGAAGATCATTCTGTTACAGTGCAAATAACATTAAGCAAAATAATATTTTGCTAAAATGAGACAAACTATTTCAGTATTATGAAAAATATGGGTGAACTTTCGTATTCATAAACTATACTAGGAAGCTTGACCACCTTTTATAGCCTTCCTAAACTGCAACATAGGCACGATTAAGTTCTAACATACTTTTTTTGCACCAAACTGTGGCTCCCTTTCTTACAAATGGTTGCGTACGTGTGCATTCACCATACGCACTATCAAGGAATATGGTTGCAATCTTCCAAGTGATTTCCACTTCACTTAGCTAGTGTCGACACTAGAAATTGGGAGAAATAGAGATGCAGCTATGAGTGGTGCCTAAATCACTAAGCAATTGGTGTTCTGCCATAGGCAAAAAGAAGACAAAAATTTTATTTATATTATGTATATATATTTTGTATCATCACAGTGTCATCTCAAAATCACTAATGTAGCTCACCTTTTAGCTGATTTTTCCCAAGACAATGCAAAAATAGTAAGTTGCTAACTAATACCTCCAGTGACAAGCCAGGTATTTTGAGGTTTGCACTGGTAAACTGAGTCAAGCATTTCAGTGTGTTCCTAATATTAATTTTACCTATCCTCAACCCCAGTGGCTTTCTTGATTTATATGAAACCTCTGTCTATACATATCAGATGAGGAGATGATTCTGCTTGAAAAGAGAGCTAGTATAAATTATGGTAATGCAATTATATATTCTGGTACGGGCACTGCATAGAAAATGTCTAAATGCCTAAGGAAGATCTCTTTTTTTTTTTTTTTTTTCTTTTGGATCATCACAGTCTATTTTGAACCAAGAATAAAACTAACATAATTGAACTGAGTAAATTTGAGTAATTGGAGTTGTCAGAAAAAAAAATAATATCTGTCTTCTTTTTCTTTTTCCAGTCAAAGTGCTATATGACTAGTTCTGTCGTGATAACACAGGAGTTCTCAAAATAACACAGAAAAGGCTATATTTATAGCTAAAATGTCCTTTTGGCTTTTGTATCATTCAGAAAAGGCCTTATTCTGAAAAACAGAAGTTCCCGATGTCAGGAATATAGAGAATACAGCTGGGAAAACGTATTTCCTGTAGAAAATACAATATTTATCTCTTTGCAACCCTGTAGAAATACTGCATTCTGCACTGCAAATCCTTAAAATCCCAGTGTGGTGAAATCCAGCATGTTTGGTTCCCTGCACTGCACACTGCTGCGAAACTCCTGG
This sequence comes from Pampusana beccarii, assembly GCA_013399365.1. NCBI lineage: Eukaryota > Metazoa > Chordata > Aves > Columbiformes > Columbidae > Pampusana > Pampusana beccarii. Next base: position 17,051 of record VWYH01005704.1, read on the forward strand.
AAGAAACTGGAGAATATGTCATGGCTGGTGATGTTTGGTGATCTTTCACCACACCAGGCTGATATCTTGATTCTCTTGAAGGATGCCTTCCTCTTCCATTTCTCTGGAATGGTTTAATGAGAGATCTGTCAGATGTTGAAGACACCACAGGTTGCAAAAGTAATCTCTTTGACAAGCTAAAAACACAATTTTGGCAAGGCAGTTTTCCTTTGTGCAATTTTTAATGTGAGGGGTGTTGGTTACCGGTCTGGCACCAATATTCTTGTCAGGGCTATTATTATTACTAAAGTGACTTAATGTGGAAGCAAGTAGTTGTTGTACTCCAAGGGCTAAAGACTCATTCAGGATCACACATGGGTGTGAGTTTCATCAGAACAAGGAGGTTTTCTTCTTTAATGTAATCTCTATTGTAGGAAAGACTGACAATTTCTATCAAGAAATTGTGTAAGACCTACAACAGAGCTGGGGAACTTGAGCATGGAGAGCTACAGGCAGATTATCTTCTCCAGGCTTCACTCCTTTCCATCAGAGATGGGTTTGGCCAAAGGGGAGAGCTCTCAGGGCTGTCAACATTAACTTGCCTGTCTAATTCTCCTGAATTAGGAATAATGCTTTCAAATACGTTAGATAACTTTCATGAAGGCCAAGAGTGGAAAAGTACACTCAGCCACACTGAAGACTTGCATTATTTTCCCACTGCTAATGTAGGGTAGGTTCCTGAACTCATGGAGGGATAAATGGCATTGGGTGGTGTAAATCTCTAAGTGAAATATTAATAATAATCAATTCTCCAGTTTCATGTCGTATTTCCTGAAGGTCTAATTGACATTTCCGGAAACAAAATCAGAACCGTTGTTTACCCGCAGCTGTGGAGTCGTTTCTGAAAGTGCCAGTTTTTAAGAGAAGATTGTCAGAAAGGAAAAGTGTGCAGGAATTAACTGGTATCTTACCTGCACATCTCTGGGTGAAAAGGGAGCTGCTGCAAAGTGACCTTCTTGCTCTGGTGGACTCTGAGGGTACTGTAGGCTCCAACATGGCCAAAAATTAAAGAATTCTTTATACTTCAAGCAACAGTGAGAACCAAAGTACTTGCCTGAGAAAGAGCTATTGCAGGGGCAAGGAAATGGCTCTGATATTGTAATTGCTCCCACCTATCCTCTATGTAATATGTTTGATTTTAGTGTTGTTGTTTTCTTTCTTTTTTTTTTTTTTCTTACAAAATACTGTGACTAAGAACAAAATGGAGGGAATAATTAATGGTGTATTTAATGCTAAGAAGTATGAATAAAGTATGACTGATGGCTAACGGGCTCCCTACTTTCTACACTACTTCTATAACCATTCTATAATTAAAACAAAAGTCCTAATGCATTTAGTACATTTTATGTTTAGCAGAGTGTTATGAGGCACTAGTCCAAAGAACAGCCAAAGAACTCTGCGGGTGTACAGAAGCCTTTCATAACAAGTTGTAAAAGTGGTTAATTTGAGGCAGGTAACATGTCTGTCTCATCATTTAGGAGAATGAATTGTATCTTGTATCCACTCCCTTTGCTGTTTGTCAGTCAGCTGCACTGCAAACAGGTCTTTGCCTTCAGGCTTTTCCCTTTAAATGGTGCAATCACATTATGCATTCTTTGCCCACAGCTTTTCCGCCTTAAGTCAGTCTCTGGCATTTCACACTCGCAAACTAAAATTAAACTGATCTGAGTCCCTAGTTAATATCTATTTATTAAATATGATCTTTCATGTATAGAATTACCAGGACATTTGGCCTGATTTACACTCCTAACATTTCCAATTTGGCCCTGGGTAGGGAGCTGTGGTAGTAATGCTGCACCCTGTGGGTGGAATAGTGCTTAATCAGTATTTATGAATAGGGTTTTTGAAGTCACTGAAGAGCAGAGCTTTCACAATGGACTGGGGAAGAGGTTTTACCTTCTTAAAACAAAAATATTACTGAGCTTTGGGAATCTATATGGCACATTAGGATTGAAGAGCTTTCATTTTTAAATTGCAGTTAAAAGTGTATAATGTAATACTGTCAGTAATTTAAATGGAATATACCTCTTTGAGCAATTAATGCTATTTGTTAAACTTTGTAATTATTATGCAAATGAACTACTGCATTTAAAAATGGCAATATAGTGAATACAACAGAGAAGAACAGCTTGAAATTCTAACAGATGTGAAAGTAGCCTTGCCACCCCCGCCTCCAAGCCCCCTTTTTTTTTCCTTTTTTGAACTTAGTGTTGCTTGGGGAAGATATCATTTTTGAAAGAGAAAATAATTTTTTGCTTGTTGAAAGGAGACCTGAAGGGTTCACTCTATGCAATAACAGGGTAACAGGGTGCAGACTGCATAATGTATATGGTTTCCTAAATCTGGAATCAGTTCATTAGAATGTCCAGGTTCTAATATTAGCGCTTTTTTGTGTTTTGTTTATTTTATTTTTTTTTTTTTTTTCAGCAATCTGGCCTCAGGGAGTATGTCCAAGCTATGCAAGGGAGCTTGATGCATAGATTCTGTGTTACTGGTGACCTATCTAGCCCTGTAAGTTGGAGTAGTCTAGGCGTGGCTAGGATCATGCTGGATCCCGTTACTGTGTTCTCTCAATGTGAAGAGTAGATTGCTGCTCCCTTTTTTAAATACAGCTACCTTATATATAATTCAAAGTTTCAATCCTGTTTTTCTTCCACCTAGTTATGTGTTCAAGACCATTTTAAAATCATCCTCAAATTCCTATCTTCTAGACATATACTTTCCATCCATAGGAATCTCTCCAATGATTCTGCGCTCAAAATTTGATGTACCAGTTAAAGTCTTTCCCAATAGCTGAGGCAATGGTAAGAGTATGTTATTTCCGTTACAAGCTATATTCCAGTTTTTATGGTCCACATTGATTATTGCTTTTTTCATTATATCAAAACATTTTTAGCTGCTGTTATATTTTTGATGCAGGATAACTTTTAGATTCTTTTCCACAAACTTGTTAACCAGAGGCTTCTTCTCCCATCTCTCTTTGTGTAGTAGGTTATTCACGTTTAATTGTGGAAACCTGTTTTTCTCCTATTTTAAAATTGCATCATGTGTTGTGTTTTTTTGTTTGTATGTTTGTTTGTTTTTAGTTTGTGTTTTAAAGGTTATTCTGATGAGCATACTGAAGAAAATATTTGGAAATTTTTTTAGAGAGGGATATTTGCATTTAAGCACGAAATCAGAAGGTATGTGGCTGATCTGCAAAGGTCTGCATCAAATCTTTTTCTACTATGCATGCTGCCAACAACTTCCGTGCCTCCCTGTTGCATGAGTTGAAGTTCATTCTTTTTGCATTTCTTTCAAGATCTGATTATGCCCAGCAGTCAAGTGCATGGCTGGGTGTAGGCCACTGTAGAAGACTTGTAGGAAATGCAAACAATCTGGTTGAGCTAAAAGCATAAACCTGGAGAATATGTACCAGAATGGAAACTTGAGAAGTTTGTATGCTAATCCATAATTTGGCAGACAAGCAGGAAACATTTTAATAGAAGAATACATAGTTCAGCATTTGTGAACTAGGGAAACAGCCCCACACAGCTGTAAAAGTAATTCTCACAGAAACAATAAAACTTTGTATGACTAAGTAGTTCCTACAGTAAGCTTGACTTTTAAATGTGTTGCTTAACTTTCAGAGTGTACTTTTTAATTACGGAGAAATATTTTTTTTTTCTACTACTGGAAATAATAGAAAAGATCAGATGGATATATTTTGGTAATTGGTCTACCTAAGGGAATGAGCAACACGGTGCACTCTTCAGATCCATGTCAAATGTTGCCTGAAATAAAATCTGCTGGGACATTTGACTGTTTGACTTCAAAGCATTTACCCATTATGCTAAAGCTTTAGTATATCTTGGAGAATCTTAAGAAAGAAACATCTTATCCTTGGTTAGGTATACCTCTACTAACAACAAATATGAGTTAATAGAGACTGCAGTTTTCAGTGTAAAAAAAAATAATACTAGTAATTCAGGAATGAGCCTATGTAGTCTGAATTATGAATAATTAGCTTCAGGTTACCTAATTCTGTTAGACTCTCTTGCAAATCAGAATAACACTCTCTGATTCAAATAAGCTGGGAAACTAGTATATTTGTTTGGTGTAAAGCACAGTTAAAAGGGCATGTCTTGTCCTGAATCTGTCAGCATAGCTCTCTGTTAGTAATGGAAATGGTATGAACTGGTCAAGGTACATATACGTACAAAATGTCTGTGCAACTGAGCAGAGAAGTTAATATTCTTGAGTTATTCCTTCTGCATAATAAATATGTATGAATCCATTTCAAACCGCATCTTTTTGAAACAAATCTCCTGAACTAGTCAGGAATGTAGTTGCCTGATGTCAAAAACTCTGCTAGATTCCTCTGCAAGATAATGATGTTCAATAAGAGTAAAAAGCAATGATTTCTACATCTTCCAAAAACTTAAATAAATGAGACTGGGAGGAATTTTCAAATATGACCACTGAAAGTAAATCCCATATAAGGAATTCTCCTTCCTTTCCTGGCTGTGAAATAGATGCTGAAATTTAGTCAGAGTGAGCAGAGGAAAAGGCCAAAATGTCAGAGGAAAATCCATGAAAAAATTTATTATTAGATCAAGGAGCTGTTAACAAGGATGAAGGAAGGTCTTAAACCCCTTTTTTCCATATTTCAGTGTGAATGATGACCTAGTGAGTTTCAGTTCTCCAAGGCAAATCTGTTAGCTGAGGTTGAGGAACTATAAAATCAGAATTGCTCACACAATTACAATACGTTAATACTGCTCACCTGCATATGGCCTGTGGCTGCAGCTGATACAGCAAATGAGTAAAGACCAGCTACCTGATATGTAAATAATGTTTTTATCTTTTTATTTTCTTTTCCTAACTGTAAGAAGGTGATCTGAGTATTTTATTCTAATGCTGTAGTACAGAGACTTACTTCCAGGATTATTCATCATAATACATGTGCTAGCTGGGAAAATTAATAGCAAGATAACACTATGATTAAATTTAAAAAAACCCAGACTAATCCAGTATTCTCTGCCAACACATTGGTGATCTATTCATGGAACAGCTAGTACAACAGTTTGTCTTCTGTAATTATTTTCAGAGTGACTTGGTACACCTCTTACAAAAAAAGACTGGAGAATCATCTTCTATAAAATGCCATGCACACGCTGTTTAACAGTCTATTGTGGACCAATGCAGCAATCAGAGTCTGGAATGAGACCATATGGACTCATTTCTCTATGGTTTTTCCTGCTGGTTCATGAAATTTATGACACCTACATGAGCTTAATTCAGTCCATGGTGAAAAATTGTTATAAGGCAACCAAGGAACAGATCCATTATACCATACAGTCCATTATACTGTTTAATCCCCTCAGCTCATTACTATGTTAAGCAAGCATATAAATCATGTGTTTTATTCAAATGTTTTTCCTGTAGAAGCAAGTAGCACAATAAAGGTCACAGTTAGAGGAAATTTGATGTGTACATGGGCATGCCATATTTTATATGATACAGTGGTTGCTGTTGTATCATTTTAATAATTTTTTTTTGTCAGTCCGTAACAAATTGTGTTTGCTTAAGCAAAAGAACTCTGTAGTAAATAAGATTGTTGTTGAACTCTTTGGTAAAAAACCTTTGTGATGATGATAGCAAGAATAACAACTAAAAAAAATCTTCATTATTTTTTGTCATTATGAGTCAAAAAGAATGTCAATCTAAACCAGAAAAATCATATAAAGATCATGAGGGGTGTTGTTTTGTTTTGTCTTCTTCTAGAGAAGGCCGAAGGCTGCAAAGGGAATAACAGACAACTGGGACTAATTTCCTCACTTCTGCTGTGCTGTCTGTGAAGATGTTATTTGTCATTAGCTCAAAGACTTTTTTTTTTCACTTGTCTCTAGAGCAGATATGGAGGAATATTTACTTTCTCTTTCAGCTTCTCTCTTGTGTACACAGAAATATATATACATACATATGAGAAGAGCAAATCTCCATCTTCTTATACCCACACTGTATTTAATTTACATCACAGTTTTATGAACTTGGTGTCATTCAAGCTCTGGCATTTGGAGTAGTTCTGCATGTTTCTTTAAAAATGACAGGGAGCAGTTTTCTCCTGGGGAGAAGGGTGGTCTTTAGTATTACAGAGCTGTTGCCAGAATTATCTAGATCAGGTGTGAGTGCAGGTGCAGTCACTAACATCTATTTCAATGTTTCTCATTGCCATACTGGAGGTTATCTTCCCCCTCTACTCTGCCCTGCTGAGCCCACATCTGGAGTCCTGTGTTCAGTTCTGGGCTCCCCAGTTTAGGAAGGACAAGAAATTACTGGAGGGAGTTCAGTGGAGAGCTACAAAGGTGATAAGGTTTCCAGAGCATCTTTTTTATGAGGAAAGACTGAGAGAGCTGGATCTGTTCAGCCTGGAGAAGAGAAGGCTGAGAACAGATCTTATTTATGCTTATAGATATCTCAAGGGTGGGTATCAAGAGGATGGGACCAGATTCTTTTCAGTGGTGGATGAGGGGCAAAGGGCACAGACTGAAGCACAGGAGGTTTCATCTGAATATGAGGAGAAACTTCTTTACTTTGAGGGTGCCAGAGCCCTGAAACAGGCTGCCCAGAGAGGTTGTGGAGTCTCCTTCTCCGGAGACATTCAAAACCCACCTGGACACATTCCTGTGTGATCTGCTCTGGTGAACCTGCTTTAGTGGGTGGGTTGGACTAGATGATCTCCAGAGGTCCCTTCCAACCCCAACCATTCAGTGATTTTGTGATTCTGTGATTCTGTGATAGTACGAATGTGCCTTATAGTGTTCAACAAGCTTGACTTCACAATACCTTTTCGAAGCAAGAGACTGCTTTTATTTCCATTTTGCAAGTAGATGCTAAAGCAAAGCTTTGTGGCTTGCCCAACCTGACAAAGTGGCTGGGGGAAAGCAGGGAACTGAATCTGAGCCCACAAAGCCTAAAGCCCATTGCTCTAAACTGCAGGGTCAAGTTGCTGCTTCGGCAGAATGGGACTCTCCCCTGATTGATTTGACAGCTGAGCAAGTTTTTGCAGCAGGACTCAAAAGATATTTTGAATCTGGGCTCCTAATTTTAATTTGTGGAGTGGTGCCTGATTGAGCTGATTGACACAGTTGGTCAGGAAATTCTCACATGTTGAAAAAAGCACCAGAGGGACTAGTGCTTGTTTAACACAGCAGCAGTCTGAAGCTCAAAAATCTTTTATTTCTGCCACTGGCTAACTAGATGGGGCTGAGCAAGTCTTTTCACTTTCCACCACATCAGTTTCAATATCTGTGTGTCATCATGCATTTTCATCTCCTTTGTGAAACTGCGAGCTACCTGTGGAAGAGCTGCTGTCCAACTGTCCACAGCAGGTATATTTAAATAAATGCAAATTGTATGCAAGGTATTTGGATTCCTTTATTGTTGTTTTCAGTCATTTTAATCAGTATATAAATTCAATTTGGTATCTGTTTTCTCATGTTAGAAACATTGGTCCTTGTGCCAACTGACAACCAAATAGCAAGTGATGCCTTTTAACTTATCTTAGGATGGGATTGATCTTATCTTCCGTTTTGCAAAGGAAAGTCATCATCACCACCACTCTTGTTTAAATAATAGCAGTTTAGAGGGCAGGAAGCAGCACAAAAAGACATTTCCTTCTGTAGAATACAAACTGAAGTGTATGATTGTACTTTGTGATAATCACGACTGTCATTTATATGTTGCAAATTTGCAAAGACCATCTTGCTGAGAGATGACATTGATGCTCCTAGCAGGGGCCATCACAGACTGTAAACCAGTTTCAACATTCTGTAGCGGTGTTTCAACACTAAAAAGAAAAATGTCATATTTAAAATTTAAAGAGTTGTTTAATGTTTAAACACTGTTCTTTATAGCTGTCTGACCATGATAAAAAAATAGAGGGAGACTTTTTTGTCTTCTCAAAACCTCTGACATGGAGTGTTAAACAGCTTAGCCATCCATTTGCTGCCTAATCAGAATTGATGTGCATGCCTCAGCAAGATGTTGTGAGAAGGAACTTTGGAAAAATTAATTTTTATTAAAATAAGTGACACTAGCTTTGTCTTGCTGTGGGAGAGAAAAATCAGAGAGTGAAAGAATACCCACGAACTCTTGTTTAAAGTGACAAAACGTACCTATAAATGTGCAGTTTCATTATGCCAGGGAGAAATACTGAGTTCTACCCAATGTCCCATTTTTTGAAAGACTACTTAAGGGCTTTTGTATAGTTTAAGGGCTTAAATATAACCTTTATATTCACTGAAATAAATAAACGAGATCCTATTGACTTTTCATATGCTGGAACAGACCCTAAAGTACTGTAGAGAGAAAAGTATGAACCCTGAAGTCCTTTAACTCAAACTGACCTCTGCTAAAGCGCTCCTCCAGAGCACACCGTTTACTTATCTTCTGACTGCACAGTGGTGGTCAACTTTGGTTTTCTCTCCTTCCCTTTGAACTCAGGGAACTCTCTTGCCTTCTAGAACATAAGCAGATATAGCTTGTCCCAGATGGCAGAGCTATGTCTGGGCTCACTGCAGGTTTTATTTTCACAAAGTGAGATTCTATTTTGTGTGTTGCAGTGTTTAGAGATGAAGTGGAGGCTATAGCAGAAGAGCTGCCATGCAGCACAGGGACCTGAGTACTGCTCCAGGAGACCTGCAGTTCACAATGTCTGCAGAACAGACCATGTGAAGTTCAGAGAGAAATCTTGCACAGAGAAAATAAATCAAAAGATGGAACAAAGCACAGAAGAAAATGTGCAACTTAAAGCTGCCAAAAGCCCTTTAATCTACGTATGTAGCAATTTACACTAGCTAAGTAAAATCTGAAGCTGGAAGCAATGAAAATAGGTCTGAGGAAAAGAGCAAAATAGAAGTATGTGATCAGACATAGAAGATTAACACACCTGGTACCTGCCAGGTCCCAGACTAAGTCCTAGGAATATTTTCAAAGGATCTTCAATAACTGATAAATAGAATTAAATAAATTAATCCAGGAACTCCTTTATTCAGACTTTTTAAATTACAATGTCCAGAATAGAACTGCTTAGTTGATATCCTGAGCGGCACACAAAAAAGGGGTGTGCTTTCTGATATTGAAATAAAATTGGGCACCAAACACTATGTTCACTTTTTTCTAGAGTAGTATTTGAAAGGATGATCCATAGTTCCTCTTCTACTCTTCTCTGCCCTTCCCAACATTTCAACTTTCTGTAGGAATCTTAGTGATTTTTCTGCTATTTTATCTTATTTTTAGCTAGAAAGAGCAAAGTACTTTGAACAATATTTTTCTGCACCCCTGCAATCCCTGTATTCCCGGTGTAACTCATAATACTTGGTTCTCATTCATACCTGTTTGGTGCTATTTCACAGAATTATGAAATATTAGGGATTGGAAGGGACCTCAAAAGATCATCTAGTCCAATCACCCCGCTGGAGCAGGAGCACTCAGATGAGGTTACACAGGAAAGCGTGGTTGTTTTCTCTATACATGATCTAAACGACTGGAAATACAAGCTTCTGTGGCTATGTAGTTTCTGCCATCAAAATATATTTGCAGAAGCTTTTCTGGAGGCCATGAAAAAGTTTGTCAGTGCTGATCTTTGAAAAGGTTGCATTTTGCTATAGGAAATTGCAGTGATACAAAAATGAACTTACATAGATGCATATAGAAACGGCTGCATAACTGCATTCTGCTATAACTTTAAGTGCATTTTCACTCAGGATTCTGATATATTTGTGTTTTAGGACATCTTAGAGCAGGGGGTAAAATTTCTTTGCAGAGTTTGTGCTTTCAAAATTTGACTTTTCTTTTTCTTCCTTTCTCAATTATGTCAAGAATTCCTCTTTTCAAGGTATGGCTTCCATAAACTATTTTTCCCTCAGGAAACTTCTCAGGTTTACTGAAGATAAAGAATTTAGTTCTTTTCACATTAAAATCAGTGCCAAATTTCTTCAGGCTTTGGTGAAAACACATACTTTGCTTTCTTTTCAATGGATGCTTTATCAGTTCTTTAGAACATCTGCTTTCCTCAAGTGTTAAAATAACATAAATCTCACCTGTACAAATGATTGACTGCTAGCTCAATTTCAAAAAAATCCCCAAACCCAACCAACCAACCAAAACCCCACGACTTCTTACTTTAGCATTTAATTAACATTCTTTTTTAAGATGTTTAATTGGAAAGGATGTACCTTTTCTGAAGTTGACTTCTTTCACTTGGTAAGTTGAAAAAGCCACCCAAGCTAGTGCCAAAACAGGTGTAAATTGTGTGACTCTGATAGCAGAACACGAAACTCTGAGAGGTTGTGAAATATGTAAAAAAAAGCAGCAGTAACATGCACAGAGAGAAAGATAGTGAAGTACAGAAGGGTAGACAGGAACTTTGTCTTTGCCTGTCCACACTCTAAATTTCACAGTGTCCTTCCTAGTGACCTTGGTAGAGTCCTGCTTTCTCTGTAGTGAGTGAGAAGAGTCTCAGAAAAATCAGAGCTGCAATGGCTGAGGCTTTATTCCTTGGTTTCTGATATACAGCTGAAAACAGAGATTACGTCCGTTTTGTGGATAATATTCACAGGAGGTGTCTTAAAATAGCCCAGGGGAGTACATCAAACACCCGTTGTTTGCATTTTAGTCTCTTGGCTCTTAGAATGAAAGAAAGGGTGAAGACTACGTGAAAAGAGGTTGTTTGTCACATTTTTTCCCTACTGAAAATAGGAGTGGCAGAATTGCATCTCTAGGGAGCTAAGGCCCCTTTCTAGACACAGACTTCCAAACTCAGTTTAAGTGCTTGGTCTGCACTGAAAAATGTTAAAGCTTTCTAAAGTTTTTGTACTTATATCCTAGAACAAGCACCTATAGTCTAGTCTCACTGATGTTGTTAGATGGGTTGTGTTGATAATACTACTTCCACACATTTATGATTCTTATTTTCTCACTCCACAGACTTTTCTGTCACTTCTGTGCATGCTCGTAGGTTTTTTGCTCCTCAGTGACATTAGTAACATCCTCACAGCTTTTTCTACAGAAGACACTCTCCAGGCACACACAGCTTGTGAACTTTTCATGCAACTTCCTGGTAACTCAACCTAATTTTTACTGAAGATCTTGCAAGACATTAGCTTTTTCTCCACCTTTAATAATGGCCGACAGTTCATGTTCCAAAGCTGTTTTTTTCCAAAATTATCTATTGAAAAGATTGTTAGAAACCTGAGCAAACACAAAAATAAGCAGGATGAAAATCCAGTGGAGTTCAAGCTCAAACTCAATTATTTTGTACGTATTAGCTGGTACAGGCATTTGTAAAAGTTGTAAGTTGGGTGTATTGACACTGGATGTTCCTCCTAGTTGTACATCTTCCATGAAGTCTCATCACAAAGACTAAATCTTGTTTTAAGCCTGAATTCATGTGAGAGTATGATGTAACATTTTTAGAGTGTGTTGGTGTGCTGTTTTTATCCAGAGGTTGACAGGCTTCCTCTGCTAGTGTTTGAAATGTGTTTTCCTCTGCTGTTCTGAGAGTCCTGAGAGTAAGAGCTCTGCGCAGCTCATGCCTCTGTTGCTAAGACTGTGTTCTGCCACCCTTTCAAGTTTATAGTGCCCTTTTCCTTATGCAATTCTGGTCACTTTAATGACAAGCTTTCCTCTTATGATTTCAAAAAGGAAATTATCTATTAAAGCAGTGTTTGGGCAGTTATATTGCTTCAGTTATATGTGCTGACTTAAGTTTCCTGCTGTCTCTTTTCTGACACTAAATTGAGTGCGACCAATATTTAGACAAAATACAGACTTCTGTTTATTCCTCTTTTTCTTCCCATGGTTTATATATAGTACTTCAAGGGAATCCTTTGAGAGACACTAGATACTATTGTAAAGAGCTTTCCATATACAGTGACATCTTTACCTCTTAGACCTTGCTTAGATTACTGTCTACTACCATGTGTGTTTTTTTCATGTGAGAAGATATTTCGCTGTTTTCTTCCAAAAAGTGGACCATTGTGCAAAAATAAGAACAATGTTTCTTAGTAATAGGTATTATACAACCTGAATAATTCAAATTTTTGTCTTAGAGTGATTGTTTCTGACAATCTTGGTGACAATCATGTATTTACTACTGTGCAAAATTAATCTTTCTTCATGCTTTTGCGAATTCCGTGTAGGCAGAATTTTGGCTTTGGGAGAGAGTGCTAATATTTAAAATTCAAGAAATATTCTCATGATCTGAACTTCAGTAAAAGCATCAGAGACTCATTATCAATCTGTTTAGAAGTGCCATTAACATGAACCATAAGCACACCATTTACCAGTTGATTCTGTCCTGTTTAGTTCAATCAGTGAACTAGGTGGCTTAAGTAGGGAGAACGATACTGGTCTCAGTTCGTAACAAAGTTTTCTTCCTTGCTTTTCTTCGTAAGTTACTAGTTTGCATAAAAAATGTGAAAACTGATAATGTTTGTCTCTGGCAATCCACAGGTATTACCTGGAGAGGTTTATATTGAAATTTTTTGGTGTACAAGTGTCAGAAGAATGCTCTTCTGAATGTAAAAGAGTTGTTATTTCACACAAAATCTCAGTGCTTGGAACTGTAATAAAATAATTTTCATCTATGAAAAAAATCAGAGGAAAATTTTCATCAGATCCAGTGCATGTGTAAGACCAGCAATGTTTGACTCTTCAAATTGATAACTTGCCTATTAAATGATTTCAAGACCTTGAAAAAAAATCCATAAAACAAGGTGTTAGTAGTTATTATCCACTATGTATGGTGTTTTGTAATTGTGTTTTAATAATGCTATTAATATTCACCAAGGTGAGCCGTGTTGAGTGTGCTTGATAATATATGTATTAGATATTAGAATACCCAGCATGAACAGACTGAAATAAGTAATTATCACAAACCTTGCTAATTTAGCACCTGTACTCAAGCCTTCATTTGCATTGCCTTTGAAGACATTGCCACTGAAGACAGATTTCTTCTTACCCAATTTGAAGGTCTGTGATACTATCTGAAAAAATGTCAGTGAGAGAATAAGAGGCAGACAGGAATTGATTCACAGACTTCATAGATGGCTCTGTATCTGCACTTTTTGAGGTATGGGTACTCATTTATGAGTACTTATGAGAAATTTCAGTCTCTTCTGTTTCAGTAATTTATTTGCTATTATAACGAAATTAGTCCTCCAGTATGAGCATTCAGTTAGCACTTTCGTACCAGTTTCTTGATAATGCCCATCATAAGTCTGTGTATTCCATTACCTAAGTGATTGATTTTTTTTTTTTTCCTTTCCCCTTGAAAGCCCACTCAAATGTTGGTTTTAAAATAAGGAGATATTTTCATTGTATCCAGGATTCCCATCAGACATCTGTAGGTGGAGACACTGCTGCTGGCTCTCTGAAGCCATGGGCTCCAAAGGAGTAAAATATCTACCCTTGATCAGGTTAAGTCTGCCTGGTGAATGTGCATCACAAATAGATATTTTCAGATTTCCTCTGTCCTCATCTTGGCTTTGCAATAGTGAAGAGTCTTCTTCAGTTATTGCAGAAATGGAAGCTGAATGAAGAAAGAGGCAGTAGAGAGATAAGCAACAGTCAAGGCAACTGGAACCTGACCTGAGAAATTGGATTCCATCCCTACCACAAAATTAAACCAAGCTGATTTGTTGTGTCTTGCTTTTTTGAAAGCCTGACGGGAGCCCTGAAATCTGATTTGCAGAAGCGCTGAGGGCTTGCAGCTTAAATGGAAGCCAATGCAAACTATCTTTTAAATATGTGCTATATGCTATACATTTCTCTAAAAAACCACAAAGTTACAGATGTTTTGACTTGGGCAGTCACAGCTCATGGTTACCTTTGACTCTTGTATTGCTAGACTTCAACACTAAAATTTAGAGATTCTTCTTTCACAAGAAAGAAACACAAATACAAGATCTTACAGAAAGTAATGGAAATCTTATTATTGTATGTATGCAATATTGAGTGACAGGATAGCATTTTAGTACTAGAGCCTAAATAAAGCATGAACAAAATATCAAGGAGAAAATAAATACTGAACTGATGTTTATGTAAACAAGCACCAACTTCTGAGTGAAGTAAAAGGGTATTTGAAAAATAAAAGTATTTAATCTTCAGATTGGAAACTGTGTTAGTTCAGTTGAAATTCCAAGGTGTATGGCCACTGGTGTGAATCAAGGTTGTACACTCAATTTTAGTTCTAGAATTTTAATATTTTGGGATGTTTGCCTTTGTAAACTTATTCCACTGATGTTAAACATAGAGTTTACTGTGTTATGCTGTAGAACGATTAGCTTGAGAATAGAACAATTCTCTCTGTAAAGGTAATAAACTATCCTGCTAAAGCATTGCCTGTAACATCACTTGCTATTTGTTCACTTTGCTTCCATTAAATGTATTCATGGGAAGTAATGTAGACCTTCCTATATATTGACAACACTGTTAATGAGAAACTGATTTGACTTCAGTTGGCTAAATTCATCTGATATCAAAAGAGTTTTTGCTCCACATAAATGAGAAGTGTCATGTTCAGAGTATTCAACCCTTGACTGAGAGAGCTTTAGTTTCTCTATGGCTTTTTTCTCTCTTAGGGGAGGGCACTAAGTTTCTGTAGGATCTCCCCAGCAATCTGCACAAGGCTGTGCTGAAGAAGACCATGCCACACAATAGCTTTCTCTGGCAGCAAATGAGCAAGAAGGAATGGTAGCACTGAACTCAAGGCTGATATTCCTGACTCTGTGTGTTTGCACTGGATATAGTCTACAGTTGCAGAACTATTTATTAATTTTCCACTTGTATGTGTTATAGAATGGAGACTGCATAGCTGCATGAATTACATAGGATACTGTTTGGGAATACTTTTTATATTTTTCTCTTCTGATCCTGTTTTTAACCACAGCACAGATTAGAGAAACAATGCTGTAAAATTGCTGTAAAATAAAATTAAAGATTGTATTTAACTTGTCACGCAAGAGCCTACAAAGGAGCTGCTCTTCTTTAATTTAGTCCTTAACTCACCCAGTTGTACATGAATATTCTAAAACTTTATACATTAATAATACGTAAGATAACACTATCATCTAAAAGCTCTGCAGTGCCATGTGCATAGCAGCACGAGATGAGCTATTCTTATCCTTACCTTTGTCTTTCAGGTAGTCAGCTAAGCAGCTCAACACAGATGTTCTTTTCTTCAGTTGCTATAAAACAGTTGGCAATAGCAGCATACATTCAAGTTGTTTTCACTCCTTTTGCGTCCATCGACCTATATGAAATGTGATCTTTGTCCACTGTATTCAATGACATGTTGTGTATGTGCAGATAAACAGAGGCAAATATGTACAACGTGTCTTATCAGAATAGGTAGCACATCAGAGGTTTAGTTTGCTTTTGACACACATATATGTCATAAAACATTAAAGGAAATCCTGCTGACTAGTATTACTGCAGGTGTAGTGAACAGTGTGGGAAAGCTGATTATAGCAGATAATTTGCAAATCAAAGGCAAACAGAGTTTCATTTCCAAATCAACTGTTAGAAGTTGCAATGGGAAATCCTTAACTTATAATATTACTTTAACTGTACTCTTTTATTGTGGTAGTGCTGAGAGAACTTGGTCATTGTTCTTCTTCTTGACATGTGCACATCAGAAGTATAGTTAGTATCTGCTCCAGAGAGCCTATAATCAGAGCAGAAGCAAAAGGAGGTAAAAAATAGACAGCTAGGAAACTTACTATATCAACAAATCCACTATGATTAGGATAATAAGCAGCTGCCATGCTACAACTGTGGCAAAGAATCTATTACCTTTTTTTCAAATTCCCTTTACTGAGTATACAGATATTTTTTTAATGATAATGGTTTTTCTATGCAATTATAAATTAAAAATAATAAGCTGTGGAATGTCTGCAAATATGCTTGCATGGCGTAAGTCAAGCAAGGGGAAGAAAGGCAAGAAAATAATTTACTCTGTGAAAAGTTTCATGTTTTCATCCTCTTCTCTCATTAAGAAGATACCTTAAGTGACTGGTAAAGGACTGAGAGACGACACATGCAGACTGTGTGGTTAGCACATTTCTCAGCGCTTACGTTAGTTCATTTAAAAAAACGCTGTTTTTATAGGCAATACAACTAAACTGAGTGTTTCTTGTGTGGAAGATCCCCCTGTGTTCAGTGGCATTTACTATGGATCTGAATGACAATGCATAAACAGTCTGGTAAAAAGTTTGAGGAGTGGAAGAGGTGAGTGTTGGAGTGGCCCAGGAACAGCGGGAGCATGGACTGATGCAGAACAGACAGTGCTTTTGTGTGGGTGTTTATTTCATGGTCCCTCCTGCTGTTTAAGCTTTATTTCTAACTGCGGTGAAGACCAAATTTTAATCTCTCACATGGTGCTTATGGGATGTGGTATCTGTATGAAAAGCGTCTCATATTGAGTACAATTTTGCTGATGCTGGCAAAAGAAAAAACTCTTATGGGGAATTTAGAATCACAAAAACATAGAATCAGTTTGGTTGGAAAAGACCTTTAACATCACCAAGTCCAACCATAACCTAACTCTAAGACTAAACCATGTCCCTAAGAACACAATGGGACAACTTAGTGTAGTAACTGTCCTAACATTCATTTAGACCTTGTTTAGCCCAGGTAAGAAAACCTCCTTTGCATGGGGTTACCAGCTATAGTGGATGTAAGGTGCATTCCCTTTTCAGTGTGTTTTCAGACATTGGATAGTCTTAATTTTTCAGCATACCCCTGTACAGCAGGAAACTGACTGCAAATTAGGAAGCAGGGGGCCAAAGAAAGTAACGAAGGTCCTTTGTCTTGAAGAACTCTTTGTCTTGTTTTTGGATTATTTCTCTTTTTTTTATTTATTTTTTTTTTTCCCCTGTGTCTAGGAGGCATAGTGCTCAGGCAAACAAGAGGTTAAGAAAAATATCACAGAAGATCACTTCCACTTGGAGTAAGAACAAGCATGTGTCTGAATTTGGAGATAAGAAAACTCCCTGAAATTTATGCTGGAGTGAAGAATGGCTTGAGGACAGAATTCTGATTGCATCCTCCTCTGCAACATTTCTGTGTGGAAAAATTTCTAGACTCAATTTTTGTCTTCTGGAGTTGATTCACAGTGAGGTGGGCATGTAGTAGTTTGCATAATCCTAAAATCAAGACACAGGCATCCTCAATGAATAGTAATTGGCTTCAGGAGGGAAACAACAAATTTACAACCGGCAGCTGGTCCTGTTTGTCCCTTGAGAGACTAAAGTTTTGAAGAAGATGTGAACCCTTGTGTACTGGAAAAAGTTCTCAGTATAAATATCTATGAATTGTAATGAATACAGAATAGCAACACTATTACTTTTTCAGTGACACAAAGTACACCGGTTGCCCTGTTAACGAAAGGATCTGAGTCATGATCCAAAGAGTTTACTACATAATAGGAACCAAGACCTAAGCGGAAGAATGTTTGTATGTCTGGATAGGGAAGGCACCAGTACACTCTGGTCATACATCTGGTGCCAGATCTTTTCTCTGGCTAGGCAAGTTATACATGCTTCCAAGAAAAGAGGAAGTGAAAGGGGTATAAGATAAAAAACATAAAGAGACTCCTTAGATATCAAAGGTGAGCATTTAACATTCAGGTAGTGTTCTTTGTTGTTTGTTGTAGTTTTTCGTTTGTTTGTTTTGTTTTGCTTTGATTCTCACGAGAAGTCAGAATATTATTCGTACTAGAATGATTATATTAAAAATCATATATTAACTAATTGTTCATTGGTCTTAAGGAAGTTTGAAATCACTGTCTGTAGGCCCAAGGTGAAGTGATATAAAAGGGTCACGTGTAGGGAGAAGGCTGGAATTACTCTTTTTTTTTTTTTAATGACATTTCAATCAGATGTATTGAACGACTAGATTTGCAAGGCTCATGTTATTTTGTAATGGGCAGAGGTAATACTGAAGAAAAAAGGTCTAGAAAGTTATGCAGCTCAAGCATGATTTATGTATTTGAGTGCAACAAAACCATACACCCCAGCTTTTTACATAATTATTTGTTTTACATTATTCACACCTCTTTGCCATAGCCTCCCTTTCCATCCCAGCACAGCTACTCCTTCCTGAGTGGGAAACCATAATGGATCTCTATATCACATAGAGTTTGGAGGACTTCCTCATTTTTTCTGCAAAAGTTAAATAAAGTGCAAAACTTTCAGCCCATCAATCCTTTAGCAAGCTGTCCAAGGTGACATTTCATTAGCACATTTTGTCAGTGGATAAATCGTACAGCATTCTCTGAAGAGAAGGTAGAAAACATCCAGTCTTTTTTCATTAGATCCATCTGAAGCTGAACCCTGGAGATTACATACAAAAAGCACATGAGACGGAGAAAGTACTATTCTGTCTATAAACTGCATTAATCATTCATTCCTTTCTGAGTGCTTTGAGTCACTGCCCTGTCCCTGTTCAGACCCAAAACTGGTGATTTAATTTTGAGCTGCATGACAGATACATTTCAAGGAAAATCACAGACGTAACGACTCCTGCCAGGCTTGATAAAGTCCTCATTCATCAATTAAGTAGCTTCCAATAAGGCAAGATGGATAGAACAAATGAGACATGATAATATGTGCAGGGTTGGGGCTGCCATGTTTTTTCTTCTATCTCTTATGCACGCACAAGCACATATTACCCCAAACACACACACATTCATGCACACCCCCACACACATGCTCCTTTTGTTGATTCTGGGAACAGAAATAATTAGGGAGCTTAGATTCACTAGTATGAACTAATTACCTAAGAGACTGGGACTGCTTTGCTGCTCCACTGACAGTGTCAAAAGGGCTGACCAAAGATAATAAATACCTGAGGATTCACCCATTTACTGCAGTGTCAAAATTATTTTCTCTCAGTGAAATTTTTCCTGGCTGTGCTGAAAGCAAGTGTTCAAATAAAAATGATTCATGTAAAGAAATAGTGGAGCAGCAAAATCAAATGAATTGGTGGAAAATGAGCTACATAAACAAGTGAAGCTCTGAGAATAAAAGGAGACATAATGGAATAGATTAATGACCAATTTAAATTAGTGATAAGCCAATTAAAGAGGCATCGTCAGGTTAAAATAATGGGTCTGATACAGTGTTAAGTCAATGGATGTATTAGATATTGAAGGGTCATTTTGTAGTTCAAGGCTTGGCTAAATACAAAGTCGTCCCTGCTGAGTGGTTCCTAATAAGATATCTTTCTCAAAAATTATTTGTAGACATTCTAGTCTAGGATGAGAAAGCCATACCGTTATGCACCCTTATGTACAAATGAGTCAATAAAGAAATTCTTGGAGTAACTTTCACCCAAAATTCCTCTGTTGCATGGTGGGAGCACAAATATTTCCAGAAGCTCAATAATTGTTTTGAAAAGCATCAGATAATTACCCGTTTTACTCAACTCCTTTGATGACAGCAGGAAGAACTGATACACAAACCTTGTTTTCCTGGTTCCACTCCCTCTTTTGACTTTGCCCCCTTTTTGCCTTTCTAGCAGATATTATAACCTGTCAATCTCTGTCACTTCCTAGTGCTAGGAATGTGGTTTTTTTATTCCCTAAAAGGAAGGATGGGATATTTACAGAAGTCAGAAATATTTTGCTTTCTGGGGGCTCATTTTTGGTAAAACGTTCTTGTTTAAGCTATTTAAAAGGGAAATGGTTGGGGCCCCACTGGTCCACAATGAAAAATACTAAATACTGCAGTCTGTGCTAGATTTAGAACAGATTTCTGCTTGGACACCTGGTACCCTGACTTTTTCTTTTACCTCATTTCACCTCCAGTGATGGCTTTTTCTGATATTTGGGAAAAACTAAGCTATAACTCCTCATATTCTTGTCTTCTGCCTGCATTTAAAGTTCCACTGGAGGAGACATAGATCATGCACTGGACTTTTCTTAGAACTTGAACTTCCAAGTGAAGAATGGGAGAGCACAGAAATATGTTATTTTCTTCAATATTTAGCTCAAGAAACACTGTAGTAATTTCCTCATACCCTAGATACATGTTTTGTGCTCTTTAATCTTTTACTTTGGTGATGAATTTTATGGAATAATTTACTCTTCATTTTTAATCAGTTTAACCTTTTCTTCCTTCTCTTCCTGGTGCACATATACTACTGTGACTGCGAAGAACTGTTGGAATCTCAAAATATTATTTTAAATTAAAACTTGAAAGATGGTTTCCAAATCCCTTCTCCCTCTCCTTCCACCTCCTTCTCAAAAGTTTTGAAGTTTCTTCTTACACAATGCAGTGCTTAAAAGCTGGTTAATGACTTTTTCATCTTCTGGATGTGAAACTCATTTTCACCGGGGGCCACATCAGCCTTGTGATGGCCTTCAAAGGGACGAATGTGATTTTAGGAGTGTATAAACGTAGGAGCAGTTACATTTATACAGTCCTAAAATCACATTCGTCCCTTTGAAGGCCACCGTGAGGCTGATGTGGCCCCCAGTGAAAGTGAGTTTCACACCCCTCTTCGAGATCTTCTCTACTGTGTGACTGAACAAAAGTAAATCTAGCAGTTAAAATTTCCTTGTTAAATTCTCAGAAATAACCAAATAGGATTCTGACCCTGTTTAAGTTAGCAGAAGTTAACAGACTTTGCTTAACTGCTCAGAAGTAACTGTCTGTTCTGATACCAATGTCTGTACTCTGGGTGGCAAGACCTTTTCATTTTCTACAGCTACATTAGGCAACATCCTCCATCTCATTAAATTTTGGCAGTCAGAAGCATTCAGGTCTTTCTCTGAAAAGAAATTTTCACTTCGGAGTAAACTTGATTTTTATTTTATATACGATTTTCCACAATACCTGAAATACCCAACATTAACAAGTATTTTCTCTAGCCTGACTTTACACTCTCAATTTCTTTTGATGACGATTCACTTGCATTTTTGACATCACAGCCAATTGCTTTAATTATTGTGCTTTCATAAATATGCAAGAAAAATAATCTTACAAAATTGGCTGAGAAATCATGAATGTGTCTTTTATGTACTCATGCATTAGCCAACTTGTTTTGAAAGTTTGACCTGAAAGAGAAAATAATGTTTGTGTTGCAAAGGACTTCCACTGACAGATGTATTTTAATTCAGATTTTTCTAAAACACTTCACAGACCTTTTGCAAGTGAAAACAATAGGCACCTGACATGTCTGAAACCAGAGTTAAATACATTGCACTCAAAATTTCTATTTTTTCCAATAATTTAAACATTTTTTTAATGGTGATATGTGTGCTGAATTTTTACTAAAACTTGCAGATTTTTTATTTATTTACAGATAATATTTTAAGCCTCTTGTTGAAACACTGAGGAGACCCCAGCTTTCATACTGCAGTCAGGGGGAAGCCTTTCACTTTTTTATAAACATCCAGCTGTCTTCTTATGAAATGCATTATATCTGAAAGACTCTCCCATAGAAGGAAAAGGAAAAAAAGGGAGCTGGTACAAATATGTCTTTTACTGGTATAAGGAAGGCAGGTGACGTTTAAGGAATGGAATTTTGCTATCTAGCAGCAGTCCTGCATGTGTTTTTTCATGATTTTTACAATTTTCATTTTAGAGGCCTAAGGTGGCGTTTTGGATGGCTCTTATGAAGTTGAGCTGAAAAACATTATCATATTAAGTTCAAATTTTAACCCAGGGGACCTATTACTCTGACGGTTTGTTTGGAGTCACTGCTGGGAAGTGTGAACAGTGAAAATGTTCGATGGGACACCCCTGTCTCACACAGAGCTTGAATATCATCTCCCTTATTTTCTCAATGTTTCCCATGTATTTGCATGTGAGGAGGCATGCAAAGCCTCCTAGCAGCCACAGAACAGTCTCTGTATGCTTTTCCCCTGCTGTGCTTTCCCCATTCTGCTGGTGGGGCAGGTGACTAGGCAGGGGACCATCAAGGATGGGAGTGCAGAGGTCCTGCTCAGTGGGCAAAGGTGGTTATGGACCCTTCACCCTGGGGAATGGAAAATCTTTGTGTACTTCACCTCTGTAGGAGAAAAATTGTCTTTGCAGACTTTTTAGAAGGCTGAAAGCCTAAGTCAGACAGAAGGTGATACTAAGGTAAGAACAAGGGGATGTTGAAAACTCAATGTAGCTCTTGCCCATAGGACTAATTTTAGAGTCATTTGAGAGTACAGTGGCACCCACTGAAACAATAAACCTTTTCTCTCAGGATTTTTTCCTACAAATTTGAAATAGCTGCTGGATACCTGTATAAAATCCAAAGGCAAATACAGAACTGTTGTTCAAGTGGTTAGAACATGTCACTTTAGTTAATATTATATTTAATATGTTTTAGCGTAAAGAAATTGTGTTAGATAAGGTTGTGGAGGAATTTGTTTACTTTGGTAAAAACCAACTAATTTTAATGAAATCTTTGCATTTAATTGCAATTTCAAGGAAGGTAAAAATAAATGTTCTTAAAGGTTCTGTATACAGAATCTTCAAAATTTATTAAACAGCATTTATCATTCAATAGCTGGAGCCACTAAATGCTACTACTGCTCCTTCAACAATAAAGCTAATGTTCCCTTTTGCAGGTATTTTTCACAATGTCTTTATTTGTTCCCCTTCATAAAATTATATTTGGATTACATATACTGTAGTAAAACCATGGTAACTATACAAAAGCTAATATAAAATCATGGCCCAAGAAGTTTTATTTCAAAGTTATCTTTGTTACTGTGGTTACAAATTTATTATAGTTACAAATAAACTATACTGTAGTTTTACCTCAGTGTCTCTATTATAACCTAAATTTATTTAATGTAACTGTAACTCTTATCGTTTACTTGCAATGAATGCTGTAGTTTTATTTTCTAACTATGCAGATTTTATGCCATTCATCCTGAGGCCGGAAGCTTTTAAAAACAGATTAGGAATGGGATAAAAAAACAAGGTGGTTTTTACTTTAAAGAAATCTGAGGATTCTTCGTAGTATTGCAGAATCATCTGCCCCTGCTTCCCTGGGCAGTGTGTTCCCGTGCTTGATAACCCTTTCAGTGAAGAATTTTTTTCTGATATCCAATCCAAACCTCCCCTGGTGCAACTCCAGGCCTTTTCTCTCATCCTAACACTTGTTCCTGGGAAGAGAGACATTCATCATGATGCAACCTCCTTTCAGGTAGTTGCAGAGAGTGATAAGGTCTCCCCTGAGACCTTAGCACCTTCTGTCTTGGTTACCAGTAATTTACTAATGTCTTTAAGGTTCTTCTGGGATGCTGTAAGAGGAAACTGTATGCAAACACTATAATACATGCATACATAAAAATATTTATATCTTTGTCTACATACACACACAAATTCATATCCATGCATGTTTCTAATTTGCAGATGTATATATGGCACCAGCTGTGTGGCATACTTATATCATGCTGGCGTTTGTTTATAACTACAAATTACCATTTATACCACCAGCCGTTTTTTTCTTTCTTTGTTTTAAAAATCAATACTGTTCCACCAAAGACTAAAAGAAAAAAAAAAAAATCTCTCTTAACAGATCTTGCGTTCCTCTGTTTCTACACTGTAGAAGAAAAACATATGTAGGGCAAAAAGGAGCACTTGCAAACTGTGGAAGTCTTTCTATTTTGTGGTTTGGTAAGAAACAAAAAAAAATAACGTGGTGTCCTAGAGCAATACATTACAGGATATCTGTTCTAGACAGAACATCATGTGAATGGATGGATATAAGGGTCTAGGAGATAAAGCATGAGCAGCATGGGACCTATACAGAGTGACACAGTGACACTCCATCATTTACTTATCTTCCTTCTATACAGCATAATGTTGATGTTTTGGCTCTCCATAGACAGTTTTCAAACCAAATTGGAGAAAACATTTTGCACTTTGTATTCTTTCAGAAGAAATAAAGCACCTTCGTTGGTACTTGATTAAAGACTTTTTGTTCCCAAGAAGTTCTGATGTTTACTAGACCATTTGGATTTCTGAAGATTAACTGGTAAGCACAGGAGACAAGAATATGCTCACGGAAGTGAGCAATAATTTTAAAATTACACTACCAGGACCATGACTTTTTAAGTCTCTCAAGAGACTGAATATAGAGAATTCTGATTTCCTTCTCCAGGTGAAACCAGGGATGAAACGGGTGAAGATGTCTTTCAGTACTTCTGAGTTTGATCCTTGCTGAAGCATACAGCTTCTGAACAGTGAAACAGAATAGAAGAAGTAACCCTTGTCTCTAAATTGAAGACACATGATTGAATGGATGGACCGCCTGGTGGATAAGGAGTTGGCTGGATGGTCACACTCAAAGAATTGCAATCAACAGCTCATTGTCCAAGTGGAGACCAGTGATGAGTGACGTTCCTCAGGGGTCAGTATTGGGAACAGTACTGTTTAATATATTTGTCAGTGACATGGTCAGTGGGACTGGGTGCACACTTGACAAGTTTGCTGACGACATCAAGCTGTGTGGTGTGGTCAACACACTGGAGGGAAAGGAAGACATCCACACGGACCTTGACAGGCTTAAGAGCTGGGCCCATACAAACTTTATAAAGCTCAACAAGACCAAGTGCAAGCTCCTGCAGATGGATCAGCGCAATCCCAAGCACAAATACGAGCTTGTAGAGAATGGATTGAGAGAAGCCCTGAGAAGAAAGACTTAGGACTGTTAGGTGATGAGAAGCTCAACATGGCAATGTGTGCTTGCAGCCCACAAAGCCAACTGTATCCTGGGCTGCATTCAGCTGCATTCAGCTCTGGGAGTCTCAGCGTAAGAGTGAAATAGAGTTGTTGGAGCAAGCCCAGAGGAAGGCCGCCAAGCTGCTGCAGCACCCCCCTATGAGAACAGGATGAGATTGTTCAGCCTGGAGAAGAGAAGGCTCTGGGGAGAGCTTATAGCAGCCTTTTAGTACCTAAAGGGGAACTATTGAAGAGGGACATTTTACAAGGGTGTGTAGTGATAGGACAAGGAGTAATGGCTTTAAATTGCAAGAATATAGATTTAGATTAGATATGAGGAAGAAATTATTCACCATAAGGGTGGTGAGGCACTGGAACAGGCTGCCCAGAGAAGCTGTGGATGCCCCATCCCTGGCAGTGTTCAAGGCCAGGCTGGACAGGACTTTGAGTAACTTGGTCTAGTGGAAGGTGTTCCTGCCCATGGCAGTGAGGTTGGAACTAGATGATCTTTAAAGTCCCTTCCAACTCAAACTATTCTATGATTCTATGGTCTGATTTGGTTCCTGACTGGTTTGACAACCCACAGTTGATACGTAACAATTAGGCGAGGATATCATAAAAGCCTAACAGCAGGTCCCAAGGAGTATAAAGAAAAAGTTAAATTAACTAGTTTCTCAATAATAGCTCTAATAGTCTTCTGTGTAAGCCATACAAGGTAAAATCTTTTGATTTTGAAACGTTAAATACGGGGCACACCTCAGATAGCTTCATGTCTGGAAATAAAGCAGATTTCTTACAACTGTAAACCTAGCTGTTCCTCTTTGTCTTGCAACATTTTGCAGTCCAATTAGCTGTGCTACATGCTACCAGTTGGTAAGTGAAAACTTTGCCTTCATAATGTTTTCGTTACATTTTCAATATTCTGTTCTGGAACTGAGACGTGGTTTATAGTATGATCAAAGGTGTTACTGTAGCACCTGCACTGTACCATAATAATTACTCTGTTTAATGGAATAAAGGTCATAGTGGGAATTTCTTTAAACATCCAAGAGAAAGAATTCAAAAAGATTGTGTTGCATGCAGCAGATTATATAGGACAGCCACATAATATACCCTCTTTTCTCCTTTCTTTTTTGCTTTTAACTTCTAGTTAGATCTCTCATCTGTCTATGAGGTGATGGTAATGATGTATTCAAACATAGATTTGGAGCACAAAAGTCTACTATGTCAGTTTTTACTTTGTTAAAGGCTATTATAGGATACTGCTTAGAAACAGAAAATAACCTTGAAAAGTCTTTACATTCCCAACTGGTTTCTAACTTCTCACATATTTCTCCTTTAGAGCCTAAGAGGGTTAGGACACCTAAGCCAGTGCTCTTGACTGGTAATTTGCTGGCTAACATTGGTGCTTAAAGATGAATGTCAAAAAGCACAGGGTAAGCAAGAAAATTTGTCCTGCATGAAAATAGATTACAGGTTTTCCTCTCCTCTCTTGGACAGTCATATTTGGCATCTGTAATAACGTAAGAGTTACAAACAGATGAGTTATTAAAAATTAATCTCTATATTAAAATGCCTGTGTGACTAATAGGAAGAAACACTGCTATATAGTGCTATGAATCTTACTGCTAGCACTAAATCCTTTTAATGATGGGTTAGACTAATGAAACATGTTATAATTTATGTGCAACAAAGACTAATGTGACTTTTAAAAATTTCATCTTTAAGATGGAACCGAATAAGGAATCTCTTAGGGAACCCAAGTCATCTACTGTTCTCCTAAGTACCCTGATAGTGAACAGTTGTAGGGGATCATCTTCTACTAATTCAGAAAAAGAAAGAAATTAAAAGAAAACCCAGCTGTCTACAACTACTTACTATCAAGATACTGAAGAGTGAAATAGTTGATTCTCACCTTTATTTGGATTCTTTAAGAAATCTCTTTTTTTAATTTTTCTTCTTCTTTTCTGATATTAGAGTGGGAGCTGATTCAGCGCTGTTGCTTTAAGTATGGCAAGTATATTACTATAATCCAGAAAGCTTTAATTAAACTTCGAACACAGAGTCTTTATTTTGATCTTAGCTGTAATGACTGCAGATAGGAATGTTTCTACTAGTATTTGAATGAACCAGTATTTTAATTATTGAGAATTTAGAGTATGCCACCTTTTTTGCAGATTTAAATGAGAGTCAGATACTTACACACCTTCACAACGTGGTTCTGTGAGCTGCAGTCTGTTTCTGAGCTTCATGAAGCAGATTATGAGGATTTCAATTTTTTCAGTCTTCAGTTGCCCTTCCACTCGAAATTCTGTTGTTTATCATTCTGTTTTTATAAGTGAAAGTAAGGAAAATTAGGTAGATCACTGCTGCTTAAAATCCCTGAAAACATTTATATCATGTGTATTCGCTGGTCTAAAAGTGTTACAAATATTTGTTAGGAATGACCTCTGCAACTCACAGGCTCTGTGGAGCACATTTAAGTACTTAGCTCTAGGCTCAGCCATATATTTTTTCTGGTAAAAAAAGTTTGTTAACTGTACTTTTCAAACTAATGATCTGTTACAATCCCAAAGAACAAGAATATATTTCTATATGAAACCACAACCATTAAGCAAGTTCGCAGTGTTTGAAGAACAGTTCAGAAAGAAATAACTACCATACTACTAGCACTGAGTGAAAAGTGGCTTGATGAAAATACGTGTGCTCAAAGGAGTTTATGAGTTTAGCTGTGTGTCCCACTGAAAATTAGTTGCTAGCTATAATAACGCTTTCAAAATGATAGTATTGCACGCAGAACACTAAAAAACTATATTTGTGTGTAGGTCTATATGTTGTACAGCAGCACTTTTATAAATTTCTTTTTGTCAAAAAACAGTTCGTGAAATGCTAGAGTAATCAATTACTGCTTAGGGCTTTATCCACCTTAAAAGGAAAACAAAAGTATCTGATTAAATGGCTGGAATACTGGTGATGAGAAAATTATTACAATACATGCTAAAGAGAGGAAAGTTTGTATAAAAAGTCAGTAATGATGCACAGCAATATATAGGGAAAAGATGTATTACAATTGAGAGCTAAATGAGAAGCTAAGCATCACTGAATCCATCAATGGCTAGGGTCAATTCACCCCAAACCCTAAGGTAATTGGAAATTCACCCTAAAGTCGTTGGTTACTGACATGTCTAGAATCAATCAAAAGTCAGTAATGAGCCAGAAATACCAGTCCCCTCTATCTATTTGTGTGAAATAAAGTTGTCAGGTTTAGAGTACGGATTAAGTATAAGCTTTAGTATGTGAATGGGCTCCAAAATGAGGTTAATGTTCTTTTGTCAGATGGGAACGAAACTTCCATTTTCTTCTGGATCACTGATTCAGTCAGTAGACACTGGCTGTTTTCAGTACCCTGTACTGACAGCAAACCCTGGATTATATCCATTTAAGACTTTAAGATGCTACACAAACCCACCGTCAATTTCTGGGTCCTCTGAGATACACACAGTTACCCATCTGCTGCATTCTTGGACACAGCAGGACCTGGTGTAAGGGAAAAGACTCAGTGAGACAGCAAGGAATTAGTGATCCAATGGTACTGGGACAGTTTCTGCCTCTCTACTTGGTATTGGTATTGTAGTTAATGAGAGGCAAATCTGAGTGGTCAGGGCCCAGAGCATGCATCATCTCATCAACCCTATCAGGGGTTTTGCTCTCTGTGCTCATGTCAGCTCATGGATAAGGAGGCTCATGGCTGTCCTCCAGGCTCTCCAAGAAGAAGCTGAAAGAAACCTCAGTGAAGCTCACTGAGTGGGTTTTAACCATCTACTGGGTGATGCTGCTGTGCTTGATCCCCTCCTGGGTTATACTGCAGCCAGGCTGCAGCCAGGCATGCCATTGATGGAATTTTGACCTCTTGGCTTGCCTATACACCTGTGTCATCTGCAGACTCACCTTAGAGGTCACTGAAGTCCTGGTAGACCATCAGCGAGCCTACGCTACACCTTGTGCTTGAGGATAGTGGGACTTGTCTTTGTCAGTGAGGCCACAGCCTCTTCCTACTTTGTGTTGTACTCTTCCTTTGTTGGGCAGCCTGTCTTTGCTGGTTTCTTTCAAAGCCCTCAGAGAAGAATTCAGTGACGCTTCTCGCATTTAGAAGCTTGACGGGTTTACAGATCAGTATGCAGGAAAGAGTATGCCTGGAGACAGAAACATTTGCATGGGTTTGGAAAGACAGATCTTGCTTGTAATCTGAATTAATTCCATATTATAAGCCGGATCCCCAAAATGGAGCAGAAACCAGTAAAAAACAGAATAGGATCCCAAAAGTCTTGCATGTGTGTCTGCAAAAAACATTTATGGTCATAGAAATGGTGGAGGCTGAACCCAACATCAGTATGTGTCAGTAAACACAGAAATAGCATCTTGAGAAGTCACAGATACATCAAGGAGACAGACAGAAGATATCAAATAACTAGCAGAATGAATTGAAATACCTTAGTAAAAATCGATAGGGTTTGTGATGTTGTGCAAAGTAAAATAGGAAAGATGTTTTCCTTAATTCAGTCCTTAAAACCCTCCTCTTTAAAATCAGGAAAATATGTATACTGTGGAGACAGTATTTTGGGTCTGTTTATGCATTCTTCTAAGAGAGGAGGAAAGAGCAAAACTAAGGGGGCTGCCATTATCACACTAGGTTACCTGCAAGTGGTTGCTGTATTTATGATGGAAGCTGAAACCGACTATCTTTTGAGCCAGGTACAGTCGCAAGATATGGACAACATCGTGGCTCTGCTGTTCAAAGATTTGTAAAAAATATGTAGGGTAAAGCATGTTTTGTCCCATATCACTTGAAAATGCATAGTACAGTGTTAAACATGATTTTTAGAAATATATGACTACGCAGATACATATGACTGAACAGTCAATAGATAGGGTATAATGTTGGCTTACATGTCAATTTTTTTTCAATAATTTCAGAAATCAATGTTGTCTGCTTTACTCAGTCCTTTAAATGAAGGGAAGGCCAGAGCTCTGTTAGGGTTACCAAGGAACATCACAGAAAGATGGCATTAAATGTTCAACAGAACTAGTCACTGAGCAAGTCCAATGCTTCCCAATTATTTTAAAAACTTGGATTTTGGGCAGCAGCATCTGGAGCAGAGCAGGCAGGGTAGAGCTGCAGTATTCAGATTTCCTGGTTTGTGTGCGTATAGAAATGACATTCTTCTTAAATTCTGTTAAATTTAACAAAAAATCAAATACAATTCCTGAACTACCCTTCAAAGTTGTGAAGAGAGTTAGTGAGTCCACCTGTAATAAGAGGTTTCTCAGTCAGATGTACAACAGTCCACCAAAAATACATCACTTCTGGAAAATAGTTCCAAACCTCCCCAGATGTGTTTATTTAAAAACATAAATTAAGATCTTTTAGAAGATCATAATCTGCATCGGGATTTAGTCTCAGGAAAACATGCAATCATATGACATCAGAATTGCAGACAGGCCAGAAGGGACCTTGGTGGGTCTCCAGTCTCACCCCTGGCCCAGAACAGGCTCAGCCATGGAATCAGGCCAGGCTTTATCCTGTTGAAACTGGGAACAGCTACAGCCGTCGTTCTTACAGGCTTCTTGTCTCTGATGTCCAACTCCTCCCTGGACAGGCTGCTCCTCCATTAAATTCTTACACCATTACGGCAGCTTGAGAAGAGTCAAGAGGGACAACTTGCTTTCCGAGAACCATACCATTCTCTGAAACAGCACCAAATCCACCTGTTGGATGTACAAGAGGTGAAAAGTGGCATTGTTTTCCCCTTGGGCATCACAGGGACAGACTAACCCATTAGATTGTTATGCACTGGTTTATCTGTTATCTTTAAAGAAGTCAGTGGTGTTGAATAGCTACATTAAAGTCTGTTTAACTCTCACATTTGCCTGTCGCTCACTGTATAAAATTGCACTCTCTGTAGGCTATATTATCCGATTTATAGAAAAAAACCAAAACAAAACTCCCTGTCATGTCATAGGAAAATCCCGTCTTCTTGGGACAGAGCTTCCCTTCCCTTTTAGGTCCGTCATTTGAACTTGTCTCATAAGGTTCCTTACGATACCTCTCAATTAAATTTGTGTTGCTACTCAAAGCACTCAGGACTGGCAGTCCGTAATTCCTGTTCATGCAGAAAAATGTGGTTTTGCCTGAAATTTGCAATAAAATAGTTTAATCAAATTGAGTTTTACATCAAACTTTTTGTTTTCAATTTTATATCAAACAGCACTGATTTGACCCCATAATTACAAAGATCCTTTATCTGGACCAAAAATTCCATGCAAATAAGTAATATTTTAATACTTGAGGCTTGTTTGTGTTTTTTTGGAGTCCAGTCAGGTTGTTTCAGATCTAAGATCGTCCACAAGCATTGCAGTACTCATTAGAAGATCAAAAAATTTCCCCGTCCTTATTTTAAGCTAGATAATTTTAAGCTTAACTAACTTTGTTTTGAATAACTTCATAAAACACCATAAGCTGAAATTTTCATCTTTGTGCGGCTCGAGATTTTTGTTTGTAGTGTCTCTAGTCACTCCTTTTCATGACTTTCTGTAGGTAAATTTAGCTGAACCATTTGAAGATATTGTGGTGTTTGTGGTTTTTTTGTTGTTTTTTTGTTTGGTTTTTGTTTGTTTTGTTTTGTTCGTTTGTATGTGGTTTGGGTTTTTTGTTGTTTTTATTTGTTGGAGGTTTTTTTTGGTTTTTTTTGTATGTACAGTAATCAAATAATTGCTTTTCACAGACACAGTTAATCTGGTAAAGTGGTTGGTACCTCAGCTTTCCACCGTGCACAGAATCGTGTAGCTGTTGTGAGCCTACCAGCAGCTGGTGGGTGCACAAAGTTCTGGGGGATCTCGTAGAAATGAAAGAGGAAGAACTCCTTGAAAATACAGTGTTTCTGGAACACCACAGAAGGAAGAGTGTGGCAGTTGCACTTTCCCCCCACCACACCCTGAAACTGGTGTGGCAGTTGCACATCCCCCTCTCTAACTGGGCCTTCAATGGTCAGTTAATGGCTCTCTTTGTGGAGACCCAGAGCCGGTGGGCAGGGTCGTCAGCAGAGGAGGGGCCGAGCCTGCCCGCAGCCCAGAGAAGTGGAGAAGCTTCTGGAATGCCCACAGCCAGATCTGAGCAGACTATAAATGGGGTTCCCGCCGAAGGCCCCCTGTGTGTGGTGTTCTCGGAGCTGCGGGTCTGCCATGCTGCCCGAGTCACTCCCCTTAGATAGAGCCGCTATNTTATTTTTATTTCACTGTATCCCAAATAATCTCCTAACCTGATACCCTAACCTATATCTTATGTTATTGGAGTGCTAGTTAATTGTATAAACCCGTTTTTAATCAGTTTATCGGCGGTACTTTTCTGGCCAGAATAAAGTTAGTTTTGGACCTTGTTGTTCGCCGAAACTTATTTTTGGGTGCCTCCGTGACAAAGAGTAACACCACTCAGCCGCAAACAGTCCCTCTGCAGTAAGAAGCACTGTAAAATTAATTTGTCTGTAGAAGTTTTATTTTCCAGATGAGGTAGCCTCATATGGATGCCAGTTTTCTTCTCATTGCAAAGCATCTTCTGGAGTGGGAACATAAACCTTTATTTTATTCAGACCTCCTTGGTCTATACTAAGTGCCTGTCTCCTTTTACTGACTGTGCCAGACTAAGCAGATTTTGCACTTTATACAAAGGATAGGTAAGTTCCAGTAGTAGCTGATGTGATCTAGATTTATAAGCTTTGGTACTGCAATCATCCAGCAAAAAGTATGGTGCTCTCTCTATGAACAGCTCATTGGGAATGCAAGAACAAGCTCAATCTACTTTCTAATTTTGCAAAAACTTCAACTCCTTGTTTAGAAGTCAAATGATTATTAGGTACTATTCCTCCACATTACCAAATTTCAGATGTGTGCATGAAGAGCTCCTGAAATATGCCAAAATCCCTTTCGGCAAAACAAGTATGAAAAGCATAACAAAACGTAACATACAAGTAGCATTTGTTTTAAATGAAACACAGAGAGTCTAATCCTATGTTTGCATTCGGCATAGTTATTTTTTCATTCACAAAGTCCTTTGCTCCTGGTTTAGACAAATACTTGAAAAACAGAAACAATCGGGAGGGCAACCAACCATCACTTTTTCATATGGGAAGGCGCTGAGGCAACAATACTTCCTGCTCTGACTTGGAGCCGCTAACAGAAACTAGCAGTGCCATCTGCAGCTCTGGATACACGTTTCAAGGATTCCTTGTGCTCTATTCAAGCATTATGGTTTTCAACATCAATTTTTGCTAGGCTAGCCATACTTGTAGGCATCTTTTAGGAAATCTAAGTATCCAAGGACAAGGAATTTAAAGACTGGAGAATGGCCATACCTTCTAGGCTGGACAAACCTGGACTGTCATCTGGCTTATCAGAAATGATCTTTCTCATTATCTTTCTCATTATATGTCAAATTATTTTCTTTCTTTCCAGAAGTAAATGAAGGTGCTCCGAAATGTGGTTTTGTTATATGGTCCAGCAGCATTACTTGGCAATTTGTATGCTATGTTTTAAGCAGCTTTTGTGTGAAGTAAGTCTGCTTGCACTGCCTTGGCTGACTAAACCTGAGCTAGCCTTCTCTCTCAACTTTTTAAGCTATCGTCTAGAAACTCAGTTCTTTACAATATCTGTGAAAAGTGTTTCACAAGCTTACTGGAGAAATTTTTCTGAAACATTGTCATATTTATTTCACCAACATAATAAACATCAAGCCATCATTTCACATGGTATCATACATCTGGATGAGTGAAACAAAATAAAAAGTACTTCAAATTTTAATTGCGTGATTACTGGTGGATCTCTTCAGTCATTAAAAAAAAGGATTGCAGTTTTCAAGACACTATCTGACTGTACTTCCAGATGTCACGGTTTGCTCTTTGGTATTAAATTTTTAGAATTCTATTGATGTGTTCCTTTTTTAGGTATAAGGCTGGGTGTTATAATTTTTATTTTACATAATGTGTTCATTATCATTTCCCATTTTCTCTTTGGCATCTTCCACATTACAAGAAATCATAGCATTGAGGTGCAAAGTCTCATCACATCAACCCCCTTTCTGGAGGTGCCTGGAGATGTGTGCCAGGGCCAGACTGACTGGACGAGGCTCTGGGAAGATGCGCCTGAGGCCTTGGTGTCTGTTGTGGAACACCGACGCTGACCAGAAACCAAATGGTGAGGGAAGGGAGTGGGAAGTGATGCTGTGGTAGCCCCAGGCCAGTGTGTGCAAAGACACAGGTGCCAGTGTTGGCTGAACTGCTGCCTGAGCAAGCACTGCGGGGGCACATGGGCCATTGCAATGTCGCTGTGCGGTGGACAGCGACATCACCCAGCGATGGACTGTGACCTCACGTCCCTGGCTGCTTATCTTGGGTCACAGGCAGGGCCTGGCCCAGTCTGGCTCGTGCCTGGACTCCTACCGAGCAGCCTGCGAGGTCTGGAGCTCTGAGCGAGGCTTTTCGTGGTGCTGGGTGGTGCTCTGGGGGCTGCTGTCAGCAGCTCTCAGTCCCATTCCGGAGCCAAGCCCTGTGTTTCCCGGCCCTGCCTGGTTCAGGCCGCCGGGCACTGTGAGACACACTTGCAGCAGCTGAGGTGAGCTGTGTGGGGAAACGTCCCCACGGGTGCCCGTGGGGCAGAAGATGGGGCTTGGGGAGACAGGACTGTGTCCTTCTCCAGGGACCTGGGCAATTCTTCCTCTCCTTCCAGGTGACAGCAAGTGTCTGCGACTTCTCTCCATTTTGCAGCCTGCAACACCCACCGCTGCGGCGTAAGCAAGAGGGAGCAGCTCCTCATTCTCAGTGCTCCTGAGCCCACCACAGCAGCTGAGAACATGGCTGCCGAGAACGAGTGGAGCTGCCCCATCTGCTGTGATGATGGAGAGGACATCGCCTACATGTCCCCCTGCCTCCACCAGATTTGCGTAGGCTGTGCCATGCGCTGGGTCCGGCAGAAGGCAAACTGCCCCCTGTGCAGGTCGAGGACAACGGCCATCTTGTTCTCGAGGCTGTCGGACGACGACTATTTGGTGTTCGACGTCCCCAGAACTGCAGCGTCATTGGATGAAGATGACGAGGACCAGCACGGGGCTGCAAGGCTGGTGCCCAGGCCTGAGGTTGGCGGCTTCCCTCCTGAGGTCTGGGCGGACTTTTTCAAGAGCCACCCAAATAACACCAGGCCGCTGCTGCCGTGGCTGCGAGGGGAGCTGGAGGCGCTCGCCGAGAACGAGTGGTGGGAGGTGGATGCGACGGAGGCCACCGTTGTGGCCCACCTGTGCCTCTGGGGGCTGGACGAGGAGGCGTTGGTGCGGCAGCTGCAGGACAACGTGCCGGAAGACACCAGGACGTTTGTCCGCCAGCTCATCGCCGCCGCCGTGCACCTGTGCGGCCGGGAGATCCGCCTGCACCTGGGCCAGCAGGACCCCCATGCTGAGTGGGGGGAAGACGACAGCTCTGCATCCAGTGCCAGCCCCACCGCCTCCCGGGGGGGGACTCCTGCCCCCCACACACCCTGCTTCGGCAGCCACGCAGGCTCTGACGTGGAGGAGCAGCCCAGCACGTCAGAGGCCGCCCTGCATTGGGGTCTCAGCTGCCCCCCAAATGTGCCCGTCCCTGAGGAGCAGCAGCAGCCCCAGGAGGAGCCGGGGCAGGCGGTGGCAGGTCCCTCTGCCCAGGGCTGCAGTCCCAGCCCCTCCGCTCCCGGCCAGGGCAGGGACCACTTGACCGGCAGGCCCCGGCGCGCCCCGAAGAGGAGGAACCCCGGCCTCCCGGACTCTCCGCCGCCCTGCAAGAGGCCGCCCCGCCGCCGGCACTAGGCTGGCGCCCCAAACACTGGCGAAATGGGGGCTAGAGTGGAGCACGAGGTTCTTCTTATTCACCTCAGTCTACGTGTTAATGAAATAAAATAGAGGAATAAAGACAACAGGAGAAGTGTCGGTGTCACTAACAGTGCAGGGGGCATTGCTGTCCCCACCCAGGCTGCTTTTGGTTCTGCTCGAACCTTCCCCCTCAGTGCCCGCTAGCAGCCTGGGGTCAGTGGGTGTCTGGAGGGAACGGGGCTACGGCCGTGCAGCCCTTTGCTGGGGAGGGGGTGGGACGCCACTGCTGACGGCTTCTTCCAGGCAGCCCAGGGCTGTTTGTTTCCTTCTGCCCCCGAGAGTGAGTTCTGCCCTGCTCCAAGGCTTCATCTTGCCGGCTGCTCCCTGGGGAGGTGTTAGTAGCCAGGACCTCTCCAGGGCCAGCCTACGCTCCAGTGCTCGTCAGCCCAGGGCTGGTCACCTACACGCCTTGCCCTCTCTCCCTCGTTTTGGGTCTCTCCTGCAGGCCATGGTGCTCAGTACAGCCTTGGTATTTAGCCGCATCGCTTGGAGGTCTTCACTCTGTGAATATCCGATGCTGCTTTTCCCAGCTAACCCTAGCTCAAACTCTGCTCCGTGGCAAATCTGGACTGAGCAGCCCCAGCTGGGAGGCCTTGCTTACTCCGAACAGGCCTTGTGCTCGACCGGCAGTGGCAACGTTGCCCTGTACAGCTCAGTGACACTGGGAGCTGCATGCTACATCGGATGTGCTGCAAACACTAGAAAAGAGCAAGCTGTCAAAAACATTATCAATATTTCAAAGAGACATTTACACTGTGGGAAACATCTGGCTGGTTCTCGTAACATGCATTACTAGGAAATTGGCATGAAAATGCAAAGGATTGCTTTATGTGTCTAGCACAGTGAGCTAAGCTTAGGAAATCACAAGTCATCCGCAGCAGCCATGGCTTTCCAGTTCTGCTTTGGATAAACCAGCTTATCACTCATCTAGTGGAAGATGCCTCTGCTCATTGGAGGAGTGTTGGACTAGATGGCCTTTAAAGGTCCTTTCCAACCCAAATTATTCCATGATTGTGGGTTGGACTAGATGTTCTCCAGAGGTCCCTTCTAACCCTTACTATTCTGTGATTCTATGATTCTGTCTTTCATTTTCAAATAGCCACAGGATGGTATAATGTTATTCCTTAGCCTGTTCTTCACCAGTCAGCACTGACCAGTTGTTGTAGGAATTATACATATATTAAGGCGATAACAGCTCAAAGGAGGAGACAAACTGTTAGGTACATAAAAACACAAACATATATACAAAATGCAAATTAATGAACAAGCTAAACTTTGCTGGATATGTAGGTTTGAAATGCAGAGGTTTCTATGACAGTTTCCTATGTGCTAAAGCAAGAGAACATTAACTATATATATTATAATGTGTCTTTAAACTTATTTTCAGAATTACATCCTGAAAATTATTCTTTAAGAACTATACTGAGACAGCAACGTGGCACAATATTGATCTAAGACTAGGGGAGCGGAGAGATTTTTTATGGTGTGTGTGATTCCTAAGCTGCATCACGGTGTTCTCCACTGTCATCAAGGCACTGAGCCCAGTGATGAAGATTGGGCTGATCTAAATGAAGAAAGAAAAGCCCATAAATGAGCTCTACATGTCAAACTGCTATATTTTCAAAATTTGATCCCTAGATCTAAGCAATGGCACTGAGCAAAAAACAGATCATGGGAGGAACAGACGGTAATGTTTGCAGCTTTGGGATAGACTTTAGGCACACATTCACCATCTGCCTGCACAGCATTTTCTCAAACACTGCTAAATACTAAGTTTATTGCCACTAAAGCTTACGAGCATTATGAGACAAGTTACTGAGTCTCACATTCAATCAAACATTTTTTTCACAGTGTATTGTTAGTCAGATAAATAGCTTGGGACAGCTGTGATGAGCATCACATCTCCATCCTCCATAGCCACTCCCGTAAACAGATCCTCTCTCTTTATTTAACACACTCCTTGGTTTTCTATATAATCTTATTATAAAATATGCAAAATATATCCTTTATAGCCCTGAGAGGTTTCTTAATGATAATTTTTTTGTCTTATTTTTTTGCAAAATTGTGCAAGTTAATGGTGTTTAAAGTTCTCTGATATTTTGACACCTATTGTTTCATTTTCTCTCTCATTTTAACAGACCTTTTTCTCAGAAATGTAACCATTTTTTCTGTGTGTAGGTGAGTCAGATACCAGAGTGTCTTTTCCAGGCTGCTTCTGCTGAGAATCACTTTGTAGTTACAGGAATGTGCTGACAGCTACATTTTTGATAACACATTGGTGTTTCTTCCCATAACTGGTTAATATAAATTTCTAAGCGTATCTCAGGAAGGATTAGTCTAAAGAAGATTAACACTGAAAAATAACGCTGTCACATTTTGTGTCCACAACCCATTAGATTTTGCATACCTCTGATTCCTATGCTAGATTCTGTTTTGGTTTTTATGCCTGTTATTATTAGAAACATTTGGTCTTCACTCACCACTTGACCTCTGATTGCTTTACAAGAATTTTGCATGTTCAAGAAAAAAGTTGTTTAATTTGGCTTGTTTTCAGGAGGGAGGAGCCAAGTATTTTCAGTCCCTGCTTAAATAAATGCATTAATTAACCAGTTCAAGTAGTGTAGTTTTATATTAGACTAACAGAATAAGCCTAAATTTCCTCAAAACTGAATTGTCAGTAATTTAATTTCAGAAGTTCATAATAATTGTTATTTCTTTCTGTCCTTTTTTAGAATACATTTGACCATCTAATCATGTAGCTTAGTGACCAAAGAAGAGACAGATCAGGTTTCCATTTATGTCTTCGAGAAATCCAGCAGGTACTAGGCTAGTCTGGTCAGTTAGAGCTGGAGTTAGGTAGTCAGGTCTCACTCACGTGCATGGTGTTTCTGATTAGGTCACACTCAGTTTTATGGTAGCGGAAATTATCAGTGCAACTGGTTTTAGACATTTGTCCTTCTAGACTTGATCCTGGATTAATTTACTCAAGATGATATAATTTGATTTCTGCACTACTTGATGCTTCCTTCTGTAATGGTGTCATTAACCAGCACATATTTATTGAATTGGAAGGATGTCATAGAAGTGTGTAGACACATCAATTTCTTTGGTTTCTTTGCTATAATTTTTTGGGATCATACAATCCATAAGTGGTACCCTTGTAAGCCATTTTCTTCTCCATCAAGCTACTTAAAATACGGTATCAGAAATGTTGTCCTCAGCTGGTCCTGTGTTGCTGGGCTTTCTCTTCCTAACACCAGCCTAGATGTCAAAATTTAGGCTGAAATAAAACGTAGAGCTAAACAGGCTCCCTGGTTCTTCAAGAGTCCCTGTCACTGGGACCAAGACTGCAAGATGATCTATTTGAATGAATACAAAAGCTTCTTATGTCCTGCTGGACCTAAGATGAACTTAGTGGTAGATGATGATGAGAGAATACAAACTCAGTATCACAATCTAAAACATGGAGTGAATGAGCCTTGTGGGCAGAAAACAGAGACAGGCAAGTGTCTCTTTTTAAAAACAGATGTCTTGTTTTTGCAGGTCAGGTAAAAAAAGCTATTACCTATAAACTGTGGAATGATATTTGAGCTTGAATTTCCAGGACGGTCAGACAATTACAAATATGCACATACATAGTTGCTAAAATTTAAAAATATAAAATAAAGAAAAATACTTCCTTGTGTCTTAATTCTTATAGGTGGGTGGATTGTTCTGCTTTAAGGGATTAGGGCAGAAATACTGAACATCATGTAGTCAACTGGATATGTTTTATGAATGTTATTAGTACGGTAGTAAATTCTTATTAATTTGTGGAAAAGATGAAGTCACACAACAAGGATGTTTTTCAAGTTAAAGTGTAACCATACAAATAAGTAGACATAGCAATATATAAGAGCAAGGAAGATATATTATAAAGCATGTTTAATTCTTTTTAAAAATTGCTGATATTCAGATTCCATGGAGTGAGATCTGAAAAATGCAGTGCATTACATCTGTAAATATATCACAGGAGTACATATAAACAACGACATCTTTCTACTAGGAGGGTGATCACATAGTATACCTAGCATATCTATATTGGCAAATATTGTGAGCTGTTATTTCAAGTTCTAATTACTGCACTTTATACTCAGACTAGCTGTATGTTGTTTGATTATTTAATTGCTAGTACATTTTTTGTGTGATCGGGCTGTAACAAATTTTATTTTTTATTTTGCAACATTGTTGTCAATAGACAAATATAATGAGAATATGTAACACCACAGTGTTACATATGCTGTGCTCAGTTAACATAAAGTTGATTTACCATTTTTATTAACATACCCTATATAAAGTTATTATTTCTTTCCTTTATATTATGTCTGTATACAGCTGGCACTTCATTTTGCTTAGCAATGTACCAATGCATATCGCCAAAATTTCAGAGCATATAAAAGAAAGACACTACATAGGGAATGCACATAGTATGTAGCCTGAATACTTTAGTATCCAGAAGGAAAAAGGCTGTTTTCCACAGAAATCTGGAATTACTGCTTTGTATATCAAATCCAAACCTGCTGGACAAATGAAAAGAGAAAATCAGCTTTGTTTTAGAGAACTGTTCAGAATTCTGACCCCACCACCACTAAATTTGGATCAAATCCTTCAGCTGATGTGAATCTCCAGTAAACACAGCAACACGGAATTTGAGTGGCAGTATATGCAAAGGTGGCAGGTGTAGGCGTAAGAGTGTCTGTGTGCCAAAAAGTCCATGACTTTCCCAAGAATCTCTGAGGTGAGTACACAGAGGACCTCAGCTTTATACAAGTTTTCTATCATATGCTACCATAGGAAGATACGCATGAAATAAAGGCTAAAGCTTCTGGGAAAAGGATACCCCAGCCACTAGCATGGAGGTCTTAGTGAAGATGATCTGGAACATCAGTGGCTTTTCTTCCCTGAGGCAAGGATGATTCATACAGCCACTATCTATGTGTTATTCATAAGTCTTTTCACACAAGAATCATTGATTTATTCTAAGTTTTTGTACAGAAAGAGAGATAGTTTAATCTTTTCTGTGCCTAGTTTAACTACAGGTGGCTGATTTAGTTGTGTACATCTCTCAAAAGAAGCAGAGCTCTGGAATTTTGGAGTAAACATTTTTGTGGCTTTTATATTGTAAAATAGCCATAGATGGGAATTGCACAGGAAATCAGTGTAAAATAGTTTCCCATCACGATGCTGTCTGTGCTAGTTATCTGTAGAAATGAGTTCATTTCAGGCTTGTTGCTGTGAATTACACAACAAGCAGAATAACTTCTGACTTTCTAAGCAACTATTTTTTCTCCCTGTGAACACAGTCCTGTATACAGTTGTGGCAGACAATGACAATGCAAGCCAGCAGGACCAATGAGTCGGCTATAAATGTCTGGTGAAGGTAAAAAATGGAATCTGACACTCATTAAAATCACTCGTTACCTGTATAGCATTCTGGATGAAATCAGTGTCTTGCATTTTCACTAGTCACTCCCAATTTTCACTTCAAGAAAATATATCTATTGGTCTGCTAAACCTGTATCTTGGTGTTAACAAAAGAAGAAAGTGAGCCTCCCTTCCTCTGAGAGACCTGTATATTTGATTAAAAAGATCCGTTCTGTAACTTCGAAAAACATACACTCCGTGAATTCTGCACTACAAAAGCCTAGACCTATAATGATGTCATTATTTCTCCATTCACGTGTTATGCTTGTGACCTGATTCACATTAAAAATTACTATAAATAATAATCTAAATATTCTTAAAATATTCTATATTTAGACCATCAGTTTCTTTAACTGAATGGCAGAAAATATCTGCCCTGGTCTTTATTCAAATCAATGAACTATAACTGAAAGGCTCTTTTACTAATTGTTAACACCCAGATGTATGAAGATGCCATTTTGTGCATAGCTTGCTTCTCTATTTTATATTAATAGGGAAATGTTTCATTATTTCTCAGGATAATAGTTATACAGTAAGAAATGACTGGGTGTATTAAGCTCTTTAGATATGATTGCATTGTTATTACTGCAAGTAAATTGTGGTCTCCATATGATGAACTTCCATACATCTACAGATTTAATTTCTCCTATCATAAATTTATCTACTGCCTGTGTTCCAAAGCATGTTGGCTTTCTCCAAGCTTGAATGCCAGCTTCTGTGAAGATGAATTTTCCTTCTGCAGATAGATGTACACAAGTGCACATAACCATTTCAAAAGCTTCTGTTCCTTGCAAACAAGAGTTTTCTACAAGACAATGAAATGCCCATGGGTTTTCTACTTCAGCGATTTCGCATATTGCCCAGCTCTGAAATGGCAAATGTCTTCCTATCCATCTTTGACTAATGTTTTGAAAGATGGCTGTGAATACTTCAGTAGCCACATGTACGTCAGTAAAGAAATAGCTTATAAACACAAAGTTTTAAATAAAGTCATAACAATAATCTGAATGGCTCTGTATTCTTCTAATGTAACCCCTAACAGGTGCATAAAGCTGTTAGTAGCCAAGAAAGACATTCTGAATGTAACTTTAATGCATGTAGAAAAGGGGTTTTTTTAAGGTATTGAGTATCTTGGCCTTTTCTGAGTCGTTCTGAGTCTTCTCTGAGTCTCCAGTTCCCCCACCCATTCAGCAGTGGGCCCAAAGTTTGTCTAGGTTTCCTTTTGTCATTTATATACTTGTAGAAACCTTTCTTGTTGCCCTTCACAGCCTGTG
The DNA here is from genome assembly GCA_013399365.1 of Pampusana beccarii. Lineage (NCBI taxonomy): Eukaryota > Metazoa > Chordata > Aves > Columbiformes > Columbidae > Pampusana > Pampusana beccarii. The sequence goes on from VWYH01005704.1 coordinate 59,488, forward strand.
ACAGATTCAACTCCAGGTTGGCATTGGCCTTCGTGACCTCATCCCCGCAAGATCAGACAGCAATGCTATATGTCTCCTGAGTCACTTGCCCCTGCTTCTATCCCTTGTACTCTCTGTCTTTTTATGTCAGAGTTAGGTCAGTAGCTCTTGCTCATCCACACAGGCCTCTCACAAAAATTTGCTTGATTTCCTACTTGTCAAGATGAGCTCTTCTTGAGCTCAGAGGAAGTGGTCCTTGACTATCAGCTAACACTGCTATACCTCTTTTCTCTCTATGTTATCCCACAGGATACTTCAAAGTAGATCACTGAAGAGGTTAAGTCTCATTTCCTGACGTCTAGGGATACATTCCTTCTTTTGACCTTACTATGTCCTCTTAGGATCTTCACCTCCATGGTCACTGCATCCAAGGTTGTTCTGACTTTCACCTCCCCAGCCAGCTTTTCCTTCTTCATTAAGTACCAGGTACAGCAAAGTACTTTTCCTTTGCTTGCTTCTCAGTTACCTGTGTCAGTGAGTTGCCTGTGTCAGTGAGTTGCCATCAATGCAGTAAGGCAATCTCTCAGATTGCGTGAGCTGTGCTCTCTTGTCTTCCCAGAAGATATTAGGGTGGTTAGAGTCCCCTGAGGACCATAGCCTGTGAACACGAGGTTTATTCCAGTTTGAAGAAAATCTCATCTACTTCTCCCTGATCAGGTAATCTAAGGAAATATCCACTACAATGACACCCATGTTGATCTGCCTGCTAATCTTGATCTGTAAGCTCTTGACTGGCTCCTGACCCATCCTAAAGCAGAGCTCCATGCATTCCTGATAGTTTGTTACAGTATGGGGCACTCCCCATCCTCTCTTTGTCAGCCTTTCCTAGCCAAAAAACCTGTATCCGTCCACCACAGCACTCCAGGCACCATCTGCCTTTGCAGGCAGGTAGCACCAAGAAAGTTTGATTTGAACTTTGCTTGAAAATGCCATGCATACTTTACAGGTTGGTATATTTGGATGTTTCTACTATGTCTTAGTCTTAAACTAAGATTCAGAACTTGATTTCAGTGAAATATCTTTAAGGCAAAGCCCAGATTTGTGTTCACAATATTTAAATCTCTGAAGAACTTTTATGTGAAGTGCAAAAGTCATATAATTTCATGTATTCTTTTATTTTAATTCAAATATTTTGAATATAAAATATAGAGACAGGTTTTTTATACACAATGAAAACTGTGGGGGAAAAAAAAAGGTTTTCTTCAGAGCTTTGGACAAGATCTGTCATGTTCTTAAAGGCTGTTCATCCTATATGAAAATTTCAGCAATCTAAGGCACAAAATTCAATCTCTCCTAATAAGTATGTAAGATACGGAATTTGAACAATTGTTTAGATTTTGTATGAATCATTACACTGAAGCTGTGGGTAAATATGTTTTCAGACTGCAACTTTCTGAAAGCTATTCTGTGAATGAATTTGATTGGCTCAGCCAGCAAATATGTAAGTTAGAACAATTTTGAAATATTACTTCTCCAGAACAATAGGCAATTTCACTACCTCATTTAGAGAACAGTCAGCAGCTTCTGTCCATTATGTAAAACAATCAGAAACTTGGTGTCTTTACCAAATAAGTTGTAAAATAACTTATTTAGCAAATGAAATTAGATTTCATTTGCTCACTTTGCAAAATCAGCTACCATGTTTTGTTTAAAGATGTGTTTAAAATATTCTGGTAGAGATAATATAAATCTCAGAAAATTTCCTAGAGGAAACATGGGGCCATATCTGCTAAATCATCATAAAATATTCATTTTCTATAAAGTAATATTTATGATTTATTTCTTTATCCTCTTCCATATAATCTTTGGGATGCACTGACTATCAATTTCCCCAGGCATTTTAACTTCTATGCTGTAGGTGTGTACACTATTTCAGGCTTTACATAGGTATTTGTGTATCAGTATCACTGTTTTTCTGCTACTGAATGCAGAGATGTAGAAATGTGACATACATTTCCCTTCTTGCATCTTTCAATCAAATTCTTATATCTATATTTATTGTTATTCATCGATAAGGCATGGTGACATTTTAAACAGTTGTGATGACAAGGGCAAGACAAATGTGGCTGTATCAGCAATAAAGCAGAGGCTGGGGGACACGGTAGGGCCGTAAACACAGATAGCTGTAGGTACAAATGAAAAGATATTTCCATTTGCTTGCACAGACCATGCAAATCTGTGCTAGCAGGGCTGGTCTTATGACTACAAATGCCCAACAAGTCTGGTCCTATCCACATTCTCATGCTACTGCCAAAATAATGACTGGGAACTTTCATTGACAAAGACATGCCATTTGCTGAAATGGGTATCAGCAGTCTGGGGTTCCTTGGAACGGTCCTGCATGTAGTATACACAAAGGTACGTGTCAGAAGCACTTTCTGTGATGTGACCCTCTTCTGCACTAGAAACTCAACCGACTGAGATGATCCTCTTATCTCCAAGAGGTTTCCAATGGTGTACCTTTACCTTTTTACAGCCAAATTGTATGCCTGCTGCAGCCCACCAAAAAGTTGACTCTAACCTGGTTTACAAAGAAAATGAGACTTTTGCAGTTGTGTTGAGTAAATAAACCCCAGGAACAGCAAGTTCCACCAAGTTTTGGACTATATGGTGCTAGTTGAAGGTTAGAGACAAAACTTGCTTCAGTGGATCATAAAGGGATTCATTGGCCCAACAGGTAGCACACCCACAGAGAGAGCAGAGACAGCCCCAGCCATGGGATTCAACATGGATTCAAGGTGACTAATAAAAAAAACGTGTGATGAAGGGGTATAAATAGGTAAGCAGACCTATAAACTGCAAGAGAGAGAGGCGGCCTATGGAGATGTGGAGCAAAATGAATGTGAGGATCTTCTGCAGCAGGCCATAAAGAGATGCACTGAAATCCTCTGAAATACAGGCTCTGTTGTTGCTCCTGTTCATGTAATAAATTTTGTCTTCAGAGTTTTATTTAAAGCTTTCCTACCTGGGGTTTTATTTAGAAGATGTTGTGCATAATCAACTGAATTATTGTTTCTTGAAAGAGGCTAAAATCGTTCTCACAGTAACAAATGGTTCAATTATTGCAAAAGGAGAAAAAAACATTTTTCTTTAGATGAAAAATACACCAGAAGTATATTTTTATCACATATTATCTTCTTTAGATTATGGTTTACCAAGTGTTTTGCTAAATACGAAAGAAAGTTCTTTGTAGCAATCCATGTAAAGCAACATAATTTGAAACTTAAAGGTCCAGCTTATGAGTCTGTTTTGCTTGTCCTCGGAGTCTTCTGGTTTTAAAATTAATTGCTGTTATTTCATTGCAGTGATGCAAGAGGGCTAAGATTTGGAAGTTAAAGCTTTTGTTCTCCTCAAAAGGATAATTTCAGACATGCCATCCATGGAGAACTCTGAACTAAGTTAAATTCTTCTGTATATAGTTCTTTCACCCCTGAGTTTCCACGGAATTTGCAGGGGAACTATATTTTATTTATGTTAATTATGGGCACATGTGTAATTTTGCCATGCATCCAATGAAGACGAAAACACACTGCTGAAGTGCTTTAGGTGATGTGTGACTTACAGAGGGTGAATCATGATTTTGCTGCCAGCTTTCTCTGCCACTATACAGCATTTCCTTTCTGAGCTACAGCAGCAGCGTTGTCCAGGCACCTTGCTGGCTTCTCAACATACAGCTCTGCAGAATGAGGATTAAGAGTATCATGAAAAGTGTTTTCCCGGATAGAATTACCTGGAGCTTTCTGTACATTCAATTGGTGATGATCTGTCCCCACATGAGACCAGACTCTATATGCAGCTGCCTTTACTTCAGCTATCAGACATACTTAATTTCTGCTCCCGCAGTCTCTGGAGGGAGTTCTTATGACAGTATTTCTTGCTACAAGAACAATTTTCCTCATCAAAATCTAATATTTCTCTCTGAAATCCTCTGAGACTTCTACTCCCTTACCTGTAGGAATTGTCAGCAGTCCTACATATTTTGTTTTCCTACAAGTCTCCATTCTTTCAATTTTTCTCTCCAAGCTCCATTTAACCTGTCTCACAATAGCTTCAAAGCTCTTATTAACTTTCACCATTTCAAATTTATTTTTGAGTTCTTTAGCTTGACTTTCTATATCTTTTGTACAATTATCTAGCCTTGTGCTTTTGTTAAGGGAATGACATCTTGTACTCCAAATATGGAGTGAGGCTATCTGGACTCTGTTTCCACTTCTGCCAGAAAGTTTCTTTGCAATGTTTTGTGTCCCAGTGCCCCAGCATTACAGTGAGGAGTGTTCTAATTTCAGGGGATTACGTAGAGTATACTTCATTAATGACTATGATGAGATTATCAGATGACAGTGCCACTATCAGTCTTTTGACTTGACTTTCAAAACACACCAGGCTTTTCATGACCATTTAAAGAAAAAGAGGCTAGCACTAAGATTGCTTGACCCATTACAAGACACTTTTTTCACCATTTAAACTTTGAAATACTTCAGCCGTTTTTATTGCAATATTCAGTTTGGTACTCCAGACTAAATGGTCAAAAACCTCCTCCGAAAAACAAAACCTACAGAAAAAGCAGTTCAGCTATTCTTAGCACAGAGCTAGAAAGACTACCATATTTTGTCTAGTATTACTACTGTTACTACTACTACTGCTACTATGCTACTACTACTACCACTAGAAGATACTGGAGATTCTTCTGTGGTGACCCAACTTTCTGTTTTTTTATTTCACAGGTTTAAAAACCCTCGATTTTACAGCCTTAATGTGTTCTTTTAACATAGTTCTTTTTATATGCAAACAAAAATCAAGGCCCCAAATGAGCAAAATTGTGCCTCTGCTCTACCAAATGCATTAGGATGAAAAAATCAGTCATTCCTTGTCAGTAAATTGCTTCCAAGCTGTGGAATAGAGAACAATATAGAAAAAATAAGAGCACACAGTGGGCAAAACCACCATGCATACACATTATCTTAATAGATGTTTCCTATTAATAAGGCTACTTAGCAGTTCATTTAATATATTCCTTCTTTCTTCCAATAAGGAAAAGTCTTTTTGATTGAATGCTGTTTTAGTGTTTGATAACTACATTACTTACAGGAAAATTTTATTAAAAATAAATTCTTGCATGTGATCAGAAGGATTTTAAAGTAGTATCTGTCAGTATTTCATAATAGTAGATCTGCACAATTTTTTTACAACATATAATATTACTCCACCTAGGTATGAAAGTGTTCATAAAAAAGAATTCTTATTTAGGGACATTGTGTAACAAAGAGGTAAAGTGACTTGACAAGGTTTTTTCTGCCCTTTAGGCTAATACGAGAGACATATTTCTTAGACTTTTTTCCATTGTGCTATTTCCTGGATCCTGGTAGGGGATTCATTTAGTTTTGTGTTTTTGTTAACATCTGGAGAGGATGAAAGCAATGTAAGTATTGAAGAACATTTGTTAGTTTTACTCAAACATGATGAAAATTAAGCAGAATTGTGCTATAGTTTGTTTTCTAAAGAAGCTGGTGACAGCATCAACTGATAGTATTTATACATTCAGCTTCAGCTCTTCTAGTCTCCAAATGAATAAAATTAAGCCAGTTGGTGAAAAATAAGATGATAACAAATGATAAGGGATGCTCTGCAGAAAATTATTTCAAATAACCACTAGCTAAAAGTGGTGATTACTGCTGACTAAGCATCCAAAATTAAAATGTGCAGAAAGTGAAAGCTACAACTAACAGCAACACCCAGAGGGACCAGCATGAGGACAAGAGAATGAAGCCACATTTTCCCAGGCCTTGCTGAAGGTGGCCACTGAGTCTCATGCAGTCATGCCCATTTATCAATAGGCATGCACCACTTTTGACTGCATGATCTTCTGGTATAGATTCTAAATGCTATTGCAATGAATAGTAATGGTACAGTACTAATCATGGGCATGAGTATTTATTATGAAATCTTTTAGGATCATGAAGAGAGACTGTGACTGAAGCCAGTAAAGGGAGTCACCTGTGTCAGAAATAGACATGTGATAGAAAAAGAACATGATTGGTTTTTAAATCTGCATAAAGCAATTCTCACCTCCATATTTCTCAAGCCTTTAGTGGAGAGGAACACTTCTAATTCCTCAGACTGACCAGACTTCTTTTCTCTCTTCATTATACTTTGAGAACATTGTTATACAAAATGTCTTTCCAAGATCTCAGCTACTGATTAAGAAGGAAACCACTGAAACACCAGTTGGTAGTTCAGCCACCCAGTCATGCAACCATAAATCAGAATTTGGTTCTTTGGACTTATAAATAGACTACTTGACCTGACACAAATAAGCCCACAGCTGTCAGGTATCGTGGAAAAAGTGACCTAAAATTGTCACCATAGGGAGGACTCTCCTCAATTACAGAAAAGCCTATTGTATGTTTATATCAGTTCACATTAGCTATTAACCATTTACTTCCAGAGACTGAACAAGGCTTGTTCTAATCAAGCACTGCAGCTTTTCGTTCTACTCTTCTTCAGTTAATCCAAGTTTGTAGAAGTCACAGTGATTATCCACGATATCTTGTTTTCTGACTGGCTGAACCAAGAAAGAATTGAGAAACTCAAGAGAAAAAACTCTTTTTCTGAGAATTTAAGATCAGCTATCTGCAGTGCTTATGTGGATACTTAAAGTCTTTCCAAGCAAAAAGAGGGAAAATGTGAGATTTTTAATAATATTTTTCAAAGCAGTAGTAGGATTAGTTACAGATGAGGACTTGAAATGAGTTTAGGTAGAAAATGAATGGCATCCACGGATAAGCAACAAAAGCGAACTATGTCTATGAACAACTGAAAGAGCTATGAAGAATTTTTAATTCAGCTTGAAGTAAGGAACAGACCACCACTGCATTGTCTGTGTCAGATCAGCTTTCAACTCGCTGTGCACTGAGTCAGATTCAGTATCAATCACCACAGATATATAGTTTTTGTTTTATATACTTTCATCCTTCTTTTTATTTCTCACTAAACCTTTTTACAGTCTGTCTTAATTTTTTGTTTGTTTTGTTGTTTTGTTGTTGATGTTGTTGTTTTGTGTTTTGTTTTGTAGTGTTTTGTTCTGTTTTGTAGTGTTTTGTTCTTTAGGATCCTTACAACATATGTGAAACAATTTACAAGATATAGTTATCTCTTTCTATTTGCATGTTAATGGAAATCAAAGACCAGAGTTTGAAATAAAAAAAAAACCTGGAAATTATGTTGGGATGAAGTGGGGAACACCTTCAACTCTGCTGTCGAATCTTTGAAAAAATGTCTGTTATTGAATGTAATCAGCTAAGTTAAAAAGTTATTTAGACAGATTTTACACCTTAATAATGTAATTTATGACAGGGAAGAAGATTTCATAGTGGTTGAAAAAGAGTTAAGCAAGTCAGAGATAAAGGTATGTGTCAGAATGTACTAACTTGCCATGGGTTGCTACTGGTTTTCCTCTGTTCGATTAGCCTTTTTAAATGTCTGGTCCAGGTCTTCTTGAATTGGTAAATAATTGCAGAACTCTTTTGACTTCTATTAAGGTAAAACCAGCCCAGTCTTGCCATAAATAATAACGACGGCGTAGTAAAAATCCTGGTTGGCACCCAAAAAAATTAGGCATCCTTGGCTTCCAGTTGTCCATCTAGGGACCTGTGCAAATTTTCAGTTCTGATCCTTGAAAGTTACCTAATTCATCTGCTGTCACTTCTGACTGCAGCAGCAAGCATCTGGTTGTGAACAAAACCAATGCAAAACACCTTCTTTGTGCTTACGATGAGGCACAGGTGCTTCTGGTCTGGGTTGTAAACTCAGTCCTGTTTGGACATTATCTTAGTACATAAGCATGTGTGTGTTCACAGAATTTATACTTCAGTTTGGAGACAGAGGTGTAACTTGATTTCTCTGCATGTACATTGCAATGCTCTAAAATAGGTGCAGCTGTGACAGGGTTGCATAAGCCTTTTAAAACAACATTAGTTAAAACAAAAGTCGCATACTCAGCTGCATCCTGGAGTGAAATCTATCAAAACATTTGCAAAAAATGAACTGAAACAGCCTGATCTTAAGTTAACAAGAACTATTTTAAAACCGCTTAAAAGTCATCTTGCTTGACAAGTATATGAGGTTGTTTATATTTTTGTAAAAAAAAAAACAAACCAAAACAAAAAACCAATTAAACAAGACAGATACTTATCTATGAAACAAAAGCAGAAATTGAGCACATAATGTAGAAAATGTTGGCTGAAACTCAACAGCCTGTGTTAAACAGTAGGTTAGCAAGATTAACGCTATGATCTTTGTAATTTTAAAGTGGGTAGATCTAGTACAAGTTTTGTAAAGGTCAACATGTGCAGCAGAGCATCAGTAAACTTGATGGTGAGTATAGATACTATTACTATAACTGTTGCATTTATTAGCCATTTCTATTAAATTTTTCCCTACAACATGATACAGATGTTTGGGCTTCTGTCTGCTAGGCAGCTTAATAAATGTGTTCTAATCAATGGATTAATACATGAAAAGCATACAATATATAGAAAAGGGACAAAAAAGACAGAGGTGACACTGAGAATCAGAGCTATGAAATTATGTACTTAAGCAAGTGCAGAAAGTTATCACCCCAACAGACATTAGTATTTATTTCATGTACTCAGCATGACTTCTCATTTATTTTGAAACAATCTTAGAACTCACCGTATTTTCGAACAAACAGCTGGTAGATTAAGTGGGAGATGCAATTTACTGCGTTACATTTAAAAGTAGAAAATATTGTCCTGAGCTGCTAGCGAGCTGATGAATACCTGAGGAAAACAAATGTCTTTGGAAGGGATGCAAACACCCTGATTTTGGGGCTGAATACTTAGGGGTTAGAAGTGCTCGTAACTATTGGATGAAGGAGTCTCAGACTGCTGCTGGAGTGCTGCTTTGCTTGTGTGGCTCTTTGGCTGCTCATCCTGCAAGTCAAATAGGAAAAGATAATTAATCTATAGGCTTCTAAAGTGATCATGGTTTCTCTGTTTTACAACAAAAACTGGAACCTCTGACTTAACCTCAGCAGGTAGCTATCAGTCATGACCAGTGGTGTCAGGCTGACCTCCTCTCTTGCTTGTCTCCTGAGCATGGAGCACAGACAGATGAAACTGCCAGGAGAGCTGCTGCTCCATTTGAAGGACAATATGACACACCTGGGTAATTACATTACTTATCTGCTGTAAAACAAGAGCATCAAGGTTTGATTTTTGCATCTGTGAAACTGAAAGAGGGCAAGGACAAAAAGTTGTTTCATGTCAACCTTTATTTTAGACACTCAAATCTCTGGCCATTAGTGTGGAGTATCCTTTCAGTAATCTTGCTGTGATGTTTATGCAGAAATAAATCAGAAAAGCAGGTCAAATCTGGATCAAATCTGCTTTATTCTTATCACTGCTCAGTTCTTGCTCAGGGGTGTGTGTTGGAGTAGATTTCAGCTTTTGGTAAAAATGGCAGAAGTTTAGTTTTGTTTATGTTTCCACTTCATTCTGAGCAAATGAGAGCTTCAGGACCAAGAATTACCTATCTTTTAGTCTTCTGGGAAGGGTTAGATAGCAGCAGTCTTTGCATGTGAATTCCCATTTTAAGCTTTTTCTATTTTCAAATGTAAGACTGGTTTCAAATATTAGTTTTTTAATATTTTGTCACATTTTAGTTTTAAATTTTGTTAATTTGGATACAATATTCATTTATAAAATGATAACAGAAGTCTATGAAATTCTTTCAGATGCTGTTTGGTTTTCTGAAGGTCAGAGATGATAGTTTTAATAACATTCTCTACCCTTACATTTAGGACACCATACTATTTTACTTCAAGTCACTCTGAATACACGTTTTAAGTGAACTCTTTGTTTCTGAATCCTTCCTGCTGAAATCTCAACATTAAGATTTGCCCTGAAACTAATGGAGAGTTGTGAAATTTAGTTGTTTTCTTCTTAGACCAAATGATTGTCCAGAGACATTTTTAGCTCCTGCAATGTGTGATGCTAAATACCATGGTATGCATTCTTCTTATCTCAACTATCAATTCTTTTTCCCAATCTTATTTTCAATAAAGTCACTTTACAAAAGTTTTTCTTCTTCATAATTAATAGTCTTGGAACTTAATGTTCTTAAGGAAGCTTTACGTTCTTTAAGTGACCAGAGATAGGTGAAGATGTAATACAAAACTAGGTTCAAATTGCTTGCTCGGATTGGTTTACCTATTCTAGCTATTATGTATTCAGGTAACCTGAACGGTATCTGTATTTTATTATTGTTGTCAAAAGTAAAATTCAAAGTCCTGAGATTCAATGTGATTTCAAGGGACTATCTACAGTTTGAACAAATCAGAGATAAAAGGGCTGATACACGAAGCATTAATGGCTTTCAAAAGTGGACCAACCTGATATAGAATTTTTATTGAATTGGGCCAGATATGGAAGGCCCATTCCATTTCATATCAGGTCCTAATTCAGGAGAAGTTGTGACTGGTCTGAACATTGACAGCTGAAGAGAAAAATAAAATAAAATATTTTTTTAAAAAGAGTAATTCCCTGTGTACAGCTTATAATGTATTTTGCTTTTTGATAGACAATTTTTACACCATGGAATACAACATCTCCAGAATCAACACGATTTTCTCCTGTCCCTCCCTACTCTCCTTCAGATTTTACATAATTTTTTACCATGATGCATAACATACTCTGGGACCATGTACGACCCTCTCAACAAATATTCTTTATAATCATTAACAGTGCCCCCACCCCAATGTTATTTCCTGGCTGTTGAGATTGCCAACAGAAAAGAAGATCCAACTTGACTGGTAGGGTGGGTTTTATTTTTTCAGTAAACCCTGATGACTTACGTAAGATGGCAATAACAGTGGGGTAGTAAAGTGACTGACTGTGCTCTACCTTTGCACAGTCACTCCAAATCTATGTGATGAAGATACCTTCTGCCTGAACAAGGAACTATCTTTGCAATGTGACAGGTAGATGTTGAGAGAAAAAAGGCTGATACCATCATTTGCTCTAAATGAGTTCAAACTGCCAGAACACAGTCCAATGCCATCACCGATTTTGGTCTTTAGTATGCGGGTCTTAGATCTTTTTACTTTCAAATCAGTCTCTCTGGTATATTCAGTCATCCAGTGTTTCTTGGGTGCTGCTAATAATACTGTGAGTGGTAGACTAGCTGAGGAAATGTGTGATCCATGCAACAGATAAATCCTCTTTGCAAGATGCTGTTGATTTCTAACAAGGAAAAACTATTTCTTCTTAATTTTTATTTATACTGTACTATACATATATGAAGTTAGGCAAAGTACACATGAACAAGGTTGTAAACAAAAGCTAAACCAGAAAATCTTTGGAACACACGCGTGTTTGTGGATGGATCTGTTTCTACTGTTTCATCTTGTCTTTGTTTGTAGGAAAGGTGAATAAAAAACATGGTAGAACACCTGAATTTTATGCAGTGGATCTGTTCTTAAGTAACTATTGCACGCTGAACTGATGATGTCAGAGGAAAGATTACTGTCTCAGTAAGAAAGAGAAAACTAATGGCCACATATCAGAAGCAGATTTGAATGCTGACAACCTCAGTTGGACCTTGCACAGAAGCAATTTAAGGGCAAACATCAGGTTTCACCTTATTGATCAAACAGCAAACAAAACCCCCTAGCCTAGAATAACTATTTGTGGTTGCCAAGGAAAGCCTTGAATTCATTAAAATGATTTATTTTTAGATCTTATCAAAAATTTGTAAGAAATTAAAGTGCCAGTCCCGTGAAATATTAAATATGAGTGCATACTCTTGAGAGGAAAATGAACCAAGAAAAGCTGACAGATATAGCTATAATCATGCAAGTGGTGACTCCAAGACAATTAAATATATTCCTTAGGAAAAATGTAAAACCTGGAGAATAGCAAGATGATGAGAAACGTACAACACTGATTTCTCAAGACAAATCTTTTTAACCCATCTAGTTTTCTCCTGTTACTGAATACCTGATTTAGCTAATAAAAGACAACTATTTGAGACTATATATATTCGCTGAAGTAAGAATCTTGCATAACACAGGAATTTATAAACCAAATGAAATTGCTGTAAAATTGATGGACAACTGGATGAAAAACTGTAGTCAGGGAAAACAATCAATAAGTTGCTATCAACCTGAAATGAAGAAATAGTAACCTTTATGGTGTCAAATTTGCACATATTCATTATTTTATTAAAAAATGTAGTAGACTTCTACAACAGTAGTGGAGAGTTTTTCACAAGTTTTGGTTGTGATGAGAAAAAAAATGTGAACCTAATATTAAGTGAATAAATGCTCCAAAAATCCATGGAGGACATCTGCTGAAAAAAGTACTAAGAATTTTTGTACAGTAGAAAGACATCATCTCCATTAGGAGGTGGAGGAAAATACGCATGCAGCAATACTGAGCATTAGAATGGTCCATAAGTTTAATGCAGGTGAAAAGGGAGATGAAAAAGTAGTCTGTAAGTTTAAAAAAAAAAAGGCAAAAAGAGGTATTTGATTGCCCATGTTATCTGGAAGAAAAAAAAAAAATGCACAAAAGTAAAAGGACTGTCTAACAGACCATAATTTTGCAAGAGCAAACAGTATTTCTACAAACTGGAAGGAGTCTTCCCTCAGCATACTGCTTTACAATTGTAAACCAAATTACAGGAGTAATGGCTTTTGGCAGATGGTGTTTTATTTTTTGTTGAAGAGTCTTTTGAAACAACAAAATAATCCAAAAGATCACTGAGGCAACATGAGCAGGAAAATATACCCAAACAAAAAGAAAACAAGAAAAGCAAGGTTAAAAAAAAAAAAAAAGAAGAAGAAAACAATTGAGTTTTATACAGCAATAACCTGCAAAGACCATGGATGGTAAGTCATTGCCTCGTGATATGTTCCTCCTTCAAGTCTGATATGTTTCAAATGTGTCTGTGGATACCTCCTCCAAAGACACACACAAATCTTTAGAGATGTGCTCCCTCCTCCCTTGCACACGCACACATGCCACTCACCTGTTCAAATATCATGCGTGCTGCTATCCACACATTTTCACAGATGCAGTTTTAGCATTGCTGGGTCAGAAAAATCCCCCAGGTGCTTCTCAGTCTCAGAGATATTAATCCAAAAGCTGTTCACTTATTAGCAACAACTACAGAATCCTCTCAGAGAAGCTCAAATCAGTGCTTAAGGATATCAACATTCACCAGGCAAATTAGCAATAAGGGTACTGTAAATGCTACTTACATGCAAGCAGCTAGCACTTATCTAGCTGTTCTTTAGCTGAGAGTATTCTAAGGCTAGGTGTTGGTTTCAAATTGTTTATTGAGAAGTTATCAGAAGGTTATTTGCTTATGTTTTTGTTTGCTTGGGTTTTGTTTGGTTTTTTGGTTGGTTGGTTTGTTTGTTTGTTTGATCTATTCCTTATTTAAAGTCTGAAATATATGGAAGCTTGGAGATGTTCACTGTTAATTTTAATTCTTCTAAGAATTTAGTGCAGGGCACTTTCTCTGGCCACAGGACACTGCAGCAGATAACAGGTTCAGTCATAATGAAGGCAGCAGTAATACAGTATGGAAGTGTGGTTCAATCAGATTTTTGGAATTCCAACAAAAAAAAAATCATGTTTTTTTCTGAAATGTTAAGAGATCACCTGAAATCCACAGGAAACATATATCAAACTTTATTCAGTATAGTATCTGAATACATATTCACAAAATATTCTATACCTGGGGAAAAAACAAAACCAAAAAACTGCAGAAGTTTTTCTAAATTATGACTTCTGTGTTTTGACTCTTTTAAACTCCATTTTGGGAGCCTGGTAATCACAACCTTTATAAGTTTGTTTTTGTTAGAAGACAGCTAGGTGATCCACAGGGTTGCAAATAAATAAAAGTAATCTAATCTTTGCTTATTACTAAAATCCACAGCAATTTAATGGATTTTTAATCAAATTCTGGGCTGAAATTCCTGCCACAGAGATTTTAGAATTTGGCCCAGATTTTCTTTTTAATTTAGTTTTTTGGATCAGGAAATAAGAGCCTGATTATAAAGTAGTGCTTGAATTTTGGCATTCAGTTTCACTTAAATGTTAACAAGCCCTTTTTATCTGTGTCCCACTCGGATTTCTCTTTCAAATCTTGCACATTTAAAACCGCATTTAAAAAACCCACCAGCTTGCTTTGTCCTCTCATACAATACCAAATTAAGTGCATTGCATCCAAAAGTTTTAAACTGAAGAGAACTGCCATCATCTTGTTTGTCGTCTGAGACTGCAAATGTGTGATAGAATAACAACATTGCTTACAAAGATGTACTGTTTTGTAATGCGTTTTACATGTTATTGTGACTTTTAAAAGTGGAGATTAGTAGAACTGAGTTCTGCATTGCACTGTTTAAGATATGGATAAGATGATTTGAAATAATTCTCTTTTCTTTTTCCACTTTAAGATATTAGTTTTCCTTTGTTGTACTTAAAAACGGCTACAGAGAAATAATGGTCTTCATGCTTGATTTAATGTACTAGATAAGCATAAATTAAACAAAAAGAGAAGTAAGGCATGCATTTATTTCATCTTAATACCCTGAATAAAAAGCAAAAAAAAAACCCAAACCAATCAACCTGAAACAAACAAACAAAAAACAAACAAATAAACAAAGCAAACCCCCCACAAATAAACAAAAAAAAACCCAAACCAGAAAACAGTGGTGAAACCATTATGCCTTCTCTGACCATTCTGTTAATGTATTTCAGTGTCTTTGGGGACAGAGAAGTAGAGGGTGCAGGGAAGAAGGGTAAAATCTACAGACCCTTACTATTAGTGATCTCTGCGCCCTTTGATCAGACTTCACAAACGCCATGGACAAAAACCTGCAGGATCCAATTTCTGGTGTTCTCTGTCTCCTTTGACAGCTTATGTGTTTGACGCTCAGTCTGTGCCTAATTTGTTCAACAAAGGAAGGGCTCATCAATATTTTACAGAGGGGAAAAATTCAGTTTCTTGGGGAAATACTGCCTGTCTCTCAGAGGAGTGTGATCTTTATCAGCAAATGTAGGGTTGCTATTCCACAGGCAAGTATTTCTTGTTGCTGGGAAACAGACCTTAGTAAAATAATAGGTGACAGGTATTAGTGTATGGTTTGGAAAGAGCAGCGTGAGGAAGGGTCTCGATTTGCTAGCTGAAGAGACTTGCTTTTTTTAATGTTGTGTCTGTGCTTGACATCAAAAGATAAACCACAGTTTGGTTTCTTTAGGGGTAACACCTCTTTCCTATAAAGCCATCTGAATCGAACTCTTTCTGAAGTACCTTCTTTGCCTTCTGGGCTAAGCTGACTGTAAGTGATTGATTTCTGTGTTATATGGGAGATTTAATCCTTAGTGCCTTTAGTCTGCACATACTAAAACAAACATAAAATGCTCATGTAATATATTGGTTCATCCAAATTAGTTTCTCCAAGAAGATTTAAATTGGGGTAGTTAAACTCACTGCTTTCTCCCTTCCTTTTCTCCATGCTCCAGTCTTGAATCACCAGATCTCAGAAGACCTCAAGGTTTTGGAAATTATACCTGTCAAACTCCAGAGGGTGTTTGCTTTGAATATATTTTTAATTTCTCCAAAGTTTAGGAAATCACATTCAGGTTTCACAAGCATTTTTTTCTGTCTGTGAACTGTTTCTGACTATAAGCAGTAGGAAACTGCAATGTACCTCTTCAGCTTGGTATTATTCCAGTGCAGATAATGAACCCCTCATTAAAATTTCAAAATATAAACAAAAAAAAAGGAAAAAGAAANCACATGAAAGTATGCTTCAAGCACAGGACTCTGATGCTATAGGTTTTCATCCTGAAACATGTCTGCGGCATAGTATTAAGAGTATTAATTATCAGTATCATTAAAGGACAATGTGGTAAGCTCTGTAATATCTGTAAAGTTTCTACACTTCTATTTCAGGAAGGGATTTAGTAGGTGAAGACTGAGGACAAAAAACAAATATTCATCTTTCTACGTGAGAACTTTTCCACAGAACATCCCATAGAGCTTTGTTTCGCATCACCAAAGAGGTGTGAAAGTCTGCAAGTTAGATTAGATCTGATATGAAAACTATTCTGAGATGTTCGTACATTTCAAATGTAGTATTCAAGAGCTTCAAAAATAAAGTTTCAATTTCTGCCTATCCACATTCAGTAGAAAAAGAGAAGAAAGTGTGAGAAGGGAGGGTCTAAGTCTAATTTTGCAAAGCGTCTTAAGCTTGTTTCATAAAACCAAGCCAGTGATAGATCGCCTCTGACGCCTACTGTGTCAAACAGCTCCACATTTCAGGGTGGAGAACTAACACACAAATTGGATGAATGGTTGTAGCCCGGTGCCTGGTTCATTGATATTTCTTGCTACCTATGTCTAAAAGGGGTTTGAACAGAAGACATTAAATAAACAAGTACTAACTACCATGAGAAATGACTTAAAACTGAAAATGATACAAATACAAAACAAACTCGTCACTGTTTACAACAACAACATAAAATTTAACTACAACCTCTACCGTAGAATTCCCTGTTGATTCTAGATACAGAACCTGTTTTAAAGCTTACCTAAGTGGTAGTCTGCGACATTTTTAAGTGCAATACTTGCTTTGCAGGGGATGCATCTGGATATAGCAGCAAGGAATTAGAATAGAATCTGTTAAACAAAAGAGCAATAGAGACCAGGAAAGGATGAAAGAGAGAGAGTTCCAGAAAACTGATGTTATATTTGGTCCATATTTTTGTCAGACACTTAAGTGGGCCAGAGAGGCTCTAAAACTAGTCAGCTCAGCAACCTACAGTTAGTTTAAAATAATGGATAATTAATTATCCATATCTCTCTAGGAGTTAAGCATAGCATAAAGATTAAAAAAGAATTTGAATTGCTTAGTGTCACTTTCACTTTACAGTTTTTAGCTTTGGCCCTACTTTTAAACCTTCCCAATCGGCTTGCGTGGTGGCTATTCATAAACAATTTAACTCACTCAGAATGCCTGATTATGAGTTGCCCTTCTGCTGAAGGTTCTTCTGTTGATGTGGGGCTGACAACTCCAGCTTCTTGCCTCTTGTGCAAGTAATCTTTTCCAATGTACCATCTATTTTAAAGTAATTTATCTTTATTTTTCATCCTTGTGTTTTGACTCCTGACAAAAGCAAATATTCTTCTGAGAGACAGGGAGGTAGGAGAAGAGGTAGTATCTCAGAAAGAGTGAAAACTTCGTTTAAAGAGCATAAATAGTAGTGTAGGGGACAGGGACCGGAGGTTCTGGTGGACAGCAGGATGACCATGAGCCAGCGCTGTGCCCTTGTGGCCAAGAAGGCCAATAGCATCCTGGGGTGTATTAGAAGGGGGGTGGTCAGTAGGTCGAGAGAGGTTCTCCTTCCCCTCTACTCTGCCCTGGTGAGACCGCATCTGGAATATTGTGTCCAGTTCTGGGCCCCTCAGTTCAAGAAGGACAGGGAACTGCTGGAGAGAGTCCAGTGTAGGGCAACAAAGATGATTAAGGAAGTGGAGCATCTCCCTTATGAGGAAAGNGTTCCACTTGAATTTGAGAAGAAACTTCTTCTCAGTGTAGGTGACAGAGCACTGGAACAGGCTGCCCAGGGAGGTCGTGGAGTCTCCTTCTCTGGAGACATTCAAAACCTGCCTGGACGCCTTCTTGTGTAAGCTCATCTAGGTGTTCCTGCTCCGGCGGGGGGATTGGACTAGATGGTCTTTCAAAGTCCCTTCCAATCCCTAGCATACTGTGATATTGTTATACTGTGAAATTAATCCCATATCAGTCAATGTGACATGCAATTGCTTGTTGCTATCAGCTATTAAACCTTGAAAGACATTGTATGTAAAAAGAGAAAAGAACATACATAGTAGAGATATACTCTTTTAAGCCCTGGATGCTCTCAAACCTTCTGTGAACTGTGTTCTCACTTCCCTACATGAGGTGCATCTTAGCTGTTGTACTTCAACTAAGGCGGTGGATGGAAATCTAGATCTTCTGCTTTGATTAGTTGCCTTTGTGAGTTATGGAAATGTGACCCTTAATATGCAGATAGGAAAGTGATGCACAGAGAGATGAGAGGACCTGTTGCTGTTGCAGAGTAAGTCTGTAGAAGATTTAGGAAGAGAAGAAGAGTTTCTGAGTCCATGACCACATGTCTTTAGCAAGGAGACAGAAGCAGGCCTTGAATTAGACATGACCAACACAACAACCCTCATCAAGTAATTTCCTGGGGCTTTCACCCAGTCCTGCCACACCATATGTCTGTGTCTTGTACTGTTTTCCTGTTGTGTTCCTCTGTTTCATTCTGTAAACATTTTACAGCACCACAGCTGTTAGCGCAGTGGCATCCTCCACCATGATGGAGTAACAAGATATCTCTGTGAAAATTATAATTTGTAAGCAGACCAGTCAGAAACACTGCAATTCAAGGTTTCTCATGAACACCTATACTGTGCTCTATAAAAGGTCCCTGACTGACACCACAGTGATACATCCATCTTACATCCATAACACGCAACACCAAGTTTCCTCATCCTGAGATTCCTTCCTTCCTTCCATCCATCCATCCATCCATCCATCCATCCATCCATCCATCTATCCATCCATCCCAGATTACCTTACACCATACAGCATTCCTGAAATTACCTTTTTTTTTTTTACTCAATTACTCAAACAGTAATTACCTTTTCTGAGTCACCTTAAGAGCACAGGAAATTGCAAATCTTGTTATGACACCTGCCTATGGAGAGGAAAAATACGCATATATGGGATTTTGATAAGCCCAGCTCAAGCTTTCAAATTGTAGGACAGCCATTTAGAAGGGCATTTGAGAGCTGCTGGACCTCTTAACCATCGTTACTAGGATAGATGATGCAAGTAATAGCAAAGCAATCAGATTAAATAGGCTCTGAAACTCATAAAGCAGTCATGGACAATGTGATCTGTATTACTTACTCTTGTAAATGCTATGATAGAATTACAACATTTTGCAGATGTGAGACATCTAGGCATTACCATTCACAGGGGTGTTTGCCTCCATAACGAATACCGGTCAATTCCTGTATTGTTGGTAGACAATAAATTTTCCTTGTGATCTTAACATCTGCCTTTAAATGTGAGAAGACATAGCTTGATTTTTGATGGATTTCAGCAACCATGTCACAGGATGTGAAAATAGTGTTTTACAGACTGGTGTGTATTTGTTCCCACATTTCTCTTCACAGTCGTATTTCTATATTTCTATATGTGAATGCCACACTGATTTTAAAATATGACAAGAGCATATCTTTTGTCTGTGCCTTCTTTTTTGGCAGAATTGTGCCCTAGGATGAGTAATACTTTCACTGAAGTCAGTGGCTCTTGCTAATGATAACCAACGGTAGTGTCCTGCCATCCAGATTTAATCGTACATACTGACTCTATAGATTAGTGATAAGTAAACATTTTTCTTTTTTGGCTGGACCCACAAATCTGTTTGATGTGGCTTCTTTTTAAAGTGTTTCTATTATAAACATTAACCTGATTCAATGTTGTGCATAGTCTTTACGGTAAGATGTACTAAAAATGTCCTTTTTATAAATCCTGGCTCTGTTCATCCTAATACAATAAATGTTCTGTGTTAAGTTGGATGATTCTATAAATTTCTGTTTAATCTCCACAGCTGCATTTCTACTTTAGCTTACTTGCATCTTTTGGAATAGCTTCATTTTTCAATAACTTTCTACTACTTTTTATCTTCATCTTGAACCAGATGGCTATAAAGACAAAAAAACCTACACAGCAGGATTTTATCTAGTAATTAATAAAATCAGTTCTTCTTTTGCTGTTGCAGCTATACATCAAAAGGAAAACATTTATTGCTACTTCTTCATAGAATATCAACAGACCAGCATTTGAACAGCAGTTCTTCGCTCCAACAGAGAGGAAATGCAGAACTGGGATTTACATTACATGTACTTTTCCCCATTTCAGCCAATGCATATCTGTGTCATTTTTGACTTTTAAGATTTTCTTATCAAGACGAAGAATAGTTTTTTTGTTGCGTCTCTATCTGAACTTTGTTCCTCTGAGAGGTGTAAAAGCAATTGCTGCTTTATTCTCAGCTATCAGTATTGCCCATGAGAGACATTATGATCCTTCCAAGGGCTGTTCTTCATCTAATGTAATCCCCTTGAGGTATTTTAGCAATTAAAATGAGAGACTAGATGCTTTCATGGTTTAATTTATACACTATTCAAACATTATTTAGGCAATGTTTCCATTTGGATAAATTTGCTTGAACATAATGGAAGTTCCCCAGTTGTCCCTTGAAGATTTGAATGCTTCCACAGTGATAGTCACTCCACGCTGTTTCTACGCAGTGATTTGCATAGAATGGGAAAGTCAGGCACCTCTACATAGTTACACCAGCGACGGGCAAAACTTTAAAGGTCCAGTGTAAAGGATGACTTAAAAAAAATATATCCAAATAGTAGGACTTCACTTAAATTATTCAGATCTTGCAGATGTACAAAGATGAGGTTAAATCTCAGGACACTAATCTTTACTACTAGGTTTGAACTAGGCTGATCATATACACATACATATACATGTACATATACATGTACATGTACATATACATATACGTATGCATATGCATATGCATAGACATAGACATAGACATAGACATAGACATAGACATAGACACAGACATAGACACAGACATAGACATATACTTATACATATTTACTGTAATTCAGCTCCTGCTGTTTACTACAGCCTTTCAGAACTGCCTAGTGATGACGACAACAAGACTTAGTAGGAAGGATAATCTCTATGACAAGTACAGTTACTGTAATACACTACTGACTCAGCCTGCCTCTGCAATGTGAAGAGCACTGTATATACGCTTAGAAAATAACTAAATACACATTATTTATGTATTCAGTATCCACACTGGGCATATGCCACGAGAATATGTTTCTCTTTGAGTGAGGCATTTGGTCATTCTATCAGTTTACAGAGAAATTGCTTGAATTTTCAAAGAGAATTTCCAAATTATGTTCATATGCCTGTTCTCATACATTTATACATGTATCCCTCTTCTTTTGTCCCTTTAAAAAGGGAATGAAAAGATAAAATATGTAGTAATCTCTGGTTTGCTTTGGTTCTCCACAAGAGGCAATTTTTTGATTCAAGCATATGTGTATTTTGAATGAAATATCACCATATCAGAGGAAATTCCTGGAACTAAAAGTAGTTCCTTGGTGTTATGCTGTTATAAAGGTAACCCAGACTTTGCAAATCATTGCTAGAAATGTCAAACCGGTCGGCTATAGCTGTCAGATCTCATTTCAAAATAGAGACTGGAAATTAAGTGAACCTGTTCCTATTTATCTGAAGAGAGAATGCAAACTAAAACAATTGCATATTTTGTGTATGAATTGTTCATTCTACAGGTATTTTGAAGATATCTATGAAAAATGTATCCTTAGACCTGCTGGGACTAAACATAAAACATTTCCCAGGCCACCTACAGAGAATCTGGATCGGCCACAGCATTAGGGATGAAGCAACACATCCGTTATATGTGGGAGATCAAGAGCATGCGTAAGACAGAAAGAAGCCACTGGTTTCTGCTGTGTACCTGACTGTGCTCTGGTAATAGATTATCATTGCTTCTGGGACTTAATGATCACAAACTGCTAGACACATCTGCTGCACTTCTAGCCACAGGCTAGCTGTGGTTTAAAGGCAGCAGACTGCTGTTTTGTGCTTTTACCTTGGAATCTTGTCTGTGCAATCTCTGAGGTATTTGCTTGTCTTAGCAAGAGTAGCTACACAGAGATAGAGGCTTGTGCGTGCACACGTACACACGCACACATATGCAAAAATGCACACAGTTGGGTAGGACAATAACTTTGTAAGTATGATAAGGAACAGAAGGCTCAAATAATTACAAAGGTAAATGTAGAAACAGGAATTTTAGCAGCTAGGCAAAAGTAAAGGCAAGAAACCCTCACAAAATCTAAATTTCCTTTTATATAGGATTAAATTCAAATCACAGAACACATTATCTAATTTGGGGTTTTATCTTGGGAATAAGCACCAACTAAAAAGCACCAGAGAATGACATCAATTAAAATTAGCTTTACACAGGAAAATATTTTAACCATATTCAAGCAACTTAAGCAGATGACAATCTGTGTGTTTCATGTTGACACAGCAAAACTTAGGTACAAGAATTTTCCTTGTTTTTGAGTCCCTTTAGGCATAAACACTTCAGTATCATGACAGAAAACTGGTATTTAAATACAAATGTAAGTCATTTACACACATAAATCACTTTTACAAGTGATTGTTTTTCCCCAAAGACTTGGATTCTGGGCTGCATGGTTGGACTTCCCGCTAAACACTGCAGGTGAGGTCCTCTGCTGATGTAAATCACTGTAACTCCCCTCTGAAATTTGACATGGCAAGGAGAACTTCTTGACTCATATAAGCTGTCTTGGTGTTTCAGAACATATGGTATGCAAGATCACACACTGTTCTCCATCTCCTACTACGGGTAAGAGCAGCAAGGCAAGCGGAGGAGGGGAACGCAGCATTAATTCTGTATTTGGAAGCACTTCTAATTCAGTAATATTCCCTAACTTTAGTGAAAATGGTATTAATAGAAAAATTAACCCAGTGTGTCAAATACTGAAAGAACACTAGGCTTTGGAAGGGAAGCTGGCTTTAGGCAGCATAGCTATCCTGCCTGCTAGCTTTAGGAAACCAGCAGTTCACTGTGGTACTGACATGCTGATGCATGATGCCATCATTAGAAGAAGAGGGAAGGGGATACAGACAGAGTCTAAAGCCTTGTGTTACGTTTCCATCCACACATGGGACATTTACACATCCCTTCTTGCCCCTCAAGACAATCAACCTGTTCATTTTCCCAAAGCGCAAATACATTTTAAGTGTCATTCTTTGTGTCTTCAACACAGTGTGACAATGTGTATTTTCTCATACCTTCACTGGAGACAACCTTCCATGCACAGTGCACAACTGGATAGAGCTTAGGTAGACAGTGTTGCATATTAGCAGATGATTCTGTCTCTATTTTCTCTTTCTGTGTATTTATCGTAGGAAAAACGGAAGGACAACAACAGAAAACCTGACTTCAAAAAAACACAACAGTCCCAATCACTGTGTTATTTTGGACTACCTAAACATTGTATTATGCTCAGTGTTTGTGTCTAAAACAATACCCCTTTTGCACTCTATTTTTTATATTTTAAAGCATGTTATACGTTTACAAGTAGGTTCTATCTACAACACCTTCTGGGTATTACCAAGTCACACGGAAGTTACCTCTCAGGAAGCACTGTATTTATGATCTACAGTATATTTAACATGTTTTTTAGAAAATAGAATAAGTGGTACTGCACAATGTACCTTTATTTCATACAGACATTTTTACAGAAATCTACCAAATCTGTTGAGCAAGTGAAACACAAAAATATCACAGCAGTAGGAGTAAGAAATAAATGTTCATGTTGGAAAGTGGGAAAATACACATATTCTGAAGAGATAAAAGGAGGGATATAAGGTAGGCAGACACACTAAAACCCTTTTCTAGAATGCAGGTACTGCAAAAAAGGCTTTCAAAACACCTCTAGAGATCAAGTTTGAGGGACAGAGATAGGTATGTGTTAAGTGATGTAGGAAGCTAGATGAAAGGAAGCAGAAAGACAGAGAGAGAAAGGAGAGAAAAGGTTTCATAAGAACATTGTTTTGGTTTGGAAAAAAGGATTAATGGGATTTTGAACAAAGATATGAACGGTAAATTGATAAACAGATATTGTAAAATGGCGGTTCCTGGGTCATATCCCCTCCAAGAGGCTGGTGTTTCAGATTGGCAAAGACTGCATGCATGTGTTTAAATTCATTTAACCTCAGGATGACTAGGCATTTAAGAGTAGGCTTTGATTTTAATATAAATAAACAATTTTAAAATATAACGGTGACTTTTGTTATCATTTTTCCAAATGAAGATTACAGCATCACAAGGCAATTCAGGCCAGCAGGGAAGTCTCCAGTCTGACTCCCCTGCCCAGAGAAGGCTTAGACTTGGGGTCAGGCCAGGTTGCTCAGAGCTTTATCCTGTGGGGGCTGGAAACCACAGAATCACAGAATGTTAGGGATTGGAAGAGACCTCAAAAGATCACTCAGTCCAATCCCCCTGCCAGAGCAGGAACACGCAGATGAAGTTACACAGGAAGGCGTCCAGGTGGGTTTTGAATGTCTCCAGAGAAGGAGACTCCACAACCTCCCTGGGCAGCTTGTTCCAGTGCTCTGTCACCCTCACTGTGAAGAAATTTCTTCTCACATTTAAGTGGAACATCCTGTGCTCCAGTTTGTATCCATTGCCCCTTGTCCTATCATTGGTTGTCACCTAGAAGAGCCTGGCTCCATCCTCGTGACANCATCCAAGGAGAGAGACAGAATCACCTCCCTGTGCTTGTCACCGGTAACTGGCTATCCTCATGGGGAAAACATTTTTCTTTACCAACAGCCCTCTGACCCTGCTCAGCTCACTGCCTACCAAGACCAGGGGCCTTCTGCCCAGAGTTATCCAACCAGAATTGATGCCAGGACTCTGCCTGCCTGCAGCAGGGCTGCCGTTTGCTCCTGCACAGGGGACCTGTCCTTTCCTTCCACCAGTCCAGGTTCCTCTGGACAGCTGCCCTGCCCTTGTACATATTGACAGGTGCTCTCCAACCTGGCATCCTCTGCAAACTTGATGGTGCATTTGGTCACCTTTCTTGGTCACATAAGGATGGTAAACAAGAAAAACCCCAGGGCAGACCTTGTGGGATCCCAAGGGGCACAAGTCTACATGCAGATTCAACCCAGTGACCACCACCTCTGAGCCAAATCACCCAACCAGGTATTTAGTCCCCTGGTGGGACACCAACCCAGACCCTAACATCCAGCTTGGCTACCAGGACATTGTGGGAGAGTGCTGAAAGCGTTGCTGAAGTCAGCCTAATGTTATCTCCATTTTTCCACAATTTCACAAGTTTTTTCACAGAAAACAACCCGATGGGTGATGTTTTACTCCGAGCAAATCAACGCCCACAGTTCACCATAACCTCCTTCTTCCTCAGCTGTCAAGATACATGCTCAAAGACTGCTCACTCCGTGATTTTGTTACTCTAATATGAAATTGAACAGTGTCATCCTTTTACCCCATTCTGATTACAGGTGCAATATTTTCTTTTCTTCTGTTGTCCCAGGCCTTCTGCACTCTTTAAAATGGTTAGTGGCTTTGTGAACACATCTTCCAGGTCACTTGGCACCCTTGGATGCAGGCCATCTGCTCCTATGGACTCATATGGGTCAAACTCGTGCAAGTCATCCCTGGCTCAATACACATCCATTGGTAGTTGCTGCCTTTTTTTGAACTAAGTTCCTAAGTGCAGAGCCACAGGATAGCTTAGTTGGTGATGTCTGAGGCAGAGGAGGCACGGAGTATGTCAACTTGATCTGTGTCCGCTGTCACTGAGTCACCTGCCATACTCAGCAGCAGTCCCATATTTCATTTTGCATTTTACTACCAACAAAGAGGTAGAAGCTCTTCTTTTTGCCTTTTACATATTCCGCCAGTCTCAGCTCATTTTGAGCTTTACTTTTTCTCATACCATCTCCACATGTCTGAGCAACTGACAGTTTAAGATTAACAGGAATTATAGAGTTTTGTATTTAATTGATCTTGTTTAGGGATTAAATAAGTTTTGTCTCTATATGATTTCTTATTTGAGTCTCTTTTACTGCTGCTCGTTCCTAAGATAAATAATAAAAATATATTAACTCAAAACACTTTGCATTTAGAGTGAATGCCCTTAATCTAAGCATTCTGTCTTTTTTCTCCTCTCTCTCTTGTTTTTTCTTTCTGATCTCTTTACCTGCCTAATATACCACACAAAAATACACTATTGGTGTGTCAAGGCCACACTTCAAAAGGAAATAGTCATTTGCAGAGGTTGTGGTTTCCATTCATTTTTTGAAACACTGCTGTGTAATAGTGTGTCTCACTTTCATGGCTTACTAAATCCCACAGGATGTCACACCACCCCTCACACTGAAAAAAAATTACTGTGTGGTGCATTTTGTTCCCATAGGTGACAACTATGCTGAAAGTGGTTATGAAATAATTGGAGGCTAACATGTGATAAGGGTGTCTTTCAGTGAAGGGTCTTCTCTTCTCTTCCCTTCTCTTCTCTTCTCTTCTCTTCTCTTCTCTTCTCTTCTCTTCTCTTCTCTTCTCTTCTCTTCTCTTCTCTTCTCTTCTCTTCTCTTCTCTTCTCTTCTCTTCTCTTCTCTTCTCTTCTCTTCCCTTC
>VWYH01005704.1:86306-157082 GCA_013399365.1 Pampusana beccarii
CAACTCTCTATCTGAAGTCTTTGATAGTAAATAGTGATGAAGTTTGAGTGCACAATGTTTAGCCATCTAGCAATGTATCACTTTTCACCACCGTTGCACTTAGTATTAGCTGATCACTTGAGACATCAAAGTATTTATCTTTTTGCATGTGAAATACTACACAGCGTAATTTGTATTCACCTCAGGCAGACTCTGAGCCTCTGCTCATTTAATCAAAGAACTATTTATGAGGCTGTAAAAAAGATGAGTTTCTCCAAATAGTCTCCAAATTAAACTTTTAAAAGTTTAATGTTGGCACACAAGAATAATTACAGTTATAAACCATTAAACATTTAGAGGAAATTTATAGTATTGGAGGAGAAAATTTACAGCTGTGGCCAAACACAATAAATTTCCTCTGAAAAGCATTTCCAAAGAAACATTTCTTTCTGAGAATTAAAAAATGTAGTACTTTATTAATAACACAAAAATGCATAGGTGGTGGATTTAGACATAATTTAGATAGGAAGATTCATATCCTTATAAGATGTTGTTAATTAACCCTGCAGAAGTGTGTACACACTTACCTATACGTGTACAGCCACACACACATACATTATTTTTTATTTGTTTGGGTTTTTTTACATCAGCAAGCATGGGGCTCTGAGTTCACTTGTTATATCAGCCTGCATATGCTATGTGATCCTAGAAGGCACTCCAATTGCTTGTAGTTTTCTTCCAAGAATTATGATGTTGCAATTCTAACACTTGCAGAACAGTTAACGTCTATGAAGCTTACTCAGTCCTTTAGACAGCCTTTAGACAGTCCTTATTTTTCTCTGCTACTCTGTCTGTGACAAAATACTCTTGCTTTGACCCTCCAAGTCTTTCCACTCATAGGGCAAAGTTTATGGGATCTGTCTCTGCTCAGACTTCTTGCTACCTAATAAACCTCTGTTTTCTAGAAATACCTTCAAATGAAATTAGTTTGTTTGAGGCAAAACCAAAGCCTATAGAAGGAACTAAGAAGATTCCCTTTAATTTCTCCAGGTTTTGATTTATGTTATTTTTCACTTAAATTATATCATGCAACATCTAGCTTTCTTGTAAACATTTGAATTTTGTCTTTTCAAACAAAATAGGGATGAAAAATATTTCCTTTTAATATTTCATGCAGAAGCATTTCAGATTCCTTAGCTAACTTTTGATTTCACAGAGTCATTATAATTCATTATGCGTAGCAAACAATCATATATTCCCATTTACGATTGTTTACTGTAAAGGAGACAGTAAATCACACCACTGAAATAAAACAGATCTGAGAGAACTGAACACATGAATTGGACTGCATAAGCTTTGGAGCAGAGTCTGTACTGTTCACGATTATGGGTTTGCACAGCAGACTAGGACATGGCCATGACCTTTAGATGATGTTAAAGTATAAACAATGATGTGACAGTATTTTTCAATAAATAATCACAGAAATAAAAATATTTATTGAATTTCTTATGCAGACTTTGTGTCAAACTCTTGCATGTTTATATTGTGACACAGCACCTAGCACAAAATTTTCAAATTTATTTTAACAGTGCAGTGCCGTCTTTTGTACTCCTCTCTTACTGAAGGCCTCGGGATTATTAAAATCTTATTGATAAAAGCTACTGGTTTGGACAGTAGTTGGCAGTCTTTCCATGTATGAATCAGCAATAGGGAAACAAATTTGAATGGAGAATCAAACTTGGTCATCTTCCCTACATTTAGATGCACTTTTGCCAGAGAACTAGGGTCTCCTTTGCACAACGTTCCTGCTAAGACACTTCAAATGTTATAGGTTTTGGCCTAAGGTCTCGAAAGAACCTAAACACAGACAACAAAATGGTTTTCTGTGAACTGTGGGACAGCTGGCAGACAAATGGGGTGAATGAAATACCGCCAAAAACTAACAGGGTGTACATACATGAGATCACAACAGAGTGACTGCAGGATCCAACATACCTTTGTATTTTCTCTTTTTTTTCTTCTGTCCTGATTGCCCTTGTCGCTTTCATGCATTTCATGACTTTGCAAATTTGTATGATGGCTTCTTAATTAAAATTAATCCTTTAATTAAAAGAAAAAAAAAAGTGAAAAATGTTCTGAAATTATTTTTCTGCTCAAACGTGGTGATTTTGTCTGAGCAAGGTTATAGAAGAAAGCGACTTGTCTGACATAATTTATTCATCTACCCCAGCTAACAAAACAAATGGATTAGGAATTTATAGGTGTTCAGACAGATCAAAAAGCCTGGATATGTGAAATCAAGACATTCTATCACCCTATCGATAGTTATTGACTCCCTTTGTACTAGATGTGTATGATTCTGGCTTTATACAAACAATCCAGATGAGATAGACCAGATAAATATTGCTAGAACACAGATATTTTATGCAATGGAGATTTATATCTTGTTATCTTTGATTACCCCACACAGATAAGCAAGAATGCAATAACAGTGATATTTTCTACTGAGCCTCACTAAGGAGGTTCAGTTGTGTGCCTTTGGATCTACAGGAGTACGTACTAAGCACACTGCAGAGGTACTCTTTGTAGAAGATGGAGAGCAGAAATGAAAAAAAAACAGAGAAAAAAAAGCCCAGTTAAAGCAATAAGGGAAAGACCTTCAAATACCTTCAGCAGTTTAGGCTCAGGTCCTGAAAAAAGGGGGAGAAGATGACTGGAAAAGTAAATCTAATTGGTTGTAGCACTTTCAATGCTTACTCATAAGGGCTGTGTGATCAGGATTTGTTTGGTAGGTAATACAATCAGCTAAAGTAAATACAATAATGAATGACAGATGATTATAATTTCTGTCCTGCAAAGCCATTGTAAGGCTGAAATACTTTCAGAGGTGCTGCAGCCACGACTGATGCCATGATCTCTGAGTAATGATCACAACAATTTGCAAATATATATTGATTACTATATTACTAATCTGCAGCTTTGAAATCAAGAAGCTGCTAATTCGTAGCTTGTGAATGTCCAGTCTTCTGAGAACTGTGCCCATTCCTATCTGTGAGGGCAGATGCCAGAGGCTATTTCAAGCTGATAAAATTATAAAGAATAAAATCAGTATCTATTTAAAAAGCACTCTTTTGCCTCTCCTTCCTATAATGAAAACCAAACTATTCAGCAGTGAAAACTGAGGTATCAGTTCTGTTTGCAGCAGGTACGTGAAACTCTTGACTGACTGATTGATCCAAGCTAAAATTAATAATTACAGCTTTTATCTTTATGTGACAGAAAAGCCCCCAGGGAATCTACGTCTGATAAAGTTGAGTCTCTACTTTCATTGGTTTGATACACAGTCAATAGCAAAGTACAATAAACCCATGTTTTTTCTTCCTGCTTGTTTAGCCTAGGGACAACTATAAACTTTACCACATGGGAAGAAATTGCTTCTTTGTTTCTTTATTTATGCATGCCATTAACTCATCCTTCTCTAAAAAAACCCACATATATGGGAAAGCCCCATGATATATACCAATTTATCTCATCATTAGAGTGTGCATGTATGTGTGGGAATATGAGTCTAAGTACTTTTTTGTTAGTTTCCTGTTCAGCTTCTAAATCACTTTTCTTCACCCAGAGGTGCTGGAGCACTGGAACAGGCTCCCCAGGGAGGCGTCACGGCCCCAAGCCTGACAGTGTTCAAGCAGAGACTGGACAATGCCCTCAGACACATGGTGTGAACTGTGTGGCTGTCCTGTGCAGGGACAGGAGTCAGACTCGATGGTCCTTGTGGGCCCCCTCTGACTCAGGACATTCTACGATTTTACAATTCCATTCCAATCAAGAAAACAAGGATATTGCCCCTGGAATCATCCAAAAGGCTTTGTTTGGCATATTCTTATATCTTCTTCCCTTATATAAGATTTTGTTCGGTTGATTGGCTGGGTTTGTTTGTTTGGTTTGGTTTTCCTCTTTCCTGTGGGTTAAATGGTAGGTTAGGGAAACCTGCTGAAGGAAAACAAGCCTTTAAAAGTTTCTGGTTGGTTACTGTTTTACCTTTTGGATAATGACTGTTACTGCACTACATGATTCATCACATTTTTCAAAAATGACTCATGCCTGAAGTTCTTTCAACTTTAGGGAGACAATTAAGGGTCTAATGAGGCAAAAAATGCAACTTAATTTTACCAGATCTGTGCTGATCTTGTACCTGTCTAGCTGCACTATGCCTGGGGAGGCCAGAGGATTTTAATGTTTCTGGGTAAAGCCACCTTCTTCCAAAGGAACTTCTGCATTTCATCAGCTCCAGCTAACGGTAAAAAAAAAAAAATTAAAAAAAAAATAGAAATTTGGGCAGCAGTAACACCTGGGCATGGGGCAGGGCAAGGGCAGAGAAAACTAGAGATAATGACAGATGGGAAAAAAGGTGCAGGGGCAACTGGGTGAGATAAATAATCAAGGAGATGATTAGTATATTTTATACGATTTATAAAAGGATTCTGTTTCAGGTAGCAGAGAAATTGTACCACTTCTAGCTCACAGTTGCTTTTTAGGTCATTGGTCTTCACACTCACTCAGTTATTTGGGTCTGAAAGGCCAACTTTGTCCCTCAAACCATTTAGGAATTAGGTCCACAAGGAAAGGCGAGCAAAAAGGCCACAAATAGAGTGTAGTCAACAAGGTGTGATGTTCATGTGCAATAAGTGGAGAAAATGATGTATCCAATGGTTCACCTACTCATGAAGGGAAAGAAATGTCTGTGGTTTCATGACAGTGATGTGAATTAAGTATCATTGGACGGTTAAAAGAGCATTTATTGAGACTTAATAGGAAAGATGATGTGTAATCTGGTTAAAATTATAGGACACAAATATAATTAGATTTTCCACACATAAAAATTGTAATGAATATTTAGGCTTTTAATTGGATTTTAAAAAGCCAGCAATATCGAGTTAATAATTGTGACAACTAATAGAGTATCTAACTAAATGTCAGTATTTTTATTAATTGATATTTAATTTTCTGTAGACTGTCTTGGCAAATGTTAATTAAATGCCAGAAAATTCCTTACAAATTTTAACATATTAATAACCTTAAATGATGCCTTTATTGCTTACATAATTGCAAGTTAATTACACAGCTACAGACTTACTCTCTACCCTTTACACAGAGCTCAGGAGGATGAGTTTTCTTATGGGTCAATAAACTCACCTACTTACTAGCTGCACAAATGGAAAGTGAAGGCTGATTCTATATAATGTCCATTTTGTGGTGCAGCACGTATTAATTTCTAGGATCCAGTCAAAGGAATTTGAACCAGGCGCAGTATATTTTTCCCTGTTTCTGGGATATATATGTGAAAACATATAAGTTAGGGATGTGATGGTCTGGGATTTAGAAAAACAATAAGAAGTTAGACTACTTATGTTCTTTAAAAAAATCAACTTAGTATTATTTTTCTGGCATCTGTGCCATAGTAGTCAAACTGCTGTTGATTTGGTGTGGAAGACTTTAGTGGATTAGGATTCTGCTTCCTCATTTTTTTCAAGGTGGCACTTCGGAATTCGAGTTTGAGTTCTGGTAGGTAACACACATAGTCAAAAGTTAAGAGAAGTTCTCTCTAGAAGTATGGGTGCAGCTTAAAGTCCTTTCAAAAACCCAATTCAGCAAAGCACATTAAGTGATAAACAAAGGTTTCCCTGTGTCTTACAAGTGCAATTTCTCTGGGGACAGCAATCACAGCAATATTGTGTGATCTGGGATAGAGGCAATAACAAGTTCCTGCCCAGTCCAGCAGGTGCGTCTTCTCTCTGACTACCCCACGTTCCCAGGTGCCCTTGCATAATAGGTATGAGGCTTTGCAAGAAGAACCAAGCACCGACGAGGATGATGGTTCTTCTTGCCACAGAGGTGAAGTCGGCCATGCCCTGTTTCAAAACTGCTTTCATAAAGAGAAAAAGATGGGTCATTGTCATAAGAGACTTCCTTCTGCAGAAAGCAGAAGGCCCAATATGCTG
Source organism: Pampusana beccarii (assembly GCA_013399365.1). NCBI lineage: Eukaryota > Metazoa > Chordata > Aves > Columbiformes > Columbidae > Pampusana > Pampusana beccarii. The sequence continues at coordinate 92,291 of VWYH01005704.1, forward strand.
CCTAGACCCATGTCTTAGGGAAGTCTGCTGCCTCCCTGGGGCTAGGCTTAAAGATGTGAAAGAGAGGCTTCTCACCTTGGTATGGACCTTCACAACTACCTGAAAGGAGGTGGTAGCGAGGAGGGTGTCAGTCTCTTCTTCCAAGTAGCAAGTTACAGGACAAGAGTAAATACCTCAAGTTGCACCAGGGGAGGTTTAGATTGGATATTAGGAAAAATTTCTTCACTGAAAGGATTGTCAGGCATTGGGACAGGCTGCCCAGGGAAGTGGTGGAGTCACCTCCATCTGGAGGTGTTTAAAAGATGTGCAGAAGGGGTTCTTAGGGACATGGTTTAGAGGTGGACTTGGCAGTGTTAGGTAACAGTTTGACCTGATAATCTTAAAGGTCTTTTCCAATATAAATATTTCTGGGATTCTAGGTGCTGAAGGGGATTCTGGTATCAGAGGAGTTGACAGGAGTGCATAAGGTCTCATGCTGTGAGCCAACTGGATTTTGGTTAGTAAGTAAACTGGTTCTTTGTTGAGTAAACATATTACAGCTGCAAAGGATGATGTACATACAAGCAAGCTCCCACCACAAATTTTAAATCATTCCGTACTGCAGCGTCAGAAAACCCCTTTTCCTTCTCCCCATCCTGAGCAACACAGTCTTTAACACCAGCCTCCTGCTACAAATAAGATGACAGGGCCATTCAGGTGTGCTTGTCTTCTGAACAATCCATCTCCTCTTCTGTCTTTTATTGTTGTTAGTAAGGATCTTTCTTCTAAGCTATTCTCTGATGGCTTTCCACTGTGTATCTAGATGACCTGAACCTGGCTCTTTGGATAAAGTTCTCACCTTGCTATTGAGTCTCTCTTCAACTCATCCATGCTGTAGTCCAGAACAAGATGGTTCATCAGTCTGTAAGATATCTCATGCTTTATATCACATTGCAGATGGACTGCTCTAGTTTGCAATGATTTATGCAGTTCTTGTGTTCAGAATTACCTCCTATTTGTTGCAGTCCCTTTTCCATTATAAGGAACAGCTCTCCTAGCTTCCTTAACAGATAACACACTGTTTCTTGCTAGTAAACTCGGTTGCAAAATGTTTTCTTCACATCAGTTAGTGCTTAGGTTTTCCAAGTAATCTATTATTACTCTGTACTATTCTCTGGACTTTAGGGAAGGGGTCTATTAGGAAGATCTGAATTTTCTTTCACCCTGTCTCTTTTTCTTTCTCTCTCGTCCATCATTGGGCTGTTTTTAGTGATGCTCCTGCTTAAAGTGCCCACAGAAGGAAATGCATTTTTGTTGAGGCTCTCAAGGAGCACTGGGCACAGATGCACTGGGTTGCTGCATATTGCCAGGGTACAGAGGGAGTAACACATCTTGCAGCGCGCTTCAGCTTCTTGCTGATTTTCCACCCAACAGAAACTGAAGCTGTGTTGTCACATGAGGACGGACCCTTCCATTAATAATGAAGTAGAGACTGCTAAACAATTGTCCCCATGTTTTAATACAACAGCTGAACACATAAGAGTTGTGGACAGAGATACTAATGACCTCTGTCTCCTGCCTAACTGTTGGTACTAGTTGCACCAGGTAGCACAGCTGCTAGGGACTTGTGGACTGCTGTTTTTATTTTCACTTCACATTCCTCTTCAGTGACACAAAGGCAGAAGAAGCATTTTTATCCTTTTCTTTTATTTGTGATTGTGGCTATCTACTACCTTGCTTGTGCTTCCTGTTTGCACCTTACTGGCTTAAAGTCACCACAAATGGTGATGGTAAAAATTAGTTATTTAATAAACTTATCCATAATTTTCAGTTAGCCTGTCCTTACTCCATAAATGTATCCTGTGGTGAAGTGCTCAACTGGAGGTATTTCAGAAGAATGTACTTTTACAATGCTATTATTGCTGGCAAACGGCATATCTTTTACCATTGGTGAAGATCCTGTATCCATGAACGTATCCATAAGAGCAAGGATATTGACAACACTGCTCAGTGAAACTACACACAACCAAAATGCACAACACATTGGTGGGGAGACATTTTCAGCAGATATAAATTGTCACAGGATTGCTAATTTCGGCACAGTAGCAGTGATTCTCACGGGTGTCATAATCCCCAACATCCAGATATTGTTCTCCTTCCTTGTTAACATGTGAACGTATGTGAGAGAAAGCCACTGAAATATTCTTATATGCTTTATTCCAGTGGGACTGCAGGTTGCCTGACCCTTTCTGGATCAGGAAATATCATTGTTCCAGGCAGAAGTCAGGAAGGTGTATGGGGTATTAAGATGATAGAAACTAGGGAGGCTCATCAATAAATGGTTTATCAAGGGAGTGTGGAAAATAAGCTGACATTTAGGTTCAGTCTTCCTTTTTCTCTTTGTCTTTATACAGTGAATGGAGGAGGGGAAAAAAAAAGTAATGATATCAAAAGCTTTCCTTGCCTTTTCTTTCAGCTTTAGCAAAGTTTCACCTTTTGGAAGTTCAAGTTACAAGAGAATCAGCGAGGGTCCAGCTTTGACATTGCAGCTATTTACAGGGCTTGGTGTTTAAAATTTCTGAAGAAGGTAATTCAAACTAATTCAACTACTTTTGCTTGTTTTACCTGTAATAAAATTTCACAAAATTTGTAATTTGAAAAAGTCATTGGAGTTCTCTTGTTACCAAACAGTCTCACCCCAACGTACTTATTCTTCTATTTAGCTCTCCTTTCTGTAAGAGTTATGTGTTCAGGTAGCTATTCTAAAGGTGTATTCAATCCAAAATACTCGAATAGTTTGTAGGAGGTATTTAATTACCTTAAATTAATGCCACAAGCAGCATAATTTTTATAGGACCTCTAATCTAAGTGGAGCTTCTATAAATTATTATTAGTGAAATCTGTTCTGCTGTCTTCCAGTTCTATAATGATTTTACATTGATTTAATTGATGACGGTGATTACATATTTGTGATGTTTTATATGTGGTAACACTATCACGTTATTTAATTTTCTTTAAGCTTCTCGATTAACTTCTGTATACGTATTTTGTAATTCCCGTGTTCTATATTCTCATGTGGTTTTGGCTTTTCGTGTTAGATATTGTTCACTTTCAATCTCAATAATTTTGGTTAATCAGCTTTCTTATACCAGATTAATGGAAATTGCCACTGTTTCTTGGCCGCTATTCTACTGTTTAATAGATTATATTTTTCTGAATGTCAACCTCTCTTCTAGAAATAATGTACTCCAAACTCGTTTTACATGAAAATTAATAGATAGGGTTCTAGATAAGTCTGTACATTATTTTTCTCATTTTAGTACTTAGATGAAAATATGCAATTAATTTATTTTGAGGTGTTTCCTGACTTCACACTATGTGTTGAATATGCTGATGTCAATCAGGTGGTTTCGTATTTCATTTTGTTACTTAAGAATGAGTGAGGTAATCAGAGACCTCTTACTCATGATACACAGTATTGGAATTGAAACATGCTCAAGTGCTGACATTCTGACCCTATGAAATGTTTTTCACACCCTGTTAGAAATATTTGGAAGCACTTTCACAGCCATTGAGATCTTTACATTAACATAATTACACTGATGTACAGTGAAAATACATTTGTACACACATGTGCCCAGAGACATATATTCATGTCAACAAACACGCTTACTTACTCTGAATCCTGCAAGTCAAATGTGATTATTGCAGGTGCTGTAACTTCGAACAGGGTACAATTAAAGATCTTTAAGTTTCTACACTCTGTTATAGAAGACACATGTAACAGCCCTTTATTTCACAGAATGTTAGGGATTGGAAGGGACCTCAAAAGATCACCCAGTCCAATCCCCTTGCCGGAGCAGGAACACCCAGATGAGGTTACACAGGGAGGTGTCCAGGCGGGTTTTGAATGTCTGCAGAGAAGGAGACTCCACAACTTCCCTGGGCAGCCTGTTCCAGTGTTCTGGATATTTAATTAGGTGGTATTAAGATATTAACTTATAGCTGTATATTTCTAATCACTGTCTTGTGTAACACGCACAAAAAAAAGGAGCTAAAACATGCTATAGCAATACATTCTTAGGGACATATTTTGAATATTAGTAAAGTTACGGGATAATCACTGCAATGCTTCAGGACAAATTTTAAATTAAGTATTTGTTTAAAAGCCAGGGTATTGAAATGCCATGTTTTATTCAATTTGATATCTCCTCCAGGAAATCTGTAGTTTTATTTTCAGGTCAACTAGTTCCAGATGTGCAAAATCCCATACTTAGGGTTTCTTTTGCTCTGGCATCCAGGTGATTTCTAGCAGAAAATTATAATTTGTTCTCTTTTTAAGTAGATTTTACAGAAAAGAATGTTCAGAACATACAAGTAAACCACAGGCAAAATGCATAGAATAATTAATCTTATATTTCCTTTACATTGTAATATGATTTTAAATGCATCTACAGGGTTAAGCTGGTTGCATATAAACATTTCTAGGTAGTAAAACCATCCTTAGCTTTTCTGAATTGCATAAACTCACATTTTGTTTTCACTCTACCTGACATGTTCACGGGTTCTTAAGGACAAGGATCCTTGTGTTCGATTTTGGTTTTCTTTTTTCTCTAGTCATAAGGAAAATAAAAATGGAAGAACTGATTTGCTAATTTTTAAGAGGTCTTTAAGGACTGACATGTTTGTGCTGATATTGTTTTTCCTAAACCTTCCATGGCATGTGTGCAAGAGATTGAAATCCAAGTATACATGTGCAAAACTTGCTACTCTGCAGTACTTGTCTTGCGAAGTCCAGAATTGGGAAGACTTTAATAACAATTCAATTATCTTCCAGATCAAATTGTATTGCCAGTGTTTGGCCCTGCTTTCAAATATAGATTTTTTTTTTTTTTTTTTTAATTACAGTGAAAAAAGACCCTTTGTGTCATAGACTCAGATTTTATCAGTTAAAATACTTTATCAGGCACATTGTTCTTCCCTTCAAAGAACAACCTAACCTTATCATGATACTGTATATGTTCTGACGTTTGAAAAAAAACATTTTATTTCATGTGGTGGGAGCATCAATGAATTTGTTTTAAGAACACTGTTTCCTCCCCAAGCTGCTTACCAGCCTATTAGGTGTTAATTTTATGAGTATGTAATATGGTCTTGATTTTTAAGGAAACATGTTACTCCAGTGAATCCAGTGGTTTTAGTATGCAATGGGTAGGTACAAATCACCATGCTAAGTAGCAGAGGTGCAGGCTTTCTCTACTGTGGCCCTACGAAAGTAGCTTGTTAATGTTACAGACATTAAAGACCATCTGTCGCACTACTAAAGTAGTAAAGATTTTCTTGGGATCAGTACAGCATATAAGAGAGTTCTCAGACAGTGAAGTGATCGTCCTCCACTAATCTGAAGTAACTGACACAACAGGAACATCATTGTTGTCAGATGAGTATTTTTTGTTGGTTTTGCTTGTTTTGCCTTTTGTTGTTGTGGTGTGGTTTGGTTTTTAATGCTGGCTGAAGGAGGGGGTTCAGGACCTCAGAATGGCAGGCTTAGCTTTTGTAGGAATTTTTATTTCACAGAACGGGGTTGGAAGAAACCTCTGGAGCTCATCTAGCCCAGCCCACCTGCTAAAGCAGGTTCACCTAGAGCAGGTCACACAGGGTCATGTCAAGGTAACTTTTGAATGTCTCCAGAGAAAGAGACTCCACAACCTCTCTGGGCAGCCTGTTCCAGTGCTCTGTCACCCTCAAAGTAAAGAAGTTTCTCCTCGTATTCAGATGGAACCTCCTGTGCTTCAGTCTGTGTCCATTGCCCCTCATCCTGTCGTTGGGCAGTGAAGAAAAGAGTCTGGTCCTACCCTCTTGGTACCCACCCCTCAGTTATTTACAAGCATTGATAAGATCCCCTCTGAGCCTTCTCTTCTCCAGGCTGAACTCTGTCTGTTTGTTCAAAAGAAAGATGCTCCAGACACCTAGTCATCTTTGTAGCCCTCTCCAGTAGTTACTTGTCCTATATCAGATTTTCAAAGTAAACTGTGATATGAGTTATGTAGTTTTGCCATAACTACATAAAAAAGGGAAATTGTTGAAAATAAGATGTGAGTAAAAGGTAAGTTCAGTGACAATTCTTAGTCATCAAGGATATAATGTGAGAAGACAAAGGAAGAAATTGAGAATAGCTGTTATAACCAGATATTTTTAAGTTACATTAAAAAAAGAGCACTTTAAAAATTGTGCTGAATACACCTTTGTAATGTGGAAAATAGAAAAAAATTATAAAGGTGACTCTTAGGCAAAAAGAAGTCTAGACAAAGATTTAACAAAACTATTAAGTAAAATAGCCAAAAATCTTTTGTTTCTATCAGAGCAACAGAGAGCAGAGGTCAAAAATTAGAAATGGAGAAAGAGAAGTTATAGCTGATGGTAATAAAGTGATACTTATTCTGTTGGTTTTTTGGAACTCATTTTTCCATAATGGGCCAACTAGAGCAAAATTTGAGCATAAATATGTCTAATAAGAAAGTATAAACATTTTACGAAGAGTGGAGGAGTGGGTGCTTTTTTTTCTCCTAGCAGATTGCCCAAGCCCATCAACTACCCACTAAGACCCACAGAGAAACAGCACTTTATAATTGTGGACTCTGGATCATAACCTGGGTGAAGTAAAATATTTAACTCAGTAAAACAGGAATATACTGCTTATATAAAAGTCCAGAGTTGTTTTGTAATGACTCATTTAGACTGCAGGAAGAAGTGGGTTACAAAATATGAAATGTGTGTTGATCTTGCAGAATTTATGTAACTAAATTACCTTACTCACCCTGCCTTTTTCTCAGCCTGAATGAGAATGAGCCAAAGATTATCTCATTTTAGAAAATAAGATCCTCACAGCTGTTTATGTAAACAGAGATTTACTGAAGCATTGGCAATATCTGCACCTGCTCCTACCCTTGCAATAGAGATAATTTCAAACTTATTGCCCTCTTTGACAAGGGTGAGCTGAACTTGCTCTCTAAAACATCTTGATGCCACCTGAATTCTAACAACCCACTGGTCAGGTTTTACTGTATGTCTGCGTGCTTTAAATGAGACTCCACAGGTTATTCTTTCTCCTGTCATTTTCCTCTCTATCTTGACTGTCTTATAATTTTCTTCCCCTCTCTGCCCTCTTTTTGAGGAGGTGCTCTTAGCAGTTCATTTAATCTTCCTCAACACATAGTTAAAATAGTGTCTATCTCCTGGTGTGCGCTAAGTGTTCTGGCCATTATCTGTAAGAAGCTGGGAACTGCAGTTGCCTGTAGCATTTGCTAGGAGAGTAAAGAGCTCTAACAAATTTGGGGTTTATATAGACCTAATCTAAACACAAAAAGCATATCAGAGGTGTACAGGACTAATGTTAATCTGTATAAATGACTGAAAGTTGTTGTCACCATAAACTTCATGGAAACAAAATCAGCTACAAAAAGTGTGGAAGCTGTCATTCACCAGTCCCCTCAAGAACTCTCACAAGGTTCCAAATACAACCTGGCTTCATTGTAGTTTTAATAAAATCCTGATTCATAAGCATTAAGAACCTACCAGACCAATAATGATGCCAAAGTATGATAGCTACCTAAGTATCTGAATTTCTAAGGTTAGGGGACATTTTAAAGCCTTGCTTAAATCCATATGCTCAGAAAAACAAGGAAAAAGGAATATAAATTCAATACTTAAGAATTTCTGATCCTTCTGAAACCAAACAAATAAAGAAAAAAATCTGCTATTACCTCCATCAAAACACTGAATCAGAGGTTAGTATCAAAATTAATGCATTTCTTATTTTTCCTGAAGCAGGTTTATTTATTCTTTATCCAGGCTAGACTGATGCAACTTTCCTCTTTAAAGATGGAAAAATTAAGAGAAAGTCAGTAAGACATAGTGCAAGGGTGCTGTGAAAACGACAGACAGATGCCAGCACTGTTTGCCATCAGCTGTGGATGTATTCATATCCCATTGAACCTGCAACCAAGACCAGCCAAGTACACTGGGGCAGCAGAACTCACAAGGTGCCAGAGAATTTTCTTCAACTGCAGAGATGTTATACAGAGTGACAGGATTATACTAGCATAGAAATAAAATAAGTATGGTTGACAAGCCTGTAATACCCTGCATATCACTGGCCTGTAGCGTACAGACTGCTCCTAGCTCATTTCGATGTTTATCCCCATTACACAGGGAAAAGAGACAGCTATTCCTGTACTATTTTACCTTCCTATTATTTCACTTTAATAGGAAACACTTGTAGATGCAACTCAGATGTGTCCTTCCTACATTTTTTCCTGCCTGCCTGGCAAACCGACTGCATTTCTTTTTACGACCACTGACAATACCTAATGCATCTTTGTGTTCTTGCTGGCTGAGGGTAGGCCACCAGTTTCCAACAGTACATGTAGACAGAGCTTTGTGGCCCAGATAATTCTTCTGTTACATCAGAGGTAGGTTAAAACAGTTGTTTGAATTCTTATCAGATGTAAACTTGTTCACTCTTCGAACTTTTGTTCCAGTGGATTATTCCTTTAATTCTTCTCCTTGTCAGATGTACTGATATGTAGCTGGTGTTGCAAATGACTTCTGACTTGAGCATCTATCTATCATGTTTGGTGGTGTTTGGGTTTTTTTTGTCCACCCACAACTGATATTGACCCCTGACCCCCCTGAGCAGCATCTGTTTAGACGTCTCACCTCAACAAAGATTACCTGACACTAGCTCAGAATTGTACTTGCCTTCCTTCTCTTTTAACAAAATGGTACAACCAGACACTGTATTCAAATTCTTTGAGACTGGAAAAAGGTGGGATTTTGGGGGAGGAAAGGCAAATATTTAGCAGCTGAAAAGGAATCTTGAATAGTAATGTTATCTGTTTGTCCAAAACTAAACATTGTTAAAGTAGTTACATGATACAACTGAAGTAGGGAAGTCTCTTTCACTCTCTCACTCCTTAAAGGTAGAAGAAATCTAGATATTTTTCTATTATTAGTTCTGCTGCACAAACAGCTCAGAAAACAACAGGGCTCAAAATAAAATGTTTTATTGAATAATAGAAGAAGGATGGTATCAATATGTTTTTGTCTGTTCAAGAAATTTCTCCATAACAGCTTTTTTGTGCCCAGTGCTCTAATGCTCTATATGCCTACTAATGGCTTTCTAATCTTATCGTCTGTGATGCTAGAGTATTAAATCTATTTACTTCAATTTTATGACATGTATCGAGGACAAAAGGATGTGTTTAGTGGCTTTGTGTTACATGTTTTTATTAGATTAGAAGGTGCCCAGACATCTTCATCAGGAACTAGCACTGCAAGTTCTCAAGGAGGGAAGGAAAGAAAAGGTCACTTTATTAATACTTTCAATAACCAAATATATATATATATAAAAAGCCAGGTTCTTGACGTAGTTTTGAATTACAATGTATCTGGCACTGGTTTCAGTCCAAATTTCTCCTTTCAGTAGGCTGCAGCTTTTCCTTTTTTTCCCCTTTTTTTCCTTCTCAGGATGTACGTTTCTAACTAAACAATTTGACCACGTGTGGCTATTTGGAGAGGGGAGAAACCAAGTTAATACATTTCATTTAATCTTCCTGAAATTTTTCACTGAAAGAAAGCTTAGCCTAGAGCAGCTGGGATCTGTGTAGGGAATATCAATAGCATTTTCATCCCTTGATAGTTGACTCTTTTTGGTATAGATTAATAATTATAAGTTAATTAATAAATATTTCAGGAGAATAAACCTCGGATGCAAATTATAAAGTAGGTTTTTAGTCCTTGTGATTTCAGAAAAAGATGTGTGCTTGCATCCCAAGCACATTATAACATAACAATAGTGTCTATAATCTTCTCTAGTTTTACAGGGTTCCCTGCGTGTCTTAAATTGTCTTCTCAGAAACACAGATTAATGAAAATTTAGAAGTGGGTGTACATCGTAACTGCAGTAAAGACAAAAAGATATTTACCTAAAATAATTTCAGTTTATTCATAGTTGGAATACACTGAACAATTTTTACTGAAAGCTAGAAGAAACATTACAGCAAATTTTGATAGTGCTTTTTGTTGCACTTTCATTAAAAAATACATTAAACTTTCCTAGGTTTATTCTTTCCCATTCTTATGATGCTGACTCACTGGGTTTAGATCATTTAATTATTTAGGGGGGGGGGCGGGGTGTGAAATTCCATGTTTAATTAAAAAGGCTTGAAAGGGAAAACAACACTGTCAGATATCCTTAGCGGTATTTACCGCTGCTTGTGTTTGGAGTTTATGTAACACCAGTTTTTAAGTAGTAAAAATTGGTACAGTTGTATTGAAATTAATAGACCTACAACAGATAAAATGCCTCAGAGTATAGCCTACTCGGTTTGGGATTTTTTTGTTTTTTCTAATGGAGAGTGTTGCACAGGTCAGTGACTTCTGGATCTTACTTGATGTGTCTTAGATGAGGGTTTTGTTTGTAAGAACTTTCTACTTCCATGCTTTTCTCGGGCTGCTCTCTTAAATTTGTCAGTTTGGCACCTGAAGTCTCTGTCAGAAGACTCCTGGGGATATCTGTTCTTAACTGTATTACCGTCTCTTTCAGCAGTTAGGGAAACATCTTTTATAGTTGATGGGTTTACCTCCTATTTATCCTCGATATTGTGTGTTTTGTAGATAGTTGTAAAGGTTACTTGTAGATCTCAGATCTCTTTTCTAATTGTAAACTACAAAAGGTGTAAGATCCTTTGGGATTTTGAGCAGAAATTTAGAAACCACTGCCCTCAAGTGAAATGAGAAATGTTGCTCATGTAAAAGAATAGGTTTAAGATGCAGTTTGCTCAATTTCTAATATGCCTGGGCCTACATGAGTGAACATGGCCTATATGATATGTGATGAACAGCCTTAATGGGGAGCATTAGTAGCATAAATTATAGAAATGGTTCTCCCATGGTTTGGCAGAAATCAGGGCTTATCTGCTGGGATAAATGGAAAGTCAGCAGATCACAGGTATTTATAGTACCAAGCTGGTTTTCTTTTCAAAGTCAGCACGACTATAACCTTGTTCTTATTTAGAGACTTTACTGTAGAAAGTGAGAGAGCTTTCTGGACTGTTATTTTAAAAAGTCACTCAGAATTCAAATGCTTATCCAATTCCAATGTAATTATCTGTAGTGTCTGATCCTTCTTTCTTTCCAGCCTAACCTTTTCTGGAAATAAAGCACTCAACAACTCAAAGTGGATTTTTTGTGGTTTATACAGAAGAGACCTGAAATTAAAAGCTGATCTGCTGCTTGCGTTTTCTTGGAAATTTGGTTTGATTTGGATTTGTTTGGATATTGTTACCATTTGTTGCTTCCTCTGCTATTAAAACTTCTGACAAGTAGTCAAAGTGCTAAATGCTTTTCATACCATTTCAGCTTCATGTCCCAGGCACAGCAAAGAATAACCAGGTAAGGGAAGCATACACACACTGTTTTAACTCTTGCTCTGGAGGTCACTAGGTGTTGTGAGATACTTTTTTATTTCATGTAGAAACATAAAGTGAAGATACAAATTGGCATGTCAAGGAATGTTTGTGCATGGATTATTTGTTATTCTCTTCTGCTTTTCCATGCTTAAAACAGAAACATTTGAAACCTTCAAGCTTAGACTAGCAGATTTCTTCCTGAAGGCAGGGTAGATTGTTCTTGAAGAAAGGTAAAGAGCCTTTTTTTCTTCGCCTTTTAGAACATTCTATGAGAACAGCTGTGTGCCACTTGCTGCATTAGAGAGAACTACTACAGAAGATAATTAAGAGGAGACTAGCAAGGAGAGATTTGATGTTTGCTTTTTCTTGTCACAGCTGTCTTTCTCTGCCTCGCCCTCACTAGTGTAAGCAGTATTACATTTTTATTTATATTTGTTGTTATGAGATATCTCCCCAAAGAATATTTCGACTGCAGAAGTCTGATAATTTTTGAATCATCTAGCTCTCTTTTCTCTCTCCTTTTTTAATATAGCTTGTTTTAGATCCATTTGGCACATCTCTCTACGTAAGTGCTACTGCTCAACTGATGTTGCTTTCCAGTTCCCTGCCTAAATTACAAGGTAACTTTAAGATATTTTTGTGAGTTGTTCAATAAATTCTCCACTGAAAGCTAAGGGCAACTGGGTTAAATCACTCTTGAAATGATTTACCATTCTTCAGTGCCCTTTCCCATATATTGAAGAGTATGAAACAAATACATTTGCTGCCTCAAAATGAAACAATGATTAATACATGAAGACAAATTTTCAAGAGAAATAGATGCAGCTTTAGAAACCATAGACACAAAAATAGTAACTCATGAGTGATGATGATTCCGCTTTTTCGCTCAAATAAATAGATACAGTTTTAAATGATTCAACAGGCTGCAGTAGGAGGAATACATTAAATGTAAACAACTTGGCCATCAAATAATGAATACTGCACTTCCTTGCATTACCTGTGAGATTGACTATCACTCTAAAGTGGTTGAAGTACAAGTGGAAAAGAGGTTCATTCTAGCAACAAATAAACAACAAACAGGCTACAGTGGGATTAATTCAGAGCCTTTGTTTTGGAGGTTCAACTCACCTCTCGTAGCAGAGATTACCCCTTTATTACGCTAGAGTGAGTGAAGAAGTGGCTCTGCCTTGAACATTCCTTTTATTTGTTCATTCCAAAACCATAAATGTTGAAAACAGTGCTATCAACTCACTGCTTCTTTTCAGATATTCATGTTTCCAAAGAAAACTGCATTTTGGTCTGCTTTTTAAATACTTTTACTTAAAAAATAGAGGTTTTTTTAGAGGTTTGTATTAGCTTATTTAGCACTTTTGTTCTACCGCTATAAAAATAATGTGCTTTTTAATTCAGGCATTGCTAAAAATTAATTTTAAATACAAATACTGTGTTTTCATGCCATTAAGACTTTGTCTTGCTTACAATAGGTAGAAATGGTTGTTATTATTATTCTGCTATTAGTTTCCAAGAATACATTGTGAACTTCTTCAGTGAGTTCATGCAAAACTTGTAGAATTTTTCAGAAAATATTTTTCAGTTGGCAGAATAGAGACCAAAAATGAAAATACAATTCACTGTGCATGATGGAACTTCATTATTAATATCTACAAGTGTGTCAATATCAGATTCTATTGCATATTTCAATCGTGGTAAATTTTACTGAATTATTTTGTTACATTAGATTGGTGTAAAAGTAATTGCGGTTTTGATCGTGGATTTTAAATCGTCATAACTACGCTCAAACACATCTTTATTAATCAAAATGAGAACCTTTACAATAACACATTTTGCCAATGAGGAGTTTGTTTATTCCTGTAACATGAAAATCCATGCTTTGGGATTCGATGAACTCTTGGAAAGAGTTTTCTGCATCCTGCTAGTTGTGGAAGCATTTTCCCTGCCAAAAGTTGTGGAGCTGCTTGAAGAAGTGGTAATTGGTTGCTGAGAGGTCAGGTGAATGTGGCAGATGAGACAAAGCTTTGTAGATCAATTAGTTCAACTATTTAAGCATTGGTTGTGTGATGTGTAGTTGGGGGTTGTCATGGAGAAGAACTGGGCCCTTTCTGTTGACCAATGCCAGCTGCAGACGTTGCAGTTTTTGGTGCATCTCATTCATTTATTGAGCATACTTCTCAGATGGAATGGTTTCGCTGGGATTCAGAAAGCTGTAGTGGATCAGACCAGCAGCAGACCACCAAATAGTGACCATGACCTTTTTTGTGGCACAAGTTTGGCTGTGGGAAGTGCTTTGGAGGTTCTTCTTGGTCCAAGCACTGAGCTGGTCATCGGTGATTGTTGCATAAAATCCACTTTCCATTGCATGTCACAATCTGATTGAAAAATGGTTCATTGCTGTTGCACAGAATAAGAGAAGATGACACTTCAAAATGATGACTTTTCTGATTTTTGGCCAGTTCATGAGTCACCCACTTATTGAGCTTTTTCACCTTTCCAATTTGCTTCAAATGCTGAATGACCACAGAATAATCGATGTTGAGTTCTTCAGCAACTTCTCATGTACTTGTAAGAGGATCAACTTTGATGATTGCTTTCAATTGGTCATCGTCAGCTTCTGATGGCCGGACACTACAGTCCTTATCTTCAAGGTTCTTGTCCCATTTGTGAAACTTCTTGAACCACCACGGCACTGTACGTTCATTAGCAGTTCCTGGGCCAAATGCTTTGTTGATGTTGTGAGTTGTCTTCATTGTTTTATGATGTATTTTGAACTCAAATAACAAAATTGTTTGAATTTGTTTTTTGTCTAATGTAATTTCCATTGTCTAAAATAAATATAAAATAAACAGCAAGTAATAAGTCATTAGCAAAAAAACATAACATGAATAAAGTGCATTAAAATTATGTATAACATAACCGTATTCCAATATCAAACGGCAAATTTCAACACTGCAAAAACTGCAATTACTTTTGCACCAAACTAATAACAAGTAAGTGATCTAGCACAAAGAAGAAAAATACTGAGCCATGTAATATAGTTACCATTTCCAGACTGGAAGTGCAAATTCTAAACTAAAAAGTATGATTAAACACTAGAGTATCTCTTCACAAATATTTGCAGTAAGCAAGGGCAAGCATGCTCTGGAATGCTGATTGCCCTGACCTGCATTTTAAAAGAAGGTATTTTAAAACAATATGTTTTTAGAAGTCAAGAAGATAACATTGCTATATATGACGTATCGTTGCATGGCATAGAATTAATCATAGAGTCATAGAAAGGTTTGGGTTGGAAAGTGCGTTCGAAGGTTGCCTAGTCCAACCCCCTGCCATGAGCAGGGACATCTTCAAGCAGATCAGGTTGCTCAGAACCCTGTCCAGCCTGACCTTCAATGTCTCCAGGGATGGGGCATCCACCACCTCTCTGGGCAACCTGGGCCGGTGTTTCACCACCCTCATTGTAAAAAATTTCTTCCTGATGTCTAGCCTGCATCTCCCCTCCTTTAGTGTAAAACCATTAACCCTTTTCCTATCATAGCAGGCCTTGCTAAAAAGTCTGTCCCTATCTTTCTTACAGGCCCCTTTTAAGTACTGAAAGGCCACAACAAGGTCTCCCCAGAACCTTCTCTTCTCCANGCTTTTGATGCAGTCCAAGCTACAATAGGTCTTCTGGGTTGCAGGTGCGTATTGCCATCTCATGTCCAGCCTTTCATTCATCAGTACCCCCAAGTCCTTCTCAGCAGGGTTGCTCTCAATCCCTTCAACCCTCAGCCTGTGTTGATACCAGGATTTGCCCAAAAATTTAAGTCTGAGTGCTTCATTACACGACAATTTACACAGTATTTTTAACTTCTTTTTATTATATTCTGCATTTTGTATCTAACTCAGAGACATTTCCTGTAATATACTTTTATGGCCCCTTGACAACAATAGACCATCATTATAGTGTCAGGGGTGGGGCAAGGAGAGAAAAAACACAGCTGATTTAACTTTTATCAGGTTAAACATGGATCACTGACGAGTTCAAACCTGATATGCCCTCTAGATAACCAGAGCCAGCTTTATCAGAATCAGTTTTCTAGTTCATTAACTGTATTTAACCAGTGCAGGGGACAAGGGAGTGTTTTCATGCATCACTTCACCCAGACTGTTCTATTGTCAAGGTTTGTGGAAAATGATAAGGAATTGTCATAAAAATGGAAAGATATTTAATGCACAGTGGATTCTGTGTTTGCCTTTTACCTGCAGGTTCGTCTGACACTCAGCATCATTACAGAGAAAGTAAATATTTCAAAGCACACAAAATCTACTATTTCACATTATTTTGTGCCACATAGTAAGGAGCTGGACAAATTCCTTTTTTAATCTCATGTGAGTTACAGCATAAGAAGGATACCATCCATTTTGAAAGAGTGAAGCATCTGTGTGCAAAACTTAATTTAATTAGAAGTTTTAAGCAACTTCAGGTTCTTTGTGCTCTCATTCTGACTAGCAATGCTTATGACAATTCACTGGTCCTCAGCAGCTGCTGTTATTCAGAGTTTAATTATTCTAGTTAAGTTCAGTGCCTTCAAATTTGTCTGGTTCAGACCGAGAAAAAGTGTGATATCGTCTCTGCCATTGCTGATAAACCTTGATGCTTAAGTTTGTGTGAGAAGTACTCCTGGAATTTTCTTTAGAAAAGTAAGTGATAGAGAACATACCCTGACCAAGGATCTAGCATAGATAGCCATTAGAATTCATTAAGTCATCACCAGTTTTTAAAGAAGGTCCATAAACTGCTACATTAACTACAATCAGTTGTTATCAAGCTTCCTGCATATCTGTTTTATGTACTAGATCCTAGACAGAAGAAGACAAGATCACTGTCTCTCTAATCCTGAGTCTTATCTACTCCATTCACTGGAATGGTTAGTAGTGAGTTGCTCATTAGGTTTTAATTTCTGTTGAGAGAATAATCTGATATATAAGTTTTTATTTCTTGTTTAAAAAAAAAAAAAGAAAAATGGAATACAGTTAGAAAATAGTCTAGCCAAATAAAGTAGTCAGGAAAATATCACTGAAAAATCTGGGCAGCTGTCAAGCCGAATTTGTTTTCAAATGTATATATTGGAAGTGATAACTACTCTCACTTTAGACTATTAAGTACAAAAAAATATTGAAAACAGCCTTTACATCCCTGAAATGCAGCTACATGCCCTGGGCAGGCTAAAATAAAGCTGTAGAGAATAGATAAATGCAATGTTCTTCTCTGAAATTTAACCACTTAAGATGAACAATGCTGTGAAAGTTTATAACGCTTGGAAAAAAAGAGCTGTATCTGTGCTCCAGCCTGGTGTTCTGCTTCAGCGGTAGCAGGGCCCTTTCAGGTGTTTTCATCTGTAGGTCTATTAGACCACTTAGGCCACTTAAATATACTATGTTCCAGTTTCTAATGTGAAAGGCAATTATAATGCAATCCGAACTCTACTTGTATAAAAATGGGAGTATAAATTTGGAAACTAAATGTTCAGAAGTGTGGGGTGATTTTGTCTTTCTAAAGGCACATCTACACTGAAAATGGAACAGCTAGTGGAGAATCAATGCAAAAGCACACACCCAAAGGATCTCTACATATAGACTTAGCTCTCAACCAAATGCAATTTAACTGTGATTCTTCAGTGAGTCCCATATTGGATCACAGAAGAGAGAAGCTATCTTCTAGGTACAAGAAGACTTTTAATTTTTACAGATTGTGCTGGAAAAGTAGCCAGGGTAACGAGTACATTGAACTGGAACAGCGAGAACAGGTGGCAAAGGTCTAACACAAACGCTTGTGTGCTAGAAAATAGAAACAAATTTAATGAGTGACTACTGATCTCAAAAGCATGGAATTGTATAGAGATACTATTAGTACTGGAATAAAGACAAGCTGATAACCCCTTGAAGCTTAGAAAATTTAGGCATAACATAATGATTTGTGGCTTCGGTGTCTCATTTCCATAAAATACTGCTTTATTCACATCCTCGGGCAATTTTTACTTGTTCCCATTCTTGTAGATGTGTATTAACTTTAAACACTATGTGAGTGGAAATCGTAATACGATGAGTCATTGAGGAGAGGGTAGAAAAATAAAGCAAGAAAAAAAAAAGTGAGAGTTATCAAGTTAAGGGTATAAAAATAGAATTTTTGTACTGCCATCTTAAACCAGGGTTTAATTATGAAAATTCTGTTGACTAGTTGAAAAAAACTTGGAATATAATGTCAGATGAAATGAAAATGAGGAAGGCAAAAAGTTCAAAGTTTTGTAAGCTGTTCTGTATTTCCTGTTGTCCTAACTGGATTTTATTCCTTCTGTGAACCTCAAGTCGCCTAAAAAATCCAGCCTTTTCAGGAGTATCAAAGGAATGCTGTGGAAGATTCCATTATGATAGTTCATTGAAAATTAAGTAGCAGAATATGGTCAGAAGAGGGAGAGTAGGGAATACTATGGACTTAGTTGTGAACAGCAAAACCGATAATCCCTGTCAAGCTGCTCACAACCATGTATGTTCATGGTGATAAACTGGTAAAGTGTTCCAAAACGGTCAGCATGTATTGTTTGACTTAGGTTTTGTACAAGACTAGTGAATAGCACTGGATATGTCACATGTTAATCTCTAGGAAGAGGACAAACAACAACGGCATTCATCCTATCCAGTCATTCTTAGACAACAGCATTTCTTTCGCATGGGATGAAAGAGGAATATAACACAATGCACACAGCACAAGAGCTCAAGCAGAACACAGCAACAGTTTCGTAAGGGGGAGTTTTTTATCTGGCATTCTTTATACATGCCTGACAGTCTGTCACACAAGAAGAAAAAATTATTTTTCCTACTCTAACTGTGCTTTCTATTAAAGCCTGAAGAAGCTTTTTGGAACACTATCCTGTGGAGTTGTGTGGCAAGTTTCCTGTGGTATGATCTGTGATTTTCCCTGCCCGTAATTTTTTAAAATAATAGAATACATTTAAAAAATAATATTTAGAATATTTTGATCATTCATCTGTTCCTCACTACTCCCAGATTTGACATGTTCCTGTCACTCTGCCATTTAATTACTCACCCAGTTTTCCTAAAACCAGGTTATAAGAGGCCAGAAGGAAGTCTAAGAAGTGGGGGCTGTCACACATATCAGAATAACAAGAAGGTTCAATAACAGAAAACTGATTTAGGGAACTGAGTTTCACACAGGAATGAAGGATTAAAGGATATCCTGCTGGTCCACATTGAATGCATTGCACAACACTGACCAGTCATTAAAGGGAGGAGAAAAATATTTGCAGGTCCAAGTTCTGCAACTGTTCTGCTCTTAGCTGTATGCCTGATCTTAGACTCAAGTTCCCAGGGTACAAGATGCAGCCTTAAATATTCTCTTCTGTAAGGCTGAAACTGCACAAGTATCTCCACATTGCACGCACTATACTGCTAGTTGGATGGGTACTGGTTGTCTAACTCCATTGTATACAATAGGTGGGTTAAAGCTAGCTTTGTGGGGACTCTTCGCCTTCTGGTTGTGAGTAGATGTACACAGCACTTCCCCACACCCATCCTTAGTATACTGGAGTCTTAAATGAAAGCTCCAAGGCTGCAGAGTGAAGTGTTGATATGCCTAAACGTGGACCTTTTTGCAGTATTGTGCATTCAATTGAACTCTTCAAGAATAATAAAAAACAGGCAGTTCCCATTGCCAGGTTTAATATAAAGCAGTATCTGAATAGCACTTAGATTGGAGGAAGGGAAAAGGCTTTAACCTACATATTGTCACAAGCCACCACATCACACTTGCTTTTGTTATTTGACGGTTTCTGAGTGCATAGCCACTTAGAAAGGGAATTCACATACCTCCTGGTTTTATTTTGAACAGCACTCACTCATGGAAGCTAGGATGTCCCCAGTCTGTCATGGTTTAATGCCAGCCCTAAACTGGGACCATGATAGCTACTTATTCATCCTCTTACCCACCAAATCAGATGGGGTAGAAAATCACGAGGGAAGCATTTATTTCATGGGTTGAATTAAGAGCAGTTTAATAAGACAAAATAATAATAATGTGTAATGTACATAAAAAATTAAATGAGCGATACTCAATGGAATTGCTCACTCCAATCATGCCAAACAGCCAGTCCCAGAAAGGAGAGGGCCCCTGTCCTGAATAGCCAATCCCAGTGACAAAGCAAAAGGGCAAAATGCAGAAAGGCCAAAGACTAGCTGCAAAATGGCAGAATAGCAAAAAGCCGAATTCCAATATAACTAAACCAGAACGGAACCAACAAAATGGACAGAACACCCAAATGAAACGGAACTGACTAGCTGGAAAAAAATCCCTAATTATTCATGGAGCATGATGCTAGTGCTAGGGAATATTCCATTGGCCAGCCTGGGTTTCAGTCTAAGTGCTGTCCCCCTTGTGCTGTCTCCCAGCCGCTGGGTACACCTTCAGCTGGACAATTGAGAAAGTCCTTGGTCTCCCTCACAACAGCCAAAATATCAGTGTATTCTTACATTCTTTTCACACTGACTCCAAAACACCCCTAGCTAACAAAAGAAAAAAAGTTAGCTCTTTTCAGGCAAAACATGGGAAACCTAGCATGTTATCACATTATACTCATACTAAATCCAAACCAAAAGACTGTGCAAGCTACTAAAATGAAAGGTTTCTAATCAGATGAAGAAAATTGGCTTGATTTCAGCTAGCCCAACACAGTCTTTTTCTCTATAATATAACAATGATTCACATGTTATTACTTCTACTCAGTCTTGACCACTGCTGAATGAAATGTCTCTAACCCTCAAAAAACATGAACTCAAATTTCTGAACATTTCCTACACATAGACAATTACTAAATAATTACATCTGAACTGATCTGAAAAAAAAAGTAGTAGTGTCTTCTCAGACTTTCCCCCCTCCTGTGTTAATTTGCTAGCTCGGAACAAAAGAAAACACTAGGAGGAAAAATTAACTGTAGTGACATCCACTCCGAGGTCCGCTGCCATACTACAGAGTTATATAAATAAATATGATTGGACTTACTGTATGACTGGAGCTGGCTTAGGAGGTGGATCCTTTTAGTACTGGATATAGAGATTTGCACTTGCCTAACAATCAGACAAAAATATGTACAGTAGCATCCTATTATTGAGAGCAAGAAGGCAAAATAAAAACTTATTGCCGAAGTATGTTTCTTCTAAGGTGTGTTCTCATCACTAAACAGTCTTCTGAGGTGTGAATAAGAGTTAGAGACATCACACTTCAGTATGTTTCCTCTTCTTGAAGGTTTTCCCATTTGCACACAGAGTAGCCCCCCATCCCTACCTTCAGCTATCATTGGAAATTCTTCTTATCATTGGATTTTTTTGAATGGTCATTGATTTGGAAAATAAACACTTAAGCAATCTTGAACTCAGCTAGGGAGAAATTTGTTCGCTACACTTCTAGAAATCCTGGGTAACCACTAGCTTGCTTTCCAAATCCCAAGGCTTTTCCAAGGTAAGTGCTGTATTATGGTAACTTCAGCTACAAAACATATCTGATTCATTAATGAATAAAGAACGTACAACTTTAAATAATGTAATAAACCCTGAGGAAGAAAAGGAAGAAGGAGGAAAAAGTAAAGAAAAACCTCTTTGGAATGAAACTTTGATCCAGAGATGAAAAACGAACTGTTGCTCCATTTAAAGGAGATTATTTTTCTTTTGTTTAATGGCAGAAAAAATGAAGTAGAGAAAAAAACCAAAACCACTTCACTTTACATAGCCAAAGAAACTTTGTTACTTCATGACAGCGCATACGGCAGTTATCTCCATGTACCTGAAGATTTGTGACATAAATTTGCAATGGCTGAGCAAAGTGGATTTTTGCACAGCTGTGCACAATACATGTCTATCATGCTTGGTACATTGTTCTCAGCTTCCAGGATTACCATTTGTATATGGCACCTATCCATTAAAATGTTACTTTTGGAAAGTTGTCACCAGCAGGAAAAACAGTTCCAATCAGGACTCACATGACTGTTTTTCATTCACAGGCATATTTCTAGCAGGATTAGAGGTATGCAAGGTTTTGTCATTGGATTTTCAATGTCATATTAACCCTAGTCTTCTCAGGCTTTACTTAGGTTACCATCACATGCCTAAATTATGTTCTGCTAAACCAATCTCTGATGAAAAGAAAAAAAAAAAAGTTTATTTTAATGATATTGTTGCAAGTGTAAGTGTGTTTATGTCTCCAGGGCTTTCTGCTTCATAAGTAGCTCACTATTTGAATCAGACAGAGTGTGGGAACCAGAATGCCAACCACCTCCAGGATACACATGACTGCAGTAGAACTACCACCACCTCTCATGAGAAACCTGTGTGCTTGAGTACTTCCTTGAAGTGTCTGTACACCAACATGCGTAGCATGGAGAATAAACAGGAAGAAATAGAGATCTATGTATGTTCAAAGGGCCGTTGTTATTATGGAGGTTTGGTGGGACAGCTCACATGACTGGGATGTTGTCAAGGAAGGTTATGTACTTTGTAGGAAAGACAGGCCAGCAAGGGGAGGTGGAGGAGTTGCACTTTATGTGAGAGAGAAACTCGAATGTCTTGAACTCTCCCTAGGGTTTGACGAGTGAGTTGAATCCTTATGGGTAAAAATTAAGGGACAAGCTAACAAGTGGGACACTGTTGTGGCTGTTTACTACAGACCACCTAATCAGGAAGAGGAAGCTGATGAGGCCTTCTGCAGACAAATGGAAATAGACTCACAATTGCATGCCCTGGTTCTTGTGGAAGACTTCAGTCACCCTGACATCTGCTGAGTGGGCAACACAGCTAAGCATGCGTAGTCCAGGAGGTTTCTACAGATCATTGACAACAACTTTTTGACACAGATGGCAGAGGAGCCAACAGGAGAGGTGTGCTGCTGGATCTTATCCTAACAAACCAAGAAGAACTGGTTGGAGATGTCATAGTTGGGGGCAGCCTCGGCTGCAGTGACCATGAGTAGAGTTCAGGATCCCGCGTGGAGAAAGCACAACAATAAGTAGGACTAAAGCCATGGACTTCAGCAGCAAAACTTTGGCCTCTTCAAGGTATGCTTGGAAGAATCCCATGAGATAGGGCTCTAGAAGGTAGTGGGGTACAAGAGAGCTGGCTAATATTCAAATAGCACTTCCTCAAAGCCCAAGATGGATGCATCCCTTTGAAGAAGAAATCAGGTAAAGGGAGCAAGAAACCAGCATGGATGAGTAAGGAACTCCAGTCAAAACTCAGGTGGAAGAAGGAAAGAAAGGAAACTACAGGCCAGTCAGCCTTACGTCCAACCCTGGAAAGTAGATGGAACACCTCATTCTGGACATCATCTCCAAGTATGTTGAGGAAAAGAAGGTTATCAGGAGTAGTCAGCGTGGGTTCACCAAAGGGAAATCAGGTTTGACCAACCTGATAGCCTTCTGTGATGGAATGCNCCTTACGTCCAACCCTGGAAAGTAGATGGAACACCTCATTCTGGACATCATCTCCAAGTATGTTGAGGAAAAGAAGGTTATCAGGAGTAGTCAGCGTGGGTTCACCAAAGGGAAATCATGTTTGACCAACCTGATAGCCTTCTGTGATGGTATGACTAGCTGGGTAGATAAAGGAAGAGCAGTGAATGTTGTCTACCTTGACTTCAGCAAGGCTTTTGTCACTGTCTCTCACAACATCCTCATAGGCAAACTCAGGAAGTGTGGACTCGATGAATGCATGGTGAGATGGATAATGAACTGGCTGGATGGCAGAGCTCAGAGGGTTGTGATCAGAGGTGTAAAGTCTGGTTGGAGGCCTGTTGTTAGTGGGGGTCCCCAGAGGTCAGTATTGGGTCCAGAACTTTTAAACCTGTTTGTCAATGACCTGGATGAAGATACTGAGTGCACACTCAACACGTGTACTGATGATAGCACATTGGGAGGAAGGGCCAACATACTAGAAGGCTGCTCTGCCATTCAGTGAGACCTGGACAGGCTGGAGGACTGGGCAGAGGAGAACCTGATGAAGTTCAACAAGGGCAAGTGTAGGGTCCTACACTGGGGGAAGAACAACCCCAGGCACCAGTAGAGATTAAGGGTTGACCTGCTGGAAAGCAGCATTGCAGAGAAGAATTTAGGAGTTCTGGTTGACAATAGGTTGACCAGGAGTCAACAATGTGCCCTTGTGGCCAAGAAGGCCTGTGGTATCCTGGGGTGTATTAAGAAGAGTGTGACCAGNTTACTTCGAGAGTGACAGAGCACTGGAACAGGCTGCCCAGAGAGGTTGTGGAGTCTCCTTCTCTGGAGACATTCTAGACCCACCTGGACACATTCCTGTGCAATCTACTCTGGTGAACCTGCTTTAGCAGGTGGGTTGGACTAGATGATCTCCAGAGGTCACTTCCAACCCCAACCATTCTGTGACTCTGTGATTCTGTAAATCATATGTCAAAGCAATGATCTAATAGCCATTTCTTATTGTAGCATTTGTGTCTCTGACATTTTCTAACGTTACTTGTGACCTGGTCTTCAAGTTTTTAAAGATATCTCCCTCCTATGCCCTCCTCTTTTATTTGCTTAGTTTGGACGAAAATTGCACAGGCATTTTCCTAAAAATTGCTTCTTAGTCAATTCTACAATTTCAATGAAAACAAAAACAAAAAACCACCCACATTTGAAATGTTAAGTTAAAACAAAATAGTCCCACATTTAGAGACTGTAGGAAGCTTATCGTGTTTGGCTGACAAGTGAGGAAATGGCACAAACTACAGAAGTGTCAGATTCTGAGTATTGTGTTCTCTAGTGTGAGATTTTGAAGGTTCAGCATCAAAATCTGTTGTTTCAGAGTCAAATGCCTATGTAGAATTTAGCATTTTTGTTTCTGTGACTGAAACATTTTATCTTCAAGGACATCTCATTTCAGAAAATGTTCCAATGTCCTTAGATGACAGAAATATCATAAGACCAGAGGGAATCTGAAGATTTCAAATGGAACTTAAAGTGTCCTCCTGTGGGGGGAAAAATGTGTTATATGTCTTACTCACTGCTTTGTTGAGGCAAGATAATATTATTTACAAAGAAGTGGCCTTTGGTGGCCTTTGGTTTTGGTTTGCTTTTTTTTTTTTTAAGGCTATTTACCATAAGAAAATGAATGGTAACAGAAGGAGGAGAATTCAGCTGGCCCAGCCAGAGATATGCTTAGTGGCAGATATTCAGTTCAATCCAGTTTATCATGGTAAGAAAAACTGAACAGTACAGGAGTTTTATATAGCAACAGTAAATGCTTTTAGGCTTCTACCTAGTATTTAGACCTAGGAAAAAGTCAGTGAGACTATGTATACTATCTAGAGATAGTGCAGAATTATTTGATAATGTCTGGATATTGTAGCATTATTAAAATGCAAGCGGCTGAACTGCACGAGCACAAAGGCTGCCTGGCAACAAGAAACAGTTGTTTTGCTCAGTGTGATTTGGAAATCTCTCAAACCAAAATTGTACGGACAGGTAATAACAAAGTAAACAAACAAGGTAACATATGTGGAAATGTAACTTTTTAGCTTTTTCCATAATGCAGCTCGAAGCTCAGTCAGTGAAGAAGAAAGCACACTTCAGCAGTTTTATGGGCAATTAAAATTCTCTGCCATGTAGTGCTTTGATGTAGTAATGTCAGACACAAAACAAACTCTGTCAAGATTCTGTTCAGTTATTTATTCAATGCTTTAAAAATGAATTTCTGACTAGATCTGAAAATCTTTAATCATGTACATCTAGTGTAAAACAGTTTCGTACAGAATTAAAAAAAAAAAGAAAAAACACACAAAAGAAGCACTGAAGTAACCAAGAGAGTTCTCAGAGAGGCTTTTGCAATCTACTGTCTATGTGCCATCTTCTAGGCACCCTGTAATGCTCCCCCAACACACAGTCCTACCCATACTGTGCACCAGTCTTGGGGGAATGCTTCAGATCCTCATCAAGCTCTGAGCTTTAGTAGGAAGAAGACAGGCAAAGCCTGAAGTTCAGGGTGATGCTCTCTAGCCCAGACTTTTAGCACCATAAGTCTTTGGGTCACTTTCCACTGGGTCAACCAGGATGACAATGATCACAGTATCTCCCAAGCCGTTTCTACAGGCCATTCCCTGCCAGCAGCCCTGGGCTAGTTTCAAAGCCCAGGCTTGTTGAGTTGTTATCATGTTCTCCACAGTTCCCTTTCCAAAATTACCAAAGCAAATCAGTGTAGAGGAAGTAGAATGGCATGTTGTGCCAATTTATAGAGCTAATTTTGGCATGAGTTAGATCATGGAATTTTCAAAAGCAAAATAATAATGAAACCAATTCATTTTATTGCCATGTGTCCATCCGTCCCATTTGCCTCAGGTTACTGCTGTGTCTTCACTTAGCAACAGCTGTCCTCATTTTTGCCTCCCAGCAGCGATAGTACCAGAGCTTGAGGCTTCAATAAGTCAAACTGTATGCTGTAATTCTGTTAAGTCTAGTTGCTAATCACAAAGGTAAAATCAGAAATACAGAAACAATTCTGTCTCAGTCTGACCTCTTACAGAAGCTGGTGTAGATATCTATGTGACCAGGTATAGGACAGCCATAATGCAGCTCTGACCATAAAACCAAATATACAGCCGTAGTCGTACTGCTCTGCAGTTGCTACTTCACCTGAAAAATGCACACTACTATTATACCCCACCAGCTCAGCACAGAGACAGAGAAGGTACAATAAATAGTGATCCGACTTTGTAGTTGTACCTGTGTGTGTGGCTGTTTAAGCAGTGTCTTCCTCCCTGTTCTCCCTCTGCACAACAGTGTTGCTAAAGTTCATTACTATGGTGATTATACATCAAGTAGCACTGGAGTGAAAAAAAAGTCACTCAAAATTTAACACATTACTGGAATTTGAAAGTGTCTTGGTGCTCATGAGGATCTGGCTGCGATGGACTTAATTTTCTTCATGGTACCTTGTATAGTGCTTTGCTTGGAATTTGTGACCAAAACAATGTTGGTAACACCACAATGCTTTAGCTATTGCTGAGCAGTGCTTGCACAGCATCGAGGCACTCTGACCCTCCAGCAAGCAGTCTGGGGGTGGCCAAGGGAGAGGATATAGCTGGGACAAGTGACTCAAACTAACCAAGGGGATATTCTGTACTATTACAACATCATGCTCAGCAAGGAGGGGAAGGGAGTTTTAGGATAGGTGTGTATTGCTTGGAGACTGTTTGTGCATCAGTCTGCTTGTGGGAGGCAGTGAGTGACTACTTTTCTATCACTAGTTTTTTGGGCTTTCTGTCTGTTTATTTGTTTTCTTCTTCTTCTTCTTTGCATATTAAAATGTCTTGATCTTGACTCATTAGTTTTCTCTTTTTTGCTCTTCCTGTTCTCTTCCCTGTCCTGTTAAGTGAAGGGAGGGAGTGATCGTCTGTGTGGTGTTTAGCTGTTGGTTGGGGTCAACCCATCACACATGATATGTACAAATTACTTGCTCTTGAAAAGGAAAGTTAAGACAAATTTCTTGTACAAAATTTCTCTACCTTTTTTTTTTTTTTTTTTTTAGCCTGTGAGGACAACACAAGTGGGGAAATCAGCAATGTGTCCCCACCAAAACCAAAAACCAGTGAGAGGAATCTACAAGCGACAGAGAATGGCATTTTCCTGGAAAGTGACTCTTTCTTCCCTCTATGGTCACTATCCATGGCAGTAGTATTTCTAAGCAAAACTGTATTAACCTTCAAGATTTGTACTAGAACAGTATCTCTGAGAGGAGTATCTACAGTTTCCATGTTATATTAGGCTGTCCAGAAAGTTTTAAAAAATATTTAACACTCACTCAAACTGAGCAGCTCATTCAGACCTTCATTTTCTACAGTGTCCATAAATATGGTAATTTTAACATTTGCCACCTCTCTTCCTCATGGAAATGATCCTCTCAATGGGCCCACCACTTCTGACATTTTCCTTCATTTTATAGAGATAAGTAGCAAGCTGGAAGTGCCTTCCCTAGGCCCCTTGTGACAAGAATACTTAATACTAGTTGCCAAAAATTACCAGCTGCAAGGAATTTTATCTAACAAAGCTGCTCTGTGGCTTCCTCAGGATAATATAGTACCATTTATGTCCCAAGCAAGCATTTAAGTTTGTAAATAGGAAGAAGCTCAAAGTATAATTAATATTTAAAAAGTAAAATGTCAGGCTCAGCTAAACAGTTTTTCAACATCCGTATTTTTATGTTTTTTCTTAAATCACATTTTCCTTAGAGAAATGTGTTTTGGGACCTAACTGAGCAACTTTCCGTTGCCCACAGCTAAGTGCTTTACTGCAAGGTGCCAAGAACCACACAACTATGTAAGACAGATCAGGGTTGGGGGAAAATACCATTTAACTCTTAAATGGCTGATCATGTATAATCATGTGTGGTTTCTGACATTATTTTTTTAAATGTAGAAGCAGGAAAAACTCCAAACAAATAAAGAAGGAAAACATGATAAGATGAAATTCTTACTAGAATACTAGAGTATAAATACTAGATTATAAATACTATTTACTAAGCTTATGTAAATGAAAATCTGTATTTTACTGTGTTCTGGGGTCCATGGTAAAATAAAAAGAGCTAAAAGTTCTTTTTCTTGATGCATGTGAATAATGACAACTTTCATACTTCCAAGTTACCTCACTGAATTTTTAGTTTCACGTTAAAGAACAGGAAACTGCACAGCAGAGATCTTAACTGAAGTATCAAACTTCCTGTAAAAGCGCAGAAGTCCTCTAATAGAGTTCGAAAATAAATGTAATTTTGTTGTGCAGTCTTAGATTTCAGATAGAAAATTAACTCTTCTAGTAGCAAATGTGGAAAAAAGATCTACTTTTTATAGAGAATTCAACAACTGCACTAACTAGAATAATTTTTTATTTTGTCATAGCAGCACTATATTAATAATAATACTAATTATGATACATTTATTTCTCTCCCCCCCAAAAATTTACCAAATTAGAGAAGCTTTATGAATGGTGATGAAATTCTCTGTCCTTTTGGTATGCCCATGTTTAAATGATCAGTCTCATTTAAAAATACATCTGAAAAAAATCCTTATGAAATAAGATAAATAGGTAAAAAATTAATGCAACCAAATACACCAAATACAACCAATGAACGAATACATGCAAAGATCCAGCAAATTGCCAAACTGAATAATAACAAACGAAAGAATTTTCTACTCTCTGGTAATCAGAATTTACTGAAGATTGAAATACCTGAATACTTTTCCCAGAACCAATTGATAACTGTGTGATTTGGGGCTGGTCTCTAGCTTTAAGCATCTCCATTTAGCAATGGTTAGTTTAGGTACAGCATATTATTTTTTGCACTTATTTTGGAAGCACCTATGTTCAACTGTCAGGCGAGTCCAATAGTACCATATGATGTACAAACATAAAAGTAATAGAACATGTAACAGCAGAATCCTCTCAGTGTTTACGGAGTGCTTTGAAAGCCCAGGAGACATTAAGAGAAGTCAAAGCCAAAGGTGTTTACAAAAAAGACAGGGAGTTTTCTGAGGAATCTGGTCCACCATAAATTAGATATCATGTTACTACAGTAGGATTAAGTATGTCTGCATAGGGCCTTCTGGAGAATCCATATCCTGCTAGGGCTGAAAGTGAGTTCCTCAAATTGAAGCCAGAAGGCATCATCAGATAACAGCTACGACTGACAATTTGCATCAGTGTCTTGTAAAAGACAAGGTTAAATCCCTTGTCCAATGTACAACATACGACTTGGGATGATGATTCCACATCTCCAAATTTCTCTCGATTCTTTTATGATGAAGAAAACAACAGCTCAGCAAACGAGACCATGCTGTGTAAAGACTGGTCGACTTACATCTGCTCTATAAGTGATCTTGCAATCTCTTTTCTGTTTTTGATGCTTAGCAGTATGAAAAACAGTGTCGTAGCAAGTGGTTCTCAAACTTTCTGCTAATCTGATTCTCTGAGAAGTGTAAGAGTGTGTATTTTGTTGCACTAACCCAATATATATTTGCAAAAGGGAATTAGAATTGTTCCTATAGATGTCAGCTAAATTACCAAGTAAAAACCTAAAAAAAATCTGGCCCATGTGACAAAAATATAGAATCATAGATCGTGACTGCTTTAATTCTACGTAGAATCATTTCGGTTGGAAAAGACCCTTAAGATCATCAAGTTCAACCATTAAACTGACACTACCAAGTCCACCACTAAACCATGTCCTTAAGCACACATCTACACATCTTTTAGATATCTCCAGGGATGGTGACTCAACCACTTCCCTGGGAAGCCTGTTCCAACACCTGACAGTCCTTGCCCTGACAAAACTTTACCTAATATCCAATTTAAATCTTCCCAAGTGCAACTTGAGACTGTTTCCTCTTGCCCTATCACTTGTTACTTGGAAGAAGAGATGAACCACCCACCTCGCTACAACCTCCTTTCAGGTAGTTGTAGACAGCAATAAGGTCTCCCCGCAGCCTCCTTTTCTACAGGCTAAACAGCCCCAGTTCCCTCAGCCATTCCTTATAGGACTTGTGCTCTAGAGCCTTGACCAGCTTTGTTGTCTTTCTCTGAACTCT
Organism: Pampusana beccarii; assembly: GCA_013399365.1. NCBI lineage: Eukaryota > Metazoa > Chordata > Aves > Columbiformes > Columbidae > Pampusana > Pampusana beccarii. The sequence continues at coordinate 122,378 of VWYH01005704.1, forward strand.
CTCCAGCACCTAGATGTCTTTCTTGTAGTCAGGATCCCAAAACTAAACACTGCAATGCTTTGGGCCTGGCCATGCAGCCATTTTTTAACCAGAGAAAAATATGCCTCTCCAAGCCATGACCAGCCAATTTCTCCTGGATAATTCTGTGGCAAACTGTGTCAAAACCTTTAGTATAAAACCCAGACTAACAGACTTGTCCTTCCCAGATCTTCCTTCTGGCCCTTTTTCTAGGTGGACACAACATTTGCTAACTTTTAGTCAACTGGGACCTTCCCAGTTAGCCAGGATTGCTGATAAATGATTGAAAGGGGTTGGTGAGCACCTCTGCCACCTCCCTCAGAACCCCTGGGGGGATCCCATCCAGCCTCATAGACTTCTGCTTGTCTAAGTGATGTATCAGGTTGCTAACTATTTCCCCTTAGACGATGGGGGGCTTCACACTCACCCCTCTCTCTGTCTTCCATCTCAGTGGTCTGGGTACCCTGAGAATAATCAGTCTTATTATTAAAGACTGAAGCAAAGAAGGCATTAAGTAGCTCAGCCTTTTCCTCACCCTTTGTCACTATGTCTCCCCCTGCATCCACCAGAGGATGGAGATTCTCCTTAGCCTTCCTTTTGTTGCTCACATATTTACAAAAGCATTTTTTCTTGTCTTTTACCACAATAGACAAATTAATTTCTAGTTGGGCTTTGGAAATAACAGGTTACAATGGAAATTATTTTGCATAGCAGCCCCTTTCTGCATAATTTTTAATTGTGAAAATATTTCCATGTTTTAAAAGTGAAAAGACCCCAAATGACTTGAGGTTTTAAAACTGTGTATTTGAGATAAGAGAGATGTACCATAGAGTATCTACCACATGTTTTAATATCACACCCATAGAAAAGGTCATTCTATTGAGCCACTTATTTCATTTGCAGTATACGATTTATAGCAGTAACAATGCAATAGGATTACAAAATGTCATGATATAAATGTCAAAGATTTATCACTATAAACTTACCATTATTGTACATCCGACGCACTTGGATAATTTGTACAGTGCTCTTGCAGTTAAGTACTAGACTAGAAGAGGAGAAACATGGGGCGCGTCATGTATAAAGTTGAGCAAAGATCACTTCCAATTTAACCGCTCTTCCTTACACCACGTGAATTGATTGTAAACATAGCTCTGCAGATGTTGTACCAGATGTTATAGTGGTATAGTCAGTTAATAAAATAATTTCTACCTTAGATTCTATGTATAAATTGCTGGATATCTGCTACGTGATGAGATGGCTGTGGAAGCAGAAATTGGGCAGACCTTCTTGTTGATCCCTAGCAGAAATACTCCAAAACGTTCCAGTAGCTATTTTCCCCTTTAGAATATTTGTTATTACAGTGACAGAGCTGCTATTATAGACGTCCAGTATGTCTTTACAGTAGTCTTTTAAGGTAGCAAAATAATATTAAATACAGCAGTTTTTCTTCTCTCTGTCATGCTCTGAGTGACTGTTGGGTAACTTGGGAACATTTCTTTGATGTGATGGAGGAATTTAGTGCTGATAAATGGTTTTTCCAAAGGTTTTACTGCCTTATTTTATTAGGTAAGACTATTTTTCTCTGGAAATTTACAAACAGTAGACCATTAGCAGAATACAGGACACATCATCCATATGATACTGTATGAGTCACATCCTTAGCTTCTGTTATTGGGCTGATTTATCCTTCTGGAGGGTCTGGTCATACCTTTTAAATAATACAGTTGTGCTTTTTTTTTTTTTTTTTTTTTTTTTTTTTNACAGATTACAGTGAATGTGTTCAGAAGACATTTTACATCAATCATTATTACTGAATAGGAGGTATAGCTGGTGAGGTGGTATAAGACACATATACAGAGCTCTAACAGAAATATTTAGGCTTTTCTTGACATCGAACAAGTTACTACATTAAGCCTTTGTAATACAAGGAAATATCTAAACTACAGTACCAAACACTATTCTTGGAGACTCTATATGACATGTTCACATTCAAGCAATAAGTAATGTTTGAAGCAGGGTTTCATGTGATTAGGAAACAAATGTAAGCAGACTAACCGTATGTTCGCCAGGTTTCAATGACTGTAATTATTCCTTCATCAATGAACCGTGAAAAAATAACCCGTTCTTTCAAGGAGCATAGATTTTGGTAAATTGTGGGAGCTACTAAACTGCTGTTCAGAGTTAACATGGTAAGTGCCCTGAAAGTTCAGTTCCCTTCATACATATGTTGAAATGTATATGTATGTCTACACTGATGGAAATTCCTATACTGTGTAGTGTGAAAAAGTTTGTGTTGCCTGCCCTATTTTTTGAACTAAGTTGATGCATTTTAAAGTGCAATTTAAGCCCAAGGAGCTCTCTGTCTTCAGCCACATTAGTCAAGTCATAATAGAGTGTAGGAACTGGGTGTGACTTTGCTTTATAAACTGATTCAGACTTGCTGGATCAGACAGAAGGAAAATGCAGCACAAAGTAACTGCCCTGAAACTGCACAGGAACTCTGTCATGCAGCACAGTGTGTTCCCCACAGTGCATTCAGAGAGCGATAACAGACTGGGATGATCCTCTGAGAGAGTGAGTTGGTGTGCTTGATCTTTGGAGTTTGGGGTAGCCCTCACACTTTCTGCTGGGGAGTGATGGAGGGAATCTAAGGGAGGCAAGGTGCTTCTGGCATTGATGTGATGTTGGCTGCAGCAGCCTGCGGACGGGTCCAGGAGGAGCTTGGGCAAGTGGCAAAGCTGCCCAGGTGGGAGGAGATGCCTGCAGGGATACAGGGAGCTGCAGACATGTGCCTGCTGTGTATATGTTTCTAACAGGCTCTTCTTAGACACGTCCTTCTAGGCTGCTGTTATGAAATCTATATTTATTCCCCCAAGCAGCCTTTGGGAGGTGACTGCTGGAGGTGCGGGCACATATACTTCAGGGCTCTATTTGAAAGTGGTGCCTGCAAAGTGAATGGGCTGTGCTTTACTGCAGCGAGGCTGCTCATGGTTCCTGTTTCACTAGGAACCCGGGGTGGCAGTGAGAAAATGCTGTAGGAGACTGCTGTTTTCTGACTGTGGGGTGGTGACGATAGTTTGTATATTTTGTTCAGTCTAACACAGCACGACTCTTTCTCACCCTGTTCACTACAGAGATGTGTTTTCCCTCCTTCCCTTGAATAACAGAAAGCACCACAGGTGGTTGGTGGCAGATGGTACCTTCGATATCATCCCTGAGGCAGCTTTGCTTCTGCCTCTGTGCCCCATCAGGCAACTCCTGCCAGAAACCCCAAAGAGGCTGGGAGGTTTTGTGTGGTGGCATATGCCAGCTGAAACCAGTTGGCATTTGGTTCTGAATTTGTCAGCCCCAAGGGAGATGCAAATGCACAGGTTGTCAGTTATTTTGATTATAAAGCAGCATTTCATGTTTTCACTCAGCAGTCAGATACAATACTACAATAATGACCAAGCCATTAATGAACTGAAGCAGAGTCACGTGGTGGTCTCCATTGCTAGCTTGGGTTTATTACATGATTTAGTTTTGCTGATGCTGTCTCTAGGCTGTCTGCCTTACCTTGCTTGGTTTCTTCCGCCTTTTAAAACAACTTCTGTTGAACTTTTAAATAACTACTGCCATCTGGAATAAGATTTGCATTATTTGCTATTTCGAAAGTCAACCCTGGTTTTATAGTTTCATTCGTCAGATGAGACTGTTTCACTGCTATGCTTAGATTTTTTAAATTAAATAATTAATTGCCAGTTAGGATTATTACTATTGTATCTCTACAGCTGATCTGGCTCATTAGTAGGCTTTTTAGTTGTAGTTGTAAGACTGAAGTTTATCAATATACACATTTTTGAGACTGCTTTCTCAAATTCAAGTTAAAAAAGCTCAACTAAGTCTTTTATCACCTATCACCTACTTATGGAGCAATGTGTACAGCACACCAGCCAAGGTTATCCTAAGTATATAGTTTTCCAACTCACCCATGTGCATTTATTCTGACAATTACAGTTAAGAAAATACTCTTAAATGTTTAAAAATACTGTTATGACCAGCAGAGGACTGAGGTACTGTAACACAAGGCAGATGTGTGAGGCAATATCAAAGCAAATAAACAAATTTTCTGTAGTGATTAATTTGTTTTCCCTTGTTTTAGACAGTTCTACTAATTTTTGTTAAGAATACTTTATTTTTGAAGGACAAAGACCTCTCCGTAAAAGAAAATAGAAGCGGGAAAAAAATATTTATTTGAGAAACATCCCATAGAGCCCAACATTTAAACATTTTAAAAAGTTAATTATTTAAGTCAGATGTTCAGAGAAGGAAGTTGTTCTGAAGACCAGAATTTCTGTATTTCTAATGTTTTATTTCTTGGAAATTTTTCTTTAAGTAGTCACAGGTTGTTTTCTTTCCTTTCTGATATGTACTTTCAACTGATTTCAGGATGTTTTATCTGGCAACACAGGGCACAGAGTTCTGTTCTTTGGACTCTACAGTGCATCCCACTTAAAGAGTCCTGAGACTGTGATTTAGGTACTATTTCTTTCCATCTCATGCTGCAAGTATTGGTGACTGGACTTGCAAATTTCCTATCTGGATTTTGCTTGAGTCTTTGCTAGGTTATGACCCTTTGTTTCTGATTATGTGTTTTGATTCTGATATTTGTTTGGTCACCATCTGAAAAAAAAAAAAATCAAATTGTGCTCTGTCACATTCTTTTCTTGCAACAAATTCAGAAACTCTGAGCCAGAACTTGCTTTCGCCTAATATTGACATATTTCATGTCTTCCCAATAAAATAACTGCACAGAGTATAACTGTCATTATACAACCTGTGTACTCTTTCATCAGCTAGCTCAAGTTACTCTGTATCGCTAAAACAAATTATCTTAAGAAATAATAGGTTTCTTTGATACAAAAATAGTGAAATATTTATTTTCTCCAACCAACAAATTTTAATTTTTAGCGCTACATAAAACAGTTGTTTGTGACTCTGCTGAAGTCAATAGATTCAGCAAGGTAGTGGTCTACATATTTTGAGACTGCACCTGTGTCAAATCCACTTTGTTGAGTCATGATTCTATTGTGAGCTAAATACTTTAAACAAGAGCTGAGAGCCTAACTGCTTTGTCAAGCCTGTCCAGCAGCGCACTCCATGGTGCTGTGTTCTGGCTTAACCCTACCCAGCAGCTGACCCCACGTTGCAGCTCAGTCCTTCCCAGTTGTGTGAGGGAGAGAATCGGAAGGGTAAAAGCGTGAAAACTCATGAGTTGAGATAAAGGCAATGTAATAGGTAAAGCAGTTGGCTAGCAGGTGTTTAGCCATTTCCAGGAAAACAGGGCCTCATCACATGCAATTGTTACTTGGGAAGATGAATGCCATAACTTTGTATGTTCCCTCTTCCTCTATCTTTCCCCAGCTTTTATTGGTGAGCATGACATATACGACATGGAATATCTCTTCGGTTAGTTTGGTTGATGCTGTGCAAACGCTGTTCTGCACCAGCGAGAACATGGGTGTGTTATCAACATTGTTTTGTTCAGAAATCCAAAACATAGCACCGTGTGAGATACTATGGAGAAAATTCATCCTTATCTCAGAAAGTGGTGGTCCTTGGAAAGTCTGATTTTTGAACTTCCTAGGTTGCTCTTTTGACACTGTTTGTATTCTTGGAGCCTTACATACAGTTTTGTTTTGTTATGACTGGTATTTTGCTAATACTGTGACTCTGCAGTATCCCCTTTCTGTTTGGACTTCTATATTGCATATCTTACCTTTAGCCATTCTGTTGTTGAGTAAAGTAGCAGGTAAAGCTGAACCAAGCCCCCAGACCAGTACCTCACAAAAATGAACACAGTGTCAAAGGAAGTACACAAAACCAGTGAGCTGAGGTATAATACATGTAGGATTTCCTACCTACCCTGCTCTGCAGCCATGGGTAGGAATGGCATTAACTGGGCAGTAAAGGCATCCTCACCTTCCTCCTATCTTGGATCTCACATTTTACAGGTTTTAGTGCTGTCAAGATCGTAGTCCCTTTGGGAAATTTCTGCTGACACTGCATCTGAAAGGTCAGGATTTCAACAGCCTTCAGACTCCATGAGAGTACTTGGGCACTGGCTTGGAAGACGTATGCATAGGTGTAGATGTAATCCACTCTTGATTGCCTCATGTATATTTGGACTTCTTGAACCACGTGATGAGTCTCCATGAACAGCATTACACAGAACTCATCAGTACAGAAATATTATTTATTGGCTTAATGCACATGGCATGAAACAGACAGAAGTAACAGGCTACTAGGCCACTATGGCAGCATGACTACCATTCTCAGTACAGGCACCCACTGAGTCTCTGCTGGCCACACGTAGGACAGCTAGGTGTGGAAGTGTGCTCCTTGTATCTGGCTGATGCTCAATATTGCTGAGGTGCCATCCTAGTACCCTCCACTGTTTTTCTTGGATATTTTGGTACTTTGTACTTTTTCTATTGGCAGTTTTCTCTGAGATAGTATCTATTTTCAGTTCTAAGACAGGACTTGTAAGAGGCCTACTGGCTGGTTCACAACTCAGTGGGATATTTTCCATGGTAAAATACAGAACTAGGTACTAATTCACACATATTGTCTGGGTTCCTTTTGTCACACATCCATGAGCTGTGGGGTGAAGTTCCTGTCCTTGATGACTCAAGGACACTGAAGTTCCCATCATGGCTGTTATCATCATGTTTGGTGCTGAGGCCTGGAATCCAGTTGCAACACTGCCTGGTGGGCTGTGGCTGCGAGTCATGTTCAGTGTGTTTTAATGGCTCAAACTACAACTCCATCCAGATTTGCTCCTGTCCCTATGGTTTTCTCAGAAAGCTGTATTGCTCTTCACTATGGGCCTTACACAGTAACATCCTTTTATTTTTTTTAGCAAGAACGTGTAACTAGAAGTTCTTCTAATATTAAAACTCAAAAGTAGAGCATAGTGTGCAATTGTAAGAATATTTTCAAAACTGTGTAAAATAATCTTATCAATAAGGCAAGTAGACTACAATTCATTTAAAGATGGTACTCTATTATTTGGACATTTTGTGTAATGATGGATTTGTAGTTTTGCAGCTGCCAATGTGAAACATTAAACATGGGTACTGAAGTATAATCATGCATGTCCAGCCATATCTGTTGGTCTCATTATAAAACTCCTTACAAAAGTTGTTGTATGATAGCTAATAACTCTATAAATTAGAAAAAGAATGTTATATGTTGTACACTTGTTCTTCACTAACACTGTTGTTTGTACAGGATGTTCCAGTGCATGAATAATTTTCCTGCACAGTAGTAACTGGAAACACTTCTATTTACAGGGAGTGTATTTCGTGTGTATTGCTACCGTGATCTATAGAAACATCACTCAGTGGTCTATGTATGAATAAAGAGTGGCATAAACTATCAAGGCTTCAACATCTAGGAATACTTACTGCTAATGACAGCAGTAACATGATCTTTAAAAGTGTTCTAGGAGCCTGAGCTTTATGTTATCTCAGGAGCCAACAGTGTCCAGAGCTTTATGACTTCAGGCTTTTTCCCAAACATCTATGACTTTAATTTGAATTTTTTTAAAGACCATACAATTTGTTAGACTTTTGTTTGCCAAATCTCTTCAGGTGATATCTTCAATGAATTTTTTGTGAAAATTACATTCTCTTGATTATACCTTTTAATGGAATAAATATTAATCTCAAGTAAAGGTTAATACCACCAAGTTATTAATATTTATGAAAATAACAGCAGCTATAAGCAGTTGATTGTCTCTTGCATTTGGTGCAGTTGTCTGTTAATCAAGGTTATATAACTGGTATTGCATATGTCCTATTTTTGTATCTTTTCTATTACAGACTCTCTTCATTCATACAGAAGATCAATGCTCTACCTAACTTATTAACTAGTATCTTGTTAATGACTATATTCACTGATTTTGAGCTAGTGCTTATAGTTCTTATGAAAGCTAGAGCTAAACGATATTGCCCTGAATATTATTTGTGGCTGTTACAGTCACAGTTTCAGAGGGACTGGAGCAATGAATTACTGCATATTCTTTAACCTGAAGTGAGTAAACGAATGTACAAGATGAACAGGCCTTGCTATTTAAATTAAAAAAAAAAAAACAACTAACAGTTGAGACTGCTGATATATTTTCCATGTTTTACCTTTCATTATTATCTTGAAGAAAAGTCCAACATCTGATATAATTAGGCAGGAATAATCACACATATAATTAAATATGAAGCTTCAACCTGCATTGTTATATCCTTATGCCCATATCATGCTGTTCTCTGACAGTTAAGGAGGCAAAGGGCGATGGAGTAGCAGAAGAAGGTGAAGGATATAAATGCCATTAGTGTATCACAGTAGCCTAATGTGAATGTACTGAAAATGACTGGCCCACATTAACACAGAAAAACTGAGCCACATCAGAGAAAAATCCCTGTTCACTGAATTAGAATTTCATGCTTTATCTTAAGCTTAAGATTAAGCTTACTTGAAAGACAGGTTGCAGGCCGTGCAAAAATGTAAACCAGAAAAACAGAGAGAAAGAGAGAGAGTCCAGCACAGGGCAACAAAGATGATTAAGGGAGTGGAGCATCTCCCGTATGAGGAAAGGGTGATGGAGCTGGGTAAGACCAGGGGAAATGGGTTCAAAATGGAACACAAGAGGTTCCACTTAAATTTGAGAAGAAACTTCTTCTCAGTGAGGGTGCCAGAACACTGGAACAGGCTGCCCAGGGAGGTTGTGGAGTCTCCTTCTCTGGAGACATTCAAAACTCGCCCAGACGCCTTCCTGTGTAACCTCATCTGGGTGTTCCTGCTCTGACAGAGGGACTGGACTAGATGATCTTTTGAGGTCTCTTCCAATCCTTAACATTCTGTGATTCTGTGAAAAAAGAAGCATCTCATCTAGATTTTGCAAACTCCAAGTCAAATTCTTACGATCCGAACTTAAAAAAATATTACAGTACCCAAATTTAAAACATGAGGAGTCACGGGCAGGGAAGGAGACTTTCTTACCCCTGTGATGTAGTATTACAAAATCTTTACCTTTCAGAGAAGGCCGCTGTGCGTACTTCAGCATACTTTTATGATGCCTTATTTTTCTTTCAGCTTCCAGAATCTTAATTATTAAAATTGTCCGGCAACCTCTCGTATTGAGTGTCAAAAGAGCTAGCACAAATACTGCCTATTTTTCTCAGTGCCCCAACATTCTCAGAACTTGCTTTGTAACCTGTGATAGTACAAAGAAGTGTCATTTCATATATGGCACTTCAAAGCTGCAATAAAATTTAAAAAAATGGATTCTGTTCACTTATTTGTGTAAAGTGTGGCTTAGAGTTAGTGGCAAAATATCATGTAGGAAATATTTGAGTGATTTTTGGGTGTTCATAATAATCTTCACAAGTCTTCAAGATGTCACTATTAGCAAAAAACTGGAAAAATACTCAAAACTGTCTATTTGGTATTCATCATGCATCATATTTAAGTAGTTACTTAAAAAGCTTTTTCTAATTAGGAAGGAAAAAAAATCATATTGGCTAAGATGACAACCCACACAATCCAAATATTAGCTAACAAAGAGAGGAGTTTTCAAACAACTTGTAGAAAGAATACTCAGCAAAGCCAAACTATAGGCAATATTCAGAAACATGGGGGCAACTTTGTGAACTATTCAGCATCATTAAATATACTGGACATCCAATGGCATTCCTGGTGTTGTAAAATCATTGAAAGTCTTATGTTGCTTGGCAATTTATAGACTATCTTCAGTTTTTGAGGACTTCTATTACCCAAGATTGTTTTTTGCTTGAAAAACATTTTATTTTTACACTTCAACACCACAGAAAAAAACTCAAAACAAAACCAAACAATCCTAGAGTGAAAATAGAAAGCAAACAAAAATAACTCAGTTTTTTCAGTTTATTCTCCATTATGCCATCATCACCAGCAACTAATGATTGTTTAATAGTAAAAGTTGATAATGTCGACCATTTGTAGAAAAAAACAAAAACAAAACAAAACAAACAAAAACAAACAAACAAAGCCCCCAAAACAAAACAAAGAACCACAAACAAACAAACAGAAACAAAACACAAACCCAAACCAAATAGTAAACTGGGGTAATTAATTGTCTTTCAGGAGTTTTACCACTTTTGGAAAGCTCCCTGCAGTGGCACCCTGCAGTAGGTTGCAATAACTGAGTTCAGTTCTTTATCCTTTGATTCTTGAAATCACGTACTTTAGTATACCTTGTGACACATGCATGTTAACTTACGATCTGGTGAGGAGTGTGCATGTCCTTATGTATTTCCCTGGCTAGTACAGTATAAGCAGATTTGTTTAGGGATGTGGAGCAAAAAAATAGACAGCACACACTAAAAAAGGCAATTAACTATAGTGAAAATCCAGCAGTAGAAACTGAAAAATAATCTTGAAAAAATAATCAGAGTTGAAGCAGTGGTTCTTTACACACATTTGAGATTTCCTTTGCTGAATTATCTAAATGATTTTTATGGATATACTCAGGGCCACTGCATATTCAGAAAGAGATAATTAGCATATAGGTAAGAATCTCACCATGGCTGTGGGCTGCTAAATTTGTATCTCTATTCACATCCTACTGAAAACAAGTGTTTAGAGATTTTCTGGCAAGCACCCACATTAACTGGCTGTGACACATTTCTGTGATATTGTTGATGACACAGCAGCCCTATTCCTTATGGCTGTTTTGTTAAGCACTGTTATAAAGACCAATTTACATCATCTTTCATAAAATTGTCACTTGATATTGTAAAAGACACCAAGGTTCTACTAAAGACATGCTGGTTTCAGATAAACAGTCCACAGCAAAGATTTTTCAGGAGTGTTCTTTTAATTATTTTCATTTGCTTGAAAGACTTTTCTCTGTCACAGTTCTCATTTATACATACATTAGGCATTATGTATAAATTGTTACTTTCTTTTACACATTTTTTACAACATTTGAGATCCTGCTGCTATATATTATGTCAGTGGGACCAATGAACAGCTATACTCAAGCACATCTACCTACTCATCTGACAAAGTAGACAAGTTTGAATTCATATGGATTTACACACACAAATTATATCTGTGCTAGTGTAATGGAAATAATTTATGATTAGCACAGAGCATAGGGTAAAAATAGATTCAAGAGGACTGTAATACCATACAGATGCCCTCTGTGTCTTCTATGTTAATAAGACAGCCTGATGTTTGCCAAAATTTTCTCCTAACCGATAAAAACACAGCAATTGGTAATCTATGTCTTTTGCTGTTGTCTAGTCTTGCTGCACTGTACTGGGAAACAGCTGGACAGCACTAAAGCTCAGAAGTATCCATTTCTTAATAACCCATTCTTAAAACAGGCAAATTCTGTCTTCCCTTTTAGCCGTTTAATGCCTTTACATTCAGTGGGCATGTACAGCTTCATACGTGGTCAGAATACAGATCAAGCTGTGAAGTTTTGCATGTCCAATTCTTTGTGATGTTCAGAAGAGCAATGCCTTTTTATTTATGTGCATATTTACAAGACTGAAAATTAGGTCTTTTCAGACTAAGAAAATCTGTTTTTCCTTATAAATGGAAGAGCTCCATCACTTGACCTGCTTTGATTTGACTCAATTTGGAGAGCTATTTAAACCTTTCCACTGAAATACATGAAAGGTGAAACAGGAAACATGTTGTTCTGGCTGTACTCTCAGTTCTGTTCTCGTAAACACAGGTGACAACAACCTGTATCACATGTACAGTCACAATGAGGAGGTTGTTGAAGGGAAGTTTGATTTAGCACTAGGCATTGGTGCAGGATTGCAGCCAAACTGCTGAATCATGAATAACAGCATGACCAGACCCCACCAGGCTGTTGGCGTTGCTGACCCAGGCTGCACATAATGGCTCAAAGCTTTGGATAAGTATCCTTAGTGCATATGCTTATATGAAGTCTGATTTTTTTTTAATCTTGTTGGGTCTTCCTGCTGTACAAGAAGAGAAATCACAGCCACATGTAATAGACATGGAAAGGAGCACACCTCAGGCTATCACAGCTTTTATTAACAAATGTCGCATGTGATGCCAGGAATTACAGCAGCAGGAATCTCTAGTTTAAGAGTCCATCGACACACAGAGGTGAAGATGTGAGTAGGACAGAAATCAAAGGGCAGTAAAAATACAACTGAAGACAGAAATCTTGCCTGAGAAATGGAAAATTGATCACCAGAAGCCATCCTAAAGGCAAGGAAAAACAGATCTTTAGTTTTCTTTACACATTCTTTTCACTGCTTGAGGATTCTCTATGGACAATTTACAAATATATCACATTTATTATTGGTTTGTGTCCAGATCTCCCAAGGCATTCAGGAGACTAAGTTCTGCTTAAGGTTTTAAGGGAAATTGAACTCCTAAACAGGGACTCAAACACCTTAGAGAACATAAGACTTGAGAGAAGACCTTTTTGCAGTTTCTTTTTTCAGTTGCACTATAATTTTCATTATAAATGCTTGATTTTGTAACATATGTATTTTTCACAGTATCAATTCATAGTATCTATGATGGATATCAGGTTTCTTGAAGTGCATAGATTCCTCTGGTTCCAAACATCTACAAATTTCAGATGTATGCAGCTCAAAGTGGAGGGATTATTTTGCTTGAAATAATGTTTCCTTCAAAGACAAGCCCATTCTCTTCGTAATACAGAAATATTTAGCTTTCAGGGATTCCAAGATTCCAGGTGAAAATACGAACATCTGAGCTGGCCTTTATTGAGTGAAACTAGAAAAACAGTATGTAAGCGGAAATCACCTTAAACAATTACTCACTCTGATTTCCACACCATTATTTAGTTTAGGTGAGTCAATGTACTACAGAGTATAGAAAGTAATCTGTGTGCTGCAAGTTGAATTATAATTCATGACACCATTTGCAATTTGGGATGCATTTGGTTTAGATTCAAGTTTAGATGATGCATTCTCTTAACTTAGAGGCAATAAAAAAAGTGTACAACACCTAACCAAAGACCGCCTAACCTCTTTAGGATAAATCCAGATGGCTGGAATTTCTAAGTAATGCCACTTCAGATGGAAATGAGGTTTTTCTGACCTACTGTTGTTACCCAGTACAGGCTATCCTCTCTGTCATATGACGTGCGCAACTTTTAGTGGGAATGAACAGCTCAAACATGACAAACATCACCAAGTACTATCACAAAATCCTTGTCTGCTGGTTGCATGAGAGTCTTTCTCCTCTGCAAGACCAGCAGTAGTGTTTGATCTTTTTAGTTACCATATAAATGGTCACAGAGCTCTCAGTGGCACACTTGACAAACTGTTTATAATGTGCAAAAAATCTCTAGACTCCTACAAATCAGTCCTCAGTGCAGCTGATTATCAGCTAACTGAGCTGCCGAGATGGTTAGGGTTGGTTTGGCTCTTCTAACTCCTTGAAACGTGCAGAAGCTCCTTCTGCCTCACCCCCAACCACCTTATTCTTTCGCTTAGGTGTTCTCTTCTTAAGATGGATGTAGATGGTTTTGACTGCCTCACATGGATGCCAAAGTGGATTTAGACAGTGATACTGTCAGGTATTGCTATGCTGAAAGTCATTCAGAGCAAATGTTTTATTTTCAAGTGATATGGAAAGACTGAGGAAGAAATAATTCATAAGCATACAAAAGTGGAGGTCGTTTCCATGAATGTTTTAGCATGCACAATGTTGTGATCTTGTCAAGTGCCTGAAGAATGCACGTTTTATCTTTACTTACATTTCTTCTGAAAAAACCCCCAATATTAAGAGACACATGGCTTCTATTAACTTTTGAACAGTGTTCATAACAGTCTCTGCCAGTAGAGTCTGCTTGAGTACAGTGAAGAAATAAATGGATTTTAAATGCAGTGTCTCTAGTGACCTTAAAGAACTTCCAATATGCAGAAATTTGTCTTGGTATTTACCTGCCAAAGGCAGTCTTAATGAGTGAATTTATCTCCTGAAAAATAAATGTTTGCCACCATATCCAGAAACAAAAACAATCAAACAAAACACACACAAACAAAACAAAACAAAACAAACACAGAAGACCCCCAGAGAAACAAATTAATAAAAATGTGGGAAAGAAATATGGCTAGAGAATGTCTTCACTTTTAATATATTTGAAGTTATTTTTCTGAGTAGTGGTTTTGGCTTTTGGTTTTGTTTGTTTTTTGTTGTTGCTGTTTTGGTTCTGGTTTTGGTGGGTTTTTTTTTTGTTTTTTGAGGTTTTCTTTAGGGGGGTTGTTTTTGTTTTTACTGTGAGATGATGCAGACAACTATAATTGTCCATCTTATTGTATGGTAATGACTTTATTCTCAAGTTAGTCCAATTTGATACATGTTACATGTTACCATTTTCTTTGAAGGATGTGAGGATCAGTGAGAATAAGAGTAAGCTACATATGAAGTGTTTGAGGTTCTAAGAAAGTAGTATATAATAGCTACTGAGGTTTCAAAAATACCTACATTAAAGTAGTATAATGAATCTCATTCATCAAGTTAATATTACCTATACCTTACACTATCCTTCTTTACATGGAAACATTATCAAATACTGGGAGTCGCATAAATTGAGATATGCTGAGAATTCATTCCTTCCGACAGGAGTGTATCATGACAGAAAAAGCTCCACAAAGAGTATGCACAACAGCGTAACTACGTGCCTTGATACTGCTCGAACTTCTGCTTTATCACTACTGCAAGAGACAACGATGGAAGAAAAGCCTGACAGCTAAAGTAAACTAAGACCATAAATACGGAGTTCAAAAGCCATAGACATAAATAGAGACTTAAAATCTTTTTTTAAATATTAAAAAAATGTAACAAGGCTTTAAATAATTTGTTTGATATCTACTTACAGGGATCTTGTTATTGTCTTGATTCTGAGTCTAGAGATTAAATAAACTCACAAATCGAACGTTGAATTATCTCATCTGAATTTTTAAACTGTGTAACCTAGAAATTCAACACATTTTTCAGATTCAGATGCAGGGCTTGTTTTTCCTTAAGCACATTTTTGACAATAAAACTTTGGTAAAGTTTTATTACGTTCAAGTTTTGATTGAACATTTCCAGAAGTTGCCATAGTTGCAGTACTCCACTACAAAGGTAAAACTTCTGGGGAAGGCACTCAGAATAAGGCTGAAGGACATGTAGGTTAAAATAAGCAACAAAGGAAGAGTGAAGATGAGCACATGATGGTAAAATTAGTCAATAAACTCATTACTGCTTTGTTACTATACTTCTGAACAGAAGCTAGACTAAATTACACTTAACTTCAGGTCTTGTAAATAAATACAATCATCATTAGTAAGACTATTGTACTTGAATTCTCTTTTGAAGATGGAAACAACTGTCTCAGAGCCTGTCTAATATTCTGGATTAATTAATGGTACTTCATATTAGTGTATAAACAGTGAAAACCATTAAAATAAATGTATATCAGAAAAAGATCTGAGAAAAACAGAATCACTGAATACCTGGCCTAGGCATAAGTTTTCACATATATTCCATGAAAGAAGTTACCATATTTAGATTAACTCTTTGAAATGGTAACAGCAATGGGTACGCTCAACCCAAAGCCTCAAAAATGGTTTTAAGGACTTTGCAGAAAGTAAAGCAACAAAAAAGAAGGATCAGCTGCTGGATTTCTTAGAAAAAGCTTTGGTCTATTCAAAGAGAAACAACATAACTTGAACATTGTCATCAGCTTCAGAGAGGTCCTTTGATGACATCTGAGAGGAACTAGAGGCTTTGAAGCCAAATGGTAGAAAAGAAGTGTATGAATTGTCCTCTAAGTATGCTGTCATTGCTCCATTATTGCCAGCATTTAATTAAAGCTGAGACATTGGATAAGTAGTCTCACTGATATGGCTTGTACATTTAACTGCCCCTCTCCCCATCTTAGCTCCACTCACTGCTTTACATTTCAGCTCTGTTTGTTGCTTCTTAGCAGCCCGGAAGTGACTGTGATCTTCCTTGAGAGGTTGATGGCAGATGTGTTCTCAAAAGCATTGTCCAACAGAGATAATAGCTTAGTTTCAAAACTAAAGGAAAACATATTCCAGCTACCGCTGTTTTGAAAAGCCCAAAAAGCCTCTCCAGTTCAGAAACTCTTTGCTATTCTTCTCCATGCAGGTTTCAGTGCTGAGCCTTTTACTCTTTTTAAGGAGATGGGTTAATTTAGGACTCCTTTCCATAGGGTTTTCACTTATTTCTTGTGTCAAATCATTGCAGCTTATGAATTCTCGTAAAATATCTTAAGTTTACATATAACTGTAACTAGTTCTTTTGACAGTTGGTATACTAGATGAAGCCTGAATATACTATTCATTAGTCATTGAGAAGGTGTCTTTTCACATTGCCAAAGGTTAGGTAGGCCTGAATAGATATCTTGTTAATAGGATTTGTGCATCTCTCTCCCACATAGAGTTTTACAAATCTCCCCTAGAAAAAGACTTACCATTCTCACAGGGGGCAGAGATATTTCACACACCTTGTTTCTTGGAGTTTTAACTAGTGGGAATTAGTTTTAATTATAAAGTTCTTTGGAGGAAACTTACCTTAGTATTCTCCACAGTTCATATACGTAATTTTAAACTACTCTGTAACATTTCAGAAGTGTTGTTCCTCCCAAAATTTGGGCTGGGTTTGGCTCTTAAAATACCTTAATTTACTTGCAGAAGGTAATACCAGAATTTACTCACAGAAAATGTGATTCTATGGAATAGGTGACTGTACCAACATTTTTTTAAATAGAATTCTTATATGTCAGTTCAGGTTGGTCCACTAGGAGCTTACATGGCCAGAAATTGAAATAATACTTACACATCTTTATTACAAGTTGCTATTGACAACACAATCCTCATCGTAAAATGAGATGTTTCTGGTGATTCAGTGTCTATATGTATCTAGTATATTATACCACAAAAGTTTTTTGTATTTACAGTAAAAGTGACAGCTTAATTAAACTGCTTCTAGATTCCTTGTTGACTCAAACTTTGAAGTGCTACTGGGTATCAGTCATTTTTTTCTGGTGACAATTTCTCTTATTGGTGACAATTCAGTTCTCACTATGGATGTTCTGCCTCCACAGCAGCTGTGATATCAGAAAGTCTGATGTCTGCAGCAGAGAGCAAATAACTTCACCCCAAAGTAGGAAAAGGTGAGCTAGGAACGGGTTAATGTACCATACTGCTTCAGTACTGGTAGTAACAGCACATAGGCTCATTTAGAGCCCCAAGTCTAATATTTTTTCCTGTGGCCCCTCCCTTTTCTTTTGTTTGAGACTCACTTGCCTAGGGAAGAATCTTTGCAAGTTTCCTGCATGGTTAAAGGAGAGCAGAAGCTCCTGGTTAAACGAGAGCAGAAGTCACTGGGTACTACACCGTAACTTTCCATCCAACAACCCCTTAAAGAGCTCAGGGCTGGGAATGGCTATTGGACCTTGACTTCACAGAATCACAGATTGTTAGGGATTGGAAGGGACCTCAAAAGATCATCTACTCCAATCCCGCTGCCAGAGCAGGAACACCTAGGTCAGGTTACACAGGAATGCGTCCAGGTGGACTTGTCCTTTTACACTCACATTGGGTTGACCACTGCAGAAGAAAAGCAATTCTTTAGTTGGCATTTTCCTAAATGGAGGGAGAGAAGTATAGGCATCTATCTGTATTCCAGGAACGTCAGCAGTGTCAGCTGTGAACAGACAACCTCAGAAGTATTGAGACTCAACTCAATGCACATTTTCGTTTCATGATTCAATTCGTTCTTTCATCAATATGCATTTAACTTTGAGACTTACAGCTCTGTTAGACCATGGAAAGTGCACAATTCTGAAGAAAAAAGACTGGTTGAAAAAGATACTGGACTCAGAGCCAATAGCTTGTTTTCTATAGTGTGACAGACCCAAGGTAGTGCATGATGAAAAATAAAATAAACCCCACTTTCTTTAGAATTTTAACAATATCGCACTTTTATTTGTCCATCCTAATAGGAATAAAAATCCAATTCTAATTGGTGGTTGTTGTTGTTTTTTGGTTTTTGTTCTTGTTGTTTTTTGTTTGTTTTGATTTTGGTTTGTTTGTTTTCCCCTCACCTTTCTACTGCTTTTCTTTCTATATCCCTGGTGGAGAAAAAAAAAAAAAGGGTTTTATTAAGTGCATTTGTAATTTTTTTTTTTTGCTAATTAGAAAAAAAATGATGAAATATTTTGAGTACTTACGAAACAGACACTTAGAACTGGCTTTTGTCATAAGTGGGACAAATAGCATCTGAAACCAGTGAACTGCAAGAGTTTACACTAATTGAAACTTACCTTTGTACGATTAAGTTCCTGCCAGGTTGTTAAGCATCTGAGAAACGTAATGTGAGAAAAAGGACTGTGATAATAGCAGGGCACTTGCAAGCTTCTTTCTTTGTCATACAAGCACTGATGTGGCAAGAAAAAATGAGGGTAATACCTGTTTTGTTAACATAACTGCATCCTGTGTCACTATACTTTTGTTATGTAGTGAATGTGAGTAAACATCAAGCTGTGACTTATGAAATAAATATGTGTGAGATAGGAAAAATACAAGAATTCTTGCACAAAGTCTTTTCTCAAACAGGAATGCAAAACCACAACTGCCTTTCTGAAGTCAAGTTAGGATTATGACAACATTTGTGTTACTTAAATTTTACAGATTACTAATTATATTTTTTATCCAGCCCCAACCAGAATACTTTCCAGAAAACAGGAAGATCAGATTTATGATGTTCTTCCCTTCAGAAACAATGACTTAATGACAAAACAGAAGTTTTAGATTTACATTTTTTCCATTTTGAAAAAGCGATGTGCAACCAAGTTGTACACTCCTTTTCCATCTGCAACTATAACTCCTCCTGGAGTTTAAAATGAAAATTTGGTTTAGGCAAGGTTAAGATGGGAGTTTTGAGGATACATGTAGATGCAGATCAATAAAAATCACAGAATATATGCAATGGTCAGTGTTCCTTTTTTCATCCTGGCCTGAGTGATACTGTTTACTGGGTATTGCCAGGTTTGCTGAGCTAAACCTAACTCTTCTCTGATATTACAATCACTGCAAGAGAGAATGTTTTACCTACATTGTCATAGCAAGTCTGGGATGCTGGACCCTCCACAGCTAGGTTGAGAAACGGAATAAGGGCATAAGATTTTCCCATTCCTGCTTATTTCTGCATGTGTTCAGACACATAGTATATAAAACAAATTATTGCTGCTGTGCATTAAATATATTCAGAATGTATTACCCTTCTTCAGATCCTTTTTTTAACACCTAAGCAGGCCAGGAAAAGTCCTCCTGTAACAGACTCAAGATACTTTATCTCATGTCTTAAGGGGTTATCAGTAGAGTTGCATAATCAAATACTGATGTCAAGCATTTTATATTTGCAGACTACTACTTATATACTCAAACGCGTACATGCAGCAAGCTTTTACGTAGTAAACTCTTACAGGTTATTGTAGGCATCAAGCGTCACTAGCTTGGGTTATCTGATGAGCGAACCACATGCAGTCAATCAGCTCCTAAATCCTGCCACAGACTAGCAAAGCTACTTGAAATTATTTTGAAATATAATGAACTGTGATCAGTTATTCAGTGCTGGACATCTTAGTCCATTATTCAGTTCAGTGTAAGTGGAATTGTCTTATTGTAATTATGTGTGTAGCGGTTCATAGAGATAAGCAGATTAACGTATCTCTCAAAGACAATTACATTCTATCATACACTAACAGAAATGAAGTAAGCTCAGTTTTCATTAGAGACAGCCTCAGACTCTGACATGAGAGCGTAAGAGGGCAAGGAGATGATGCTCAGATGCCCAAGTCCTCTCTTTGGCTGGCTTTTAGCACTGAACAGACTCAGGACTTTAGCCTTATAAAATAACCCCTTTCTCTCCCTATCCAAAAATCAGTTATGTTTTACTAATAATAAGAATATCACTTCATTTTTGTTGGTTGGGCTGGTGATTGGTTACTTTCTAAATACATTTTCTTCTCCATCTACAAGTTGTCAGTGTTAGGAATCTAATTTACGTTTTGCATGACAGTAAAGTGATGTAATATGTTTGATTAAAAATACACTGTCTTGCACAAAACCCTTCCCAAAACATCCTTACCTAATAAGCAAAATTATTACGTATTTGGAATTGTTGCTTGGGGGGTTATTGAGTCTGAATTTTGTTGCGTATTTTATCATCTCATCTCTTACTCTTGCTATATATGGTAACATCGTATATATAAACCCACGAACCTCAGAAAAATCCATAAACCCTGGTGATGATAAAGTAAACCCAGTACTATTAGTGCATTAGTAACACATCTTTAAGACAGGGAGATGCAGTTATTTATTCAAAACAAATGCTTGTATATAAAATAACCCTATCATGAGATTTTTCTCTAGTGAATTGTACCCATTCTCTCGAGCTGAAAAAATATGCAGCTAACTCAATAAAATCTTCTGCAGAGCTCAGCTGAACATAACCCACTCTAATGCAATTATCCATGTTTCATTTAGAAGAGTGATCCTCCTGATGGCTCAGAGTATTTCTCCTTTAATAAGTGAGAGCATTTACATTTCATTAACATGCAAAGAGTTTCCTCAGAGTATTTTGTGAGAATGAAAAAAAACCCAACAACGCAGTCCAAAGAATCCAAATCAAATCCTTTATTTGCGCTGTCTCAGTAGCAACAATAATATAGTTAGTTAAAATGTTACATTGGAAGTATTTTTAAAAATTTTTATATATTCAATCTGTTCTTTGCTTATGTATATACAAAATGAGAAAGGTGGTGGAATTTTAGGCTAAAGATTTGAAGAGCTTTTGCTGACAAGCCAGTAAGAACTTTTATTAGGTATCAGTAAAGTAACATACATGATGCTACCATACGATACAGAATTCACTTACGTGGTCAGTGCTATAATATGAAAAAGAGTCACAGTTGGCAATGACCTCCTTTATGGGAATCCCTAAGTGCCTATGTAAGCAATCTCATTTCTTGATTTCTGTGCACAGATGTCTTCTTGCCCAGCAAAAAATGCAAACACTTTCAGCCTTTGGAAACTCAAAAGGAATGCAAGTTTAAAGAGACATGTTATTTTTTTTCTAAAAAGTGCGTATTTTAAAGCTGTGAAGGTAGCCACAGTTGTGTGAAGGTAGCCACAGTTGTCTGCAGGGTTTAGTAATAACAATATTCAGGTTTCCTTTTCTCAGAGATCAAATAGTTCCTATATGTAGTGTGAGTGCTCGGATATATACAAGACTTCTAACAACTAATCCTAGGTTCCCAGTACCAAATAAACTGAAAGGTGTCCTTATAAGCTTCAGTACAACAGAGGGTGAGGTGTTGCTGTGGTATGAGCAGCTGAGCAACTGTTCTCAGTGTTACTGCCGCATGGATGCACGGTACCCAGGAGCTGCAGAGCATCGTGGTGGAGCTGGTTTCAAGAGTGCTTGGGATGGTATAAATATAGGCTGCTTCATTATTATCACACTCAAACGGAGTATTGACTACAGGTCTTATTCTGTTGTGAGTGCATCAGTTGGAAAGAACAGAAGCAGCATGAAGCTCAGTTCATGGAAAAGCAGTGTAGAGATTTTTCTCCAATTGAAATACCAGAAATAGAGCTTTCTGATGTGCCTCGGTGTGTTTTGGGGGATGGCACACACTTGCTGTGGATTTTATGGAAATTTAAGGTTGGGAAGTGAGACATAATAGACACCTTTCTGGTTTCTTCTGGACTCTTTATTGAGGTGAGAGTCACTTTACACTTTGCAATCACAGCTGCTCTTGTTCCTTCTGGCACAGCTTGTTTGCATATGATTTGTAACACTGTTTGATTTTTATACTGCACAAAATGGTTGCCCATGGGAGGAAAAGATTTATTTTTTTTAATGGATGCCTGAATGCTTTGAATCAAAGGGATGCTGTCTTCTAACACTGACTTAGAGAGCAATGAGGAAAACAAGATGGGGTTCATTGAAACAGTGACGCTAACCTTCATGGTTATCTGATATATAATGCCCTTCATGCTGCTTCTGCTCCTGCTAACCTTCAGCTTTCATTATTGAAAGTGGCATTTGGACTTGGATTTGGAGATAACATGCCAGCAGAGCATAAAAAATTGTTACTGTACAACAGCAGTTCTTAGCTACTCTTTCTTGATCATTATGAGACATGAAAGGAACCCACTGAGGAATGGAGCAGACTAATTTTAATCCTAAACTTCTATCTGATGAAGAATTATGCTTATAGTGTTCTTCAAGACTTTTTGCAGCCATCCCAGACTCCACAGGGAATGGTACCTCCATGGTCAAGTTTCCTCAGGAGAGGAAGTTCTCTATCAAACTTTTCTCTGGTTTACTCCTTGTTTTGGAGATGATCTTGGGTGGGAGGGGTTGTGGTGTTCATCTACTTTCCTTTACATGAACATGCATTATTAATAAGGCCAATCCCAACGTACAACAAAAAGTTTTATTAATGTTTGCCTGATATGATCCTTTTGTGACCATTATTAGCTAGCTCAAATTAATCTATGTATGGAAGTTGTTCTGGTTTTCCCAATAGAGCAATTCACATTTGAGAGAAATAGTGAAGAGAGTGAAAGACGGCGCATTCTTAAAACTGCACACTTTTTCTGCAGCAATATAGCACCTGTAGTTTAAAGTCTCGTTTGCACATATTGAAGCTCTAGATGTATTTACATAAACTACATAAATTGACAGAGGTTACACATTAGACGAGAAGAAAAGAGAGAGAAAAGGAAGATGGATCTGAACCTCTGCAAGTCCTGTTTGCTGCAAGAAAACTTTGACATGAAGTTTCATTTATCGATCAGCACAAGGGTGAAACAGAACTTGAAACAGAAGCAGAAAGCATGTAGCAGGTGAAGAAAAGTTTGAATTTACCTTTTGCTTTGCAAGAGCAACAACAAAAGTACTATGCTACCTGGGAGAACTGTCGTCTGTGACTCCTTTTCAGTGGAACAACAAACCCTGTGTCTATGTCATTTGCAAATTATTAGGCCAGACAGATTCCAGAGTGACTCTGCTGCTGTGTCAATGAGAACAAATCCTGGATGATTAGGTAGAGTTAAATATGGACCATATATGGCTTACCATGAATACTGATAGCTTCCTGAACTTTATTGTTTGCAGATATTGTAAATTTTCACATATGGCTTTAAAAAATAAATTTTATGTACAAATGCATTGCAGACCTTACTGTAATTAGTGTAGTCCTTGAGAGAAACAGGTGTGCAACACTTAACTCTTTACTAAATGTATCCCAAAAGCTACCCTTAAATAACAGTAGAGGTGGAATGGAAATCAAAAAATTATGCTGCTTCAACCAACTCCAATCCAGGGGTGACAATTTGTTCTCCCTTTGTACTGAGGAGCCAATGCAAGCTACTTGATTTTAAGAACATCTTGACAGTTTTAATTTTGGTGTCTGAGATGATTTGCCAACTTCTTTACTGTTATTCAAGCATTATCTTCTACATTGCTCTTGCAAAGTGAAATTATACTATGTAGATTTAATAGTTGCACTTATCTGTTAATTATTTCTTCTAAATGTGTCCATGTTGGCTTCTTGCAGTCAAAAATGTAACCTGCATCATAAACTCACCCCAAATAAACTGCAATTTAATGACCTAATGTATTGTTGCTGAGTTGTAGTCTTGAAAGTGATGCTGCGCTCTTAAACCTTTCATTGTTTTCAGGAAGTGAAAGCTATCTTACAGGTCTGTAGTCATAACAAAATAAAGGCAAACCTGAAACACATTGGTTAGATTTAATGCAGGTGTAGACATGAAGAGAAACTCTAGTTTGCAAGTAGCAAATAATTCCTCTTTTGAAAATGTGGTTACTGTGGTGAAAGTTCTGCCAAACTACTCGCTGCAATATTCGTGATCGCTGCTTACTTGGACACTCCCTCTGTAGTCATGCAGTCTGAGTTACCTTGCAGGGCAGTACAATCTATTCTGCAAAGAAAGGGTCTTACATATTATATTTCATCACAGTCTAGTCTAAATTCAGCTATGTTTCCTATCCTGTAATACTTTGAAGACAATCCAAGTGCTACACTATTCTGACTTCTCTTGTTTAATGTCCTTAAGGAAGCAAACAGAAAAAATACTAGTTATGTTTCTGCTGCATATAACCCCAAATCAGGGGTAACACTGTACCATTTGTGGTAGATTGTTCAAGTTGTTCTATCAAGTTGTTCTAGGGGAAAAAAAAAAAAAAAAAAAAGTGTACATTGGTGTAAATATTTTTTATGTAGAATCCAGAGATATTTCACTGGAAACAATCAATGAAGTATAGCATTACAATAGTGACATTTATACAATTTGGAAAGTTTCAGGACAGACCTTGAAGTTAAATCTTCAGCCTTCACATGTATGAGCGAGCCATTTCCTACTCTCTGTAAAGTCTCCCCCACTATCAGGCTTGTCCTGTTTTTCTGGTTACTTACGTAGTACCATTCAAGTATAACTAAGATATGTTCACTTTTCAAGAGATTTCCAAGACACTACTTTCTCTCTTACCTTATGATGGGTGTCCTGGTTTCAGCTGGAATAGAGTTAATATTCTTCCTACTATCTGGTATAGTGCTGTGTTTTGGATCTAGAGTGAGAATAAGGTTGGTAATACGTGGATGTTTTAGCCGCTGTTAAGTAATCAAGGACTTTTCTGCTTCTCACACTATGCCAGGTGTGCAAGAAGCTGGGAGGGGCCACAGCCAGGACAGTTGACCCAAACTGGCCAAAGGAATATTCCATACCATATGATGTCATGCTCAGTATAAAGCTGAGGGAAGACGAGGGAAGTGGGGCATGCTCAGAGTTACGGTGTTTGTCTTCCCAAGTAACCATTACGCATGATGGAGCCCTGCTTTCCTGGAGATGGCTGAACACCTGCCTGCCAATAGGAAGTGGTGAATTAATCCCTTGTTTTGCACTGCAGCTTTTGCTTTACTTATTAAACTGTTATAAGGTGGGTGCCCTAGTGACAGGGAATACAGAGAAAGTGGAGTTACTAATGCCTTCTTTGCTTCTGTCTTTACTGCTAAGACCACCCCTCAGGAATCGCATACCCTAGAGGTAAGAGAGAAAGTCTGGAGGAAGGAAGACTTTCCCTCAGTTGAGGAGGGTCAGGTTAAGGATCTTTGGGGCAGACTGGGCATACACACAGCCAGAAGCATGAGGATCATTTGTAAAATTGCAGATTTACTTTATTCAGAGGCCTAGATGCTACAGTTTTGAGTATGTCCTTGACTTTTAGATAAGTTCTCTGGATGGAGGCCTGTCCTTGGAAACACGTGGATGAAACAACCATTGCGAAAAGAAATTTCAGAGAGAACCCATTCCTGGCTATAATATTCCCTGATTCATTTTGCTGGGCAAGCAATGGATAAAAACTCTGCAGCCCTACAAAGACAGTCAAAGTGTCATTGTACCTGCCATCCCAATCCAGTGGGGCTGTAGAGAGGAAAGTCTCTGACTTTAAAAAAATGCTGGTGAAAGTTTGTGCAGAGAGTGGCCTGAAATGTCTGGCTGTGTTTGCCTCTCTCATTGATGTAGATGTGAAGCAGTGGGAGTAGAATATACAGGCTGTCACCTCACAAGATTTTAATTGGCAGACCCGCGTGGCCGACTTACACAGCAGCCTTCAATTTCACACAGTCAAACTTAACACTAACACATAATGCTCATCCAAATTAAAAAAAAAGAAGTGCTTGGACTAATGACTAGACATGACTAGAAAAGCCAGAGCCAAGAACAGATGATGGGACAGCACAGGCCCACGTGGTGATGGTTCTTGGGGTCCCCAGAGTCATAAGCAGGACATACGTGGCACTTCCACCCTACTGTGAGGGACAGCATCTACAACTTCTTCCTGCATATACAGGATCAGGCTCCATTGCTGGTGCTCTTGAGGACCACCAACATAACAGCTGGCCAGGAGCACCAGCTACAAGAGGCATGGCAAATTTGGTAAGCAGGAGAGGGATCTGGCACTGTGGATGAATGACAGCGGGAGTAGATGGGGCTGGAGTAAAACATCCCTTTAGGCTTCTTCCTGCCATGGGGTGGGCAGGACCCAGCACGGTGGGAGACTCTCACCCAGAGCTGGACACAAACCACCCAGGTGCTCCCTGCAAATCCCAGAATCACACAGGGAAAGGTAGCTCCCATCCTGGATAGGCGTCACCCAGCTGTGGGCAGTCCAGGCTGACTGGTCCCATCATGCAACCACTTGCAGGAGACCACTGCATGGCCTCAAGAGTGGGAACAAGACACACAGTCACGGGCGTGTATTTCAGGCAATGGAGGTACAGCAGCAGGAAAATGTAGGAGATGCAAAAAAGAAACAATGTTTTCCTTTTTCTTCCGATGCCGTGCACCTGCAGGGTCAGAAGACCTGCTGTGACATTAGACCAGGTGGTGGAGGCTTATTGTAAACAAGTGGTGGATGGTGACATCACCAAGTGGTGGGCTGTGACATCAGAGAGCAATAAACTGTGACCTCACATCCCTGGCTGCTTATCTTGGGTCGTCAAGAATGGTGGCTGGCAACCGCAGCAGAAAAGCTGATCCTGCACGACCTGTGCTACCACGGGCTGGATGCAGAGGCCGTGGTCCAGTAGATACAGCCTGGACTTGAAGAACAGGCAGCATCACTGGTCCAAGGCCTCATTAACCTCATGGAGCAGCAATGCAGTGAGGAGGCCTGGAGGCTGCTATGGTTCTACACTGCTGAGGAGGAGGACAACAGCACTGGAGCCAATCCCAGTCCCACCAGCTCCTGGGAAGGAAATCTCAACTCCAGTCTGGCCTCCACCGAGCTCTGCAGGCTTTGACGTGCAGGAGCAGCCCAGCACATCAGAGGCCGCCCTGGGTGGGGGTCCCAGCTGCCCCCCATCTGTGCCAATCCCTCTGGAGCAGGGGGAGCCCCAGGAGGAGCCGGGGCAGGTGGTGGTAGCAGGTCCCTCTGCCCAGGGCTGCAGCCGCAGCCCCTCCGCTCCCAGCTGGGGCAGGAACTGCTCACCCAGGGGGCCCTGGTGCCCTCCAAAGAGGAGGAACCCCAGTTCCCAGGACACTCCCCAGTCCTGCAAGAGGCCGCCTCACCGGTGGCACTAGCAGGGATCCATCAAATCTATACTTAAAAAATGAAAAAAATCATATTTTCCTGGCATAGTCTGGGTGCTGCTCTCTCCCCCTTCTTCTAGTGCCTTTCCCTGCCCCTTGGCTCCGCTGTGGGTGGCGCCAGCCTGCTGCAGGGCATGGCCGTGGGGTCCCACAGCCCTAGGGCCATGGACAGCAAGGAGTCCCCCATCCCAGGTGTGCCTCAGGGGTCCGTCAGGGGCTTCCTCTCCCAGCTGGGTGCAGTGGGCTACACACCTACAGCCATAGCACTCCCACCACCAGCAGAAGGGGTGTGCAAATGCGGGGGGCTGACAAAGCTCTTCCTGAGGACAACTTACCAGCATGAAGCAGTGCTACAGTGATACCAAAATACTGCGGGTGGAAAGATTCTTGTGTCTCATGCTGCAAGCTGAGCTTCCTATCCCCTTTCAGAGACTGTGTGCACCCTCAGCAAGTTTGCTGATGATACCAAACTGGGAGGAGTAGTTGATACAGCAGAAGACTGTGCTGCCATTCAGTGAGACACAGATAGGCTGGGGGATTGGGCAGAGAAGAACCTGCTGAAGTTCAACAAAGGCAAGTGTAGGGTCCTGCACCTAGGGAGGAATAGCCCCAGGCACTAGTACAGGTTAGGGATTGACCTGCTGGAAAGCAGCATTGCAGAGAAGGACTTGGGAGTTCTGGTGGACAATGTGCTCTTGTGGCCAAGAAAGCCAGTGACATCTTGAAGTGCATTAGAAAAAGTGTAACCAGAAGGTCAAAGGTTATCATCCCCCTCTACTCTGCCCTGGTGAGGCCGCCTCTGGAGTACTGCGTCCAGTTCTGGGCTCCCCAGTTTAAGAAGGACGAGTAATTACTAGAGGGAGTCCAGTGGAGAGTTACAAAGATAATTAGCGGTCTGGAGTACCTTTCTTGTGAGGAAAGACTGAGAGAGCTGGGTCTGCTCAGCCTGGAGAAGAGAAGGCTGAGAGGGGATATTATCAATGTTTATAAATATCTCAAGGGTGGATGTCAAGAGGGTGGGACCAGACTCCTTTCAGTGGTGCCCAATGATAGGATGAGGGACAATGGGCACAGACTGAAACATAAGACAGTCCACATGTATATGAAAATAAAGTTCTTTGAGAGTGCCAGAGCACTGGAACAAGCTCCCCAGAGAGGGTGTGGAGTGTCTGTCTCCGGAGATTTTCAAAACCTGCCTGGAAGCATTCCTGTGCAACCTGCTTTAGGTGAACCTGCTCTAGCAGGTGGGTTGGACAAGACAGTCTCCCTTCCAACCCAAGGCATTCTGTGATTCTGTGATCTCAATCTGTGAGTTTTCTCTTGTTTACCCTTTCAGTTCTCTCTCTACCCACCAGGGGGAAGTCAGCAGGTGGTTATGTGGGGTTTAGTTGCAAGCTGGGGTTAAATCATGACAATGGGTTAATGGTGTGTGAACCAGCTCATTAAAAAACTCTTTCTAATGCTGCCACTAAATCTAATATCAGCTCTATTTTTCAGCCTCAGGGCTTTTTTTCTTTTCCTTTTTTTTTCTTCTTTTTCACACGAAAATTCGTCTTTAGAGTCCAGCGTTCTATAACGAATAACGTAAGCAGTGGCAGGATTAGCATGCATTCATCCATATAATAATAAAGTTTCCTGAAGGTTTCAGGAATTTTTTTTAGCTTTTTGACTAGTCAAGGTACCTCCATCAATATTTAATCTCTATTGACTTGTGGCTTGATTATAATGCATAATGCTTACTGCATCTATCTTCCCATAAAGCCTGGCTTCTGCTTCTGACAAAACTCTATTGATACATTTGATTCATCCTGACACTGCAAAGCTGAAAAACTGCTGAGATTTTCACTCTCTATAAATTTGTCTGTATTATTACTCTGAAAGGATGCACAGCAACATCCTGCTAGGTTAACTACTACTTCTGTTTGTCCTTTTTTGTTTTGCATGCAAAAATGGAACAAAACAATAAAAAACATATGAAGCCGTGTACGGTCAAGAACTAGGCATAAAATTGCATCTTGTTTTTTGAACAACTTCTCCTTGCTCACAGAAACCAAAAATGAACTGATAAAACACAAAAGCCTTTTAAGACTTGTTCTAGCATTAAATAATTCTTCCCAGAAAAACATCTTGGCATGTGGTTTACTTTGTAATACTACGAAGACCTTTGCTGAAGAGATACATGTCAGGTGCTAAAAGCTTTGTTGAGCTGTGCCTGAGATTACTTGCTATCTTATAATCTAAAGTATTATAAATTGATATATTAGTTTTCTACCTTGCTTTTTAAAGGAAAATAGAAATTCCTAATAATAGAAATGCACTTTTCAATTTTATCCATATATTATTGTCCCTTCAGGGGTTTGATCTCTAAATTCAGTCGATTTGTAGAAATATGACACACATGTTGACATGAATACTGAATCACACATTTCATCAGAATATCTCTGTTCTGTGGCTTGGATCAGATAGTTAGTAGGTAGGGAGGAAATGGTGATAGTCTGAAAAATGCTAAAATTTATTGCAGATAAGTATTAATAAATACAGAATTGACTTGTTGGAAGACAAATACATTCAAAAAGCAACAGGTTAAAACAAAGAGGAGACAATGAACTTACTGCCACAAGACATATTTTAAACAGATATCTCAGACTTAAAACAGAAGATTTAGATGCATCTTATGTGTTCATCCTACAGAAACAATATTCAAATACATGGTAATTTCTGGTTAAGAGAGCAGTAGATTACACAAAATGTACCCCCAGAAGTGTCCACATGCAAGCTGTTGCTGCAGCAGATTCATGCAGAAATTCTGGCAGAATAAAGAAGAGCTGGTAAGTCTATCATTGTTAAGCAGTCATAAGTAGATAAACGTCTTCTGTAACTTTCTATGCATCTTTGCTTAGAAAGTATAAGAGCAGGTTTGAGTCACAAATATGCTTCCTATTCATTACAACATAATTTTGTGGTAGGTTCTAGACACTTACTGCAATATACAAAGTGAAATATTTAGAATTAAATCTTAAGGACCAAGTATTAGATCTTTGCAAAAGAATCTAGAGAACAATTTTTGTTATTTATCAAATATGCACTCCTTGATGTTCATTTTTAGGTAGGTTTTGTCTAGGAGTCAATTCTCTTTTGGCTGTCAACCAATATAAACCCACTCATCATCTCAGATGTGATTCCATATGTGTCAACTCAAACTTTAAGATGTTATTTGGCCCAAAATATCTACAGGACAGATCACCTACTAGTTTATATCATCTTAGACTGACAAACTTTGACTTATATTAGCTCAGACACTGTCTTTTATTCTTGCATTTCGTGTAATTTTTGACTCACCTGAGAGTAGTGATTACACAGGCCCCAGCAGATTTCCAGTCAGCAATACATAGTTGACTGAGGGTCTGAAATTAGTAATGTGTAATAATGGCTTTCCATTGTTGCATTTTCTGCAATATTTCTTTTTCTGCAGTAAATAGAGACAATATTAAAAAACCATGCTAGTACAGCCAATCTTATTATTAAATGGTGCTTTCTTGTCTTCTGGCTTGATTTCTAGTTTAGGCATCAAGAGATAACACTTTGTAATGACACAGAAAATAATGACTGTAAGGCTGCTCTGACACACTAATATTTTTTTATTGTCACAGTTTACTATAGGAATAGTCAGAGACTCTGCCAACTCAAGATGTGGCCTGCTTGTTCCTACCTGATTCATTTTCTGAATTGTTAAGAAATCTGTTTCTTTACGTTGTCTGTACTTCACTGCTTTTAGACTTATGACTAGTTGTGCCTAAGTCTCCACATCCCTGAAGATACATGGACCCTTAGGGCAATCAGAGTAGTACAAAGATAGACAAAGGACTGTATATAAAATCTATGGTTATAACAGATAAGGTTCAGATGTAAAGATGACAGCAAACTACTGCCAGCTGTTAATCCAAATAAATAAATAATTGCACATTCTTACTGTCTTTCAGAGTATAGGGTAACAGTTCATTGCCAATGAGTCACAAAAATTTTCAAGTCTCCCCCTGAGCAGCTGAGTACATCTGATCCACGGCTGTGAATGAATGTTACAGCAGAGCCCCCAGGGTAGGCTGCCTGGTCATTTTCACATGTGGATTTTTCCAGCTACACTTTGTTAGCTAGTCCCTTTCTAATATTATGAAGAAAGCTCTACACAGAAAGAAAAATCTCCCTGTAGAAGTTGGGTTGAAAGTGATTTATAATTTGTCATAGACTTGCTGTGGAAGCACATTTAGTGATCTCAAGTGAAAAACTAAGTTTTTCTCAATCAGCAGTGTGAAGTATGGGTCCACTTTTGTATTTCTGTAAATCTCCACTTCTTTTCTCGTCATGGTGACTAATGATCCTAGGTTGTGTCTGAAACCAGTAGCAAACCACACAGCATCAAAAGGCCGTGCTGAAATACACAGTCACCAGGATATTATGAACTCCTCACCTGGCTATTTTCAGATGCTTCCTTGCATCTAAGAAAGAGTGGCACCCTAACATCTCAGACTACAGAAGATTTTGCTCCACACAGAGGGATGCTCTGATTCATGGTGAAGCTACTTTATCAAATACGTGGTAGTATCAGAAAAATGTCGTGCTCAGGACAAAGACTCAGGCCTTAATTCTTCTCCTGTAATTCTTCTCAGTCAGGTTATCTTCATGCCATTACAGTAAATCCAAGAAGAAAAAACAGTGTTTATCAAAATGACTGTCTTCATAAATAACATCTATTCTAGTAAGCAGCTATGTATTTCCATGGTATGACATGAAATATGTAGATGGGCATAGTTTGTTCAGTGAATGGGCTACTGTATCACCAGCTCTGGGTGAAGAATCAACAAGTATGAAAAACATCTCCTTCTAATGAAAGACTTCCAAAAAGACTAGCACAGGGTAGCCTACACCAGAGGCAAAACTTATGGCTGGTCATTATGAAAAGTTTTATTAGGACTTTTTTCTGTGAGTGAAAATACCTTTTTCTTGTTGCTAGAATATATTAAACATGGTCTAGAGTAGCTGAAGTCTCTGTGGGAAAAAAGAAAGATGGTTTAAAAAACAGTGAAGGCAGACACGAATTTTTAAGTAGAATTTCCATATTCTTTGATCTTGAAAACTGTGACTTCACAGTAATCAAAGGTTAACATGGCGTGTAAAATAGAGTGAAATCCTATTTGCTCTCAAGTTAATGGCAAAGTTACTTGTTGTCCACAGAGTTACATTTTCTCTCAAAATTTATTGTCTCATGTTGCCTGCATGTGTTGTGAATTATGTATTTTAGAACGGTTGACTGTTTCTTCTGCTAAAAATAATTCACTATGGTTACAATACACACATCCCGCCTAAGAAACCAAATAACTACTTGTTTTAAGGTGTCCTTATGAAGCTAAGGTTAAAAATCCACTGCAGCTCTCACACAGTTCTTAGTATTGAAAGATTTTCCTGGAGCATGATCTTATGCTTCAGGAACACAGTGACAAGCACACTGAAAAGCAGGAGAGGGTCTTATGTAGTTTTTTTCTACCTTCTGCTTTTACTCTTAATATTCTCTGAACCTCAGAAATACAGCCATCTGTCAGTGTTCTTTGATGAAGTAACAAAACACCTCGTATTCCAGGCAGGAGAGTTAAATTGTGAAGTGCTCACTACTTGGGAGTATACAGAAAATTTTGGAAAAATACAATTCAGCTTAACTCAGGTTTTTGTTTTACAAATAT
Organism: Pampusana beccarii; assembly: GCA_013399365.1. Taxonomy (NCBI): domain Eukaryota; kingdom Metazoa; phylum Chordata; class Aves; order Columbiformes; family Columbidae; genus Pampusana; species Pampusana beccarii. Next base: position 155,370 of record VWYH01005704.1, read on the forward strand.
ATGAATGTGACAGAAATATATTTGCCAATATGGCTCTTTATGCAATTAACATTGTAATTGTGAAATACTGTTTAAAAAATAAAACATGATCTCTAAATTAGGTGTTTCTACTTATCAGTACACTGCAGTGTCCAATTTGCATATAAGGATTTGTACCAATGTCATCTTGTTTGCTGATAATTTACTTTTTTTCTTGCAGATTATCAATTTAAACAATTTGAATATACAATGATTCACTGTAATGTTCTTAACCCGTGTTTCAATGTCATAAATGCACTTGGCAAGCTGTTCTCTGAGGAATGCATTTTTACTTTCAGACAGAAAGAACAGCTGCATACACAGGGTCAGCTCATGCAACATATAGGCAGTTTCAAGCATGGGCTAAGATTTAGGCTGAAATGGCGTGTGGGTGAACACAAAAACACTGGCAGCACAACACACACTTGAATTTATTGATATTCTCTTGGTTTTAGGAAGTTCTAACACTTTAAAAATGTACGGATTATCCAACGTCTACTGAGCCCAAAACAGATCTTTTCCAAAGAAAAGGAATTTATCTTATTCCCTCCACACAGAATGGTGAGAGGAGAAACACAGAATCAAAGAATCATTTCAGTTGGAAGAGGCTGTCAGGATCATCAAGTCCAACCATAACCTAACCTAACTCTAGCACTAAACCATGTCCCTAAGAACCCCATCTAAATGCCTTTTAAACAGCTCCAGGGATGGTGACTCCACCACTTCCCTGAGCAGCCTGTTCCAATGCCTGACAACCATTTCCGTGAAGAATTTTTTCCTAATATCCAACCTAAATCTCCACTGGTGCAACTTGAGGCCATTTCCTCTTGTCCTTTCACTTGCTAGTTGGGAGAACAGACCGACACCATCCATGCTACAACCTCCTTTTAGGTAGGTGTAGACAGCGATAAGGTCTCCCCTCAGCCTCCTTTTCTCCAGGCTGAACAGCCCCAGTTCCCTCAGCTGCTCCTCATCAGACTTGTGCTCCAGGCCCCTCATCAGTTTCGTCGCACTCCTCTGCACTCTCTCTAGTATTTCGATGTACTTCTTATGGACTAAACTGAACACAGGATTCAAAGTGGGGCCTCACCAGCGCTGGGTACAGTAGCACGATCACTTCCCTAGTCTTGCTGGCCTCACTATTCNAGCTTTCCAGCCACTCTTCCCCAAGCCTGCAGTGCTGCCTGGGGTTGTTGTGACCCAAGTGCAGGACCTGGCACTTGCCCTTGTTAAACCTCATACAATTGGCCTCAGCCCAACGATCCAGCTGGTCCAGATCCCCCTGTATGGCCATCCTACCCTCCAGCAGATCAACACTCCCACCTAGTTTGCTGTCATCTGCAAACTTACTAAGGGCGCACTCAGTCCCCCCATCCAGATCACTGACAAAGAGATTAAACAGAACTGGCTCCAATACTGAGCCCTGCAGAACACCACTTGTGACCGGTCACCAACTGGATTTTGCTCCATTCATCACAAGTCTTTGAGTCTGGCCATCCAGCCAGTTCTTTATCCATCGCAGAGTACACCCATCCAGGCCATGAGCTGCCAGCTTCTCCAGGTTAATACTGTGAGACACGGTGTCAAAGGTTTTACTGAAGTCTAAGCACACAACATCCACAGCCTTTCCCTCATCTACTAGGTGAAGCACCTTGTCGTAGAATATCTGGTCGGTCAAACAGGACCTGTCTTTCA